>JAGFNQ010005099.1:0-196395 GCA_024364735.1 Boesenbergia rotunda
GTTGGCAAAGGGTAACTTCTCCAAAGTGGAGTAGGTGAGGACGCGTTCCCTGGGAAAGAGGACAGTAGGCGTCGGTTCGACATAGGATTTCATTTGAAATCCAAAGTCAGAACCAGACAACTCTGACTGCCAATCATTGAGGCTTAAGATTGTTTTGTTTGTTTGTTGTGTGTTGGTTGTCTTGCAGGAACCTGGAGTTGGAGGCAAGATAGGAGAGCAAACGTAAAACAATCAAAGGTTGGGAAAGGGCTTCTTGGGCGCCTGAATAAACCCAGGCGCCCTATATGGAGGGCGCCTGAAACATCCCTGGTGCCTTAGTGCTCCTTGGCGCCTGGGATGTAGGATTTTATCCCTACATTGAGTTCGCTGTTTCGGATCAGAATAGACCACTTGTGATGCGCCTCAATGGGCTCTAGGGTGCCCGAATGTAGTGTATAAAATGGGCTTCGACCCCTCAGTTCAAAACATCAACTCTCACATCCGATTACTCATTCTTTACAATGAAAAAGTGCTAAGATGAAGCTCTATGACCAAGGAGGCTCCAAGAGGAAGTGCGCGATACTTCGGAGTCTCGGATTGGTTAGGATTTTTATCTTTTGTTTGGTTTGCATTTAGTTATAACTTGTAATTCTTTATCATTATTTTTCTTGTATTCTAAACTGTAAGACGAGTTTATCCACCTTAAAAAATTTGGGGAAGGAGACCACTAGTGGATGAGCGCTACCTGTAATTAGGCCTTGGATGTACTGACCCTGGGGGGTTGTGAACCATCTAAATCCTTCATGTTCTTATAGTGTTTGCTTTTACATTCATTATTCCGTTGCTACTAACAAATTTGAAATTAACCCAATGATCAATGATGTTCCAACGAAAAGTTTACAAGTCGATATTCACCCCCCTCTATAGACGCCACCGATCACACATTCGGTGCCCAACCCTCGGCCAGGTCTTTGTTCCAAGCATTACTCACTTCTCCCACCTAGCTTCACTCACTAGGACCCAACTTCACTCACCAGGATTTCCTTAAAATAAGATTTCTTTGCTAGTCATCTTAATCCTGACTATACTTCTTTCTGACAAACATTAAGTCTTGTTTAGCTCAGTCAGATAAGTTTAATCACTCTGTCAAAAATCAAGTCCTATTTGTCTTATCCCTTGGTCAAACTGACCAGCCATGGGTTCTCTGGCAAATATCAGATCTTGTTTGGTTAACCCTTGTTCTAACTAACCAAACCTCGGTATATTGTCATATATGTCAGATCTAGGTTTGATCACTCTTCCACACATCATGTCCTGTTTGGCTAACCATTGGTCAACCTGACCAAACCTGGGTACTAATTACTCTGCCAAATATCAGGTCCTGTTTGGCAAACTCTTTGGTTAAATTGATCAAATCTGGGTTTACCCTACCAAACATCAAGTCTTGTTTGACTTAACCCTTGATTACTTTGACCAGACCTTGATATATTGTCAAACATCGAAACACTAGAGGTTAGTCATTCATGTCTGATGCTTTTTGCACTAAAATTCAAACTAAAACCAAAACTTTTCTAATCAAAACTTATTTTCTATTTTCAAAATAAATTCTTCAAAAACTTATTTTTAAAAAACTAACTTTTTCAAAAACTTATAAATTTTTCAAGACAATTTTTTTATTCAAAACTTATCTTTTCAAAACTTATCTTTTCAAAACTTATTTCTCAAAACTTAGTTTTAAAACAAAATTTTCAAAACTTATTTAATTATTTTTCAAAACTTAAGTTTCAAAACAATCCTCTTTCTAAAATTTGGAAAACTTAAAAATTATTTTAAAACCTTATTTACTTTCAAAACTTATTATTATTATTGTCAAATCTTAAAATTTATTTTTAATTATTCTTTTCAAAACATAAAACTTATCATTCACAAAATAATTTTTTTTTCAAAATTTAGTTTTAAAACGAAACTTTTTTAAAGCTTATCTTAGCTTTTAAACTTAAAACTTATATTGAATTTATTTTTCAAACTTAAAAATTTATTAAAACATAATAATCATCACACATCCTTATTTGTGCCTTGATTAATAACCTAAAACTAAAAGAGATAAATAAAATCTTAAAATCAATTTTTTTCATTATCAATCGACTGATAAACTTGATCGGTTGACTGATCTTTGAAACCAACGGTCGACGGCGTAAAAATTGGCAACAATAAGTCTTTCCGCCCACTAATAAAGTTTTCAGCCGACGAAAAGCCAACAACACCACACATACAATTTATGCAAGCATTGAATTTATTCATCGACTAAAAACCCTATCAGTTGACGAATAATTATTAGTGGAGAAAAAGTCACCGAAAATTTAAGGGTTCTGTCGACAAATCATCTTTCAGTCTACAGAAAATCATTCAAATTACCCTCCATTGCAGTAAAAATTAATGTTTTCAGTCGACAGAAAACTAATTCTGTGGTCTGAAAAACCAACCAAATCCCACCTGATTAATCGATCCTTGCTACATTTAAAAGATCAGTCGGCTGATTGGATCTAATCAGTCGACCAATCAAGCAGTATAAAAGCCCCTTCAACATCGATTTCACCTCTTCTCAATCATCTCTTCTCAACTCCATTCTTCAAGAAATCAAGTCCTTCAAATGCTACAATGCCTCAGTAACAATCCAACTTCCTAGTTTAATTATTCAATTTTCTACAAAATTACTTATTCTACTTTTCTACAATTCTAGTAAAAAAACATGTAAGACCGCCCAAAGGGAGGCTAGCTCCTTATACCCTAGCCAGGACCCTAGATTCTCATCTGAGGGCCTAAATAAATCATTTAGTAAGATATAATTCTTGGTCATACCAACTTTATGTGTCGATGTCCCCTTCTATCAGACCTATTGCCCCGAGGCCATTGATATTATGCAGTATTACTCATTAGATAATTTGGTGTTTTGTAAACATGCATATAATGTTACTCTATGTATCGAATTCTATTATAACCATTGTGAAATTGACGCACATCATTATAATACTCTAGTAGAACTAAGGGACATGTTATTTGACTTTAACACCTTCTTTCGATTCTTACACATATGACCCTCTCCAAACCAGATCTTTTTCTATCCCAACCTTCAAGATGTTCTTCCTGATCCTATTTCTCATCTGAACCTGGACCTTATGTATGATGACTTCTTTGAGGCACCACATCCAAAGAAGATGGCATCAGTCAACTTAAGTCTGAGGGACAATACATTGTATAAGTTGGTCATTTCGTTCAATCAACCCATGAGATCACATGACCTAGCCTAGTTACAACTTGTTCACCTATTCTTGATGTACGCTCTAAAACATCAGCTAGACCTTGACCTAATCTACTGGGCTTTTAGATGCATTATCTACTACTCATGATATAGTACCTCACTCAAGGTACACTTGGTCTGTAGGATGGATTTCGTACGCTAGAGGGGGTGAATAGTGAATTCTCGGTTCTTCTTGTACCTACGTTGTTAGTTGCACAGCAAAAACAATAATAATGAAAACATACAACGTAAGAAACAACGCTAACAAACCAGATTTACTTGGTATCCACCCTAGATGGGTGACTAATCCATGAATCCATCGGTAGATCACTCCACGGATAACCTCCGGCTAGCTCTTGTCTCTCCTTGTGGGTGGAGAAACCACGCCACAATCCCAAGCAAACCTCTGAGCACAAATACTACTATCTTGCTTTTAACCAAGACAAGATTCGTTAAGAATCTCAGCCACCATGAAGTCCTCTTTAAATAGGACTCGGGCAGAAACCCTCGCCACCAGTCGACTGCTCCCAGGGCAGTCGACTGGTGCCACTGAAATTCGACCGTTGCACCCCAACGTTCGTGTAACGACCTGAAAAATCATCTCAATATTTTTTTTAAAATATTGATCATGTCTAAATAGTTTTGAATGAGTATAGAGATACTAGTACGAACCTTAGCCTAATTATCCATAATTTTTCATTAAATTAAGAAGCTAAGTACTAAGGGTCTTTTCTAAGACCATGGTTATTAGTGGATTTTAGGTGAGATTTAATATAAATATGAATGGGTTTTAATTAGAAATATTAGAATGATCAAGGGTGAATTTTTGGGGAATTTTTGAAAATAAAATAAAATAAAATAGAAAAATAAAGTGCATGCACCAAGGATTGAACCTTAGACCTATGGTAACACCATACATGTACTAACCAATTCACCTAGCAAGGGAGTGCTAGTAGAGGATGAAGTGGATTTTGGTTAAGGCTTAGGGAAAATGAAGAGTCATCAAGGGAAGAGACACCATGACTCTTCACTTGCCCTCCTTAATGTGGTATAAAGAGGTGGCATGGGAGTTACTTTCCTTCTTCCACCAAGTCCACCCTTCTCCCTCCTCCTTCCTCATTCTAGCCGAAACCCCAAGGGGGATCTTCCCTTGGAAAAAAATTCACATAAGACTCCATCTTGAAGATCTAAGGCCCTCTACAAGGATACAAGGGCTAAGGAGAAGTTTAGAGACAAGGGGGTTTTCTTGTTATTTTCTATTCAAGGTTTATAAGCAAGATCAAGGAAGGTAAGACTCCCTCACCTGTGGTGTAATGGTTCTTTTCTTGATATGGCTATGATCTAAGTTTTTTTGTTTGAGATCTAAGTTGAGAAATCCATGAAGGAGGACTTAGGGTTTCGGCCACCTTCAAGTTTCCATGGCTAGGATTAGTTTTAACTCTCTAATGATGGTTCTTATGCCTTCTTATAATGTAAGTGATGTTAGTGGTGATGTATATGAATTTTTACATGCTTAATAGTCCTTATAAGTTTCGTCCAAGACCCCTAAACCATGGATTGAAACTTGATCTAACCATTCAACATGTTTAATTTGTTCCCCTATGCCATGATGGATAGTAATTGTGGTTTATAAGAAATTTTCTATGAAATTCATGGGCCTTTAGGTTTCGGCCAAGAGCAATCTAGGGCTAAGGGGTTAGGGTTAGCTTTAACTATGGGATCAAATGTTTTTCTATGGCATTGTATGTTTGTATGGGATGTTATTTGTGACCTATATGAATTTTTCCATGGACCTAGGGTTCCTTAGGGTTTCGGCCAAGACCATGACCTAGGGCTTGGATTGGGTTAAGGTCTCAAGGATACTTGTGGTTAGGTTACAATGATGTAAGTATATGGATAAGCATGATGTATGGATCCTTATGTTACTAAAACCCTAGTTTGATGTGTTACGTAACATGATTTTTGGTATGTTTAGGTTACGTGTAATGTTTTACTCAAGAATAATATAGATCAAATACCATGAACATATGTGATGTAGGAGTAGGTCGAATAGAATCATGCATGTAGAATGGTAAATGCCTGTATTGGAAATATGTGTACGAAGGTCTATGTATGTTTATGATGAATGCTATGACCCTAAGAATTGTAGAATGTCATGAACCTAAGTGGTATGCATCATGTTTATATGTATTTTACCCATGCATGTTGTAGGATGGATACTAGGATTATGCATGTTGAATGAAATGTATCATGTATGAACTGTATGTTTATCTTATGTACCATGACACGGCAAGCTTTATGGACTAGGATGATGCTTATACTTTGGGACATGATTATGTATGCATGTCATGTTCATGAATGAAAATGATGAATGAAGTTAAAGTACATGCCTTCGTGGCATAATGACGATATGGAATGAAAATGATGAATGAAGATAAGGTTCATGCCTTCAAGGCACAATGATGATGTTAAGCATTAAGAATGAATGAATATGCTATGTATGTTTTATGAATGAAGAAGGATGTGAAAGTATTTTATTTTATGAATGGGTTTGTACCGGACCTAAGAAAGGTCCACGGTTCTGGACTACCGATGAAGCTGTCCACGGTTCTGGACTACCAATGAAGCTGCCCACGGTTCTGGGACTACCGATGAAGCTGTCCTTACCCTAGTAGGTCGAGACTAGCTACCTCGAATTTACTTGGGGATGCGCGCATATGATGTATGTATGTGGTACAAGTCGGGGACCCCTATGATGTTATGATTATGTTTAAGTATTTAAAAGTATGATTTTAAACTAAGCATCCTTATGATATATGCATTTGTCGCATGCATCCATCCATGTTATGCATTATGGTTATGATAAGTATGTTTATGCAAAGTAGGTTATGCAAGGTATGTTTGTGCGAAGTATGTTTATGCAAAGTATGATAATGCAAGGTATGTTATGCAAATGATTGTGTTTAAGTCCATGATAATTATGATGTCATGATTTTATTTATGTTCATGTTAAATTATGATGCCATGATTATAATTATGTTCATGCTAAATTATGATGCCATGATTATATTTATGTTCATGCTACAAAAAAAATGATGCTATGATTGTATTATGCTTATGATAAGAAGTATGCTATGATATGTAGGATTGAAGCATTATGTTTATGTTTATGTGACGTATGGATTTTTGTGAGTAGGAAAGGGTCTTACTAAGCCTATGTGCTTATAGTCTTATTTTTCTTATACCGCAGATCAAGCAAGAGATTACTAAGGGAAGCCGCAGGAGAGGCAAGAACATGTATGTGTGGTAGTGACATGGCCAAGAATTCCTCTCATTTCACTTATCGCATGTTTTGTGCTCTGAAAATGCTTATTTTGGTTTTATGCCCAACTTATGATAGTTATGCCTAAGAAACAACTTACTATTCATGAAGTTTATGGATAAACTACTTGCTACCTAGAATGCTCATGGATAAGTTATGGAAAGTTGATATCATGATGCTATGTATGCTGGTAATATGTTAAGTATAATGTCACCATGTCTATGAATGATAACTTAGACATGTGTATATGAGTTATGTACTAGTTGCATGGTTAAAAGCATTAGTAAGATTCAAAAAAAAAAAAGAAAAAACTTATTCCACTGCATCAAGATGTTTTATATGTACATGTATGGTTAGCGTAACGCCGCTTTCTCGCCACACCTTAAGGTGGGGGCAAAAGGCGAGCGTTACAGGTTGGTATCAGAGCAGTTGTCATTTCACTACACACACATCAAGCCTCCTTCTTGTAGCTTCCAAGTAAATACCTCTTTGCGTACTTTATATTTTCTTGTATAAATTTTAGCATATACAAGTATGAATGATACCCTATGATAGATAATGGAAAGTACCTATAAGATATGTGAATATGGATGATATGTTTTTATGAAAATCAAATACTTTAGGATTGAATATGGGGTAGGGATAACAATAACACATATTAACCATACTTGTCCTTTATGAAGGAAAGCATGGCTAGGAGACAGAGTAACCGACTTAATGAGACTACTCCCTCGCCTGATCTGGTGCAATTAGTGACCCAACTTCAGCGTCAAGTCACGGAGCAGCAGCAAACCATTAATACCCTAATGAACCAACAAGAAAATTCTACTACTCCACCAGCGAATCAAACTGCTATACCCGTGGCGCCTATGGTTATGCAAACTCCTTCGACAGGCTCGACCACTGTGGCACTGCAAGAGGCTTATCTGATCCAGTGGTTGAGGTTGAAACCGGAAAATTTCTCGGGTGCTGGGGAACCATGGGATGCCCAGGCGTGGTTCAAGACGGTGGAAAGTACACTGGAGCTGCTGGACTGGCCTAAGCATGAGAAGATCAAGTGTGCATCATTCTGCCTTTCTGGGGATGCCAGAATGTGGTGGGAAAGGGTCAAGGCCAAGAGACAGGTGAACCAGATGGCATGGTCCGATTTCGAATCCGAGTTCTTTGAGGAATTCTTCAACATGCGTGTCACAAACAAATACTACGACGAGTTCACGGAATTCCGGCAGGGAAATCTCTCGGTCAATGAAGCCGTGAAGAAATTTAATCAACTGGCTCGTCTGTGCCCTGAGCTGGTCCGCACGGAGAAAGGGAGGGTTCGACTTATGCTGAAGATGTTGTAACCCGAAATAGCTCTGAACGTGGCTGGCAGAGTTAACAGACCCCAGACCGCCGAGGAACTGTTTAGTAGTGCCCTACTCACGGAGCACTATTTGAACAATATCAATCAGCAAAGGAAGGCGATGAATGAATGTAAGAATCAAGTCACTCCGGAATTCTCGATTCTTTCTCTCATTATCCTTAATGTTCTTTCCGTTAATAATCACCTAGGAGGTCAAAACTCGCAGAGCACCCACGCTAATTGGAAGGGAGATCAAGGTGTTAAACGAAAGCCATGGAACAACTCTCAAGGGGGCCCAGCAAATAAACAGACCAAGCCTTCCCCATGCGCGACATGCGGGAAAAACCACTCCGGGGAATGCTGCAAGGGTACGAACCGGTGTTTCATCTGTGGTGTGGAAGGGCATATGGCGGCTTACTACCCTACCAAGAACCAGGCCTCTCCCCAGCAACTGGTACCGTACCAGGGTGCCCCAGCGAAATTACATTACATGCAAGCCGAGCTGGATGGTACCCCGATGTTGGAGGCCTCCCCAACAGTTACAAATGCCAGGGTTTACTCTGTTACCAAGGAGGATGCTGCTGAAGCTTCTACGGTTGTCACAGGTCAGATACTTATTTCCAGTCAGTACGCTACCACATTATTTGATACTGGGGCAACGCATTCATTCGTTTCTGTGGCATATATTAAGAAAATAGGAAGGCCACCACAAGTGTTAGATTGTAAGTTCTTAACGACCCTGCCTTCGGGAGAAATAATGACATCCACTCACGTGTTGCGTGCTGTGCCAGTCAGAATCGCGGAAAGAGAACTTTACTGCGATCTGATAGTACTCGACATGCAGGATTATGATGTTATAATGGGGATGGATTTTCTGAGCAAATACGGTGCTTCTATCGAGTGTCGTAAGCGAAAGGTGATCTTTCGACCCGAGGCAGATTCTATGTTGGAATTTGTCAGAGAACCCAGGAAAAGAACCAGGAAATATTTATTGACTCTTCAGGCGCAGAAGATGTTAGACAAGGGGTACACTGGATTGCTAGCACATGTGGTTGACGCATGTCAAACAAAGAACCGGAAGCTATAAGAAGTCAAGATTGTGTGCGATTATCCAGAGGTATTTCTGGAGGAATTACCAGGATTAGCTCCTGAGAGAAGTGGAATTCGAGATTGAATTGGTTCCTGGTACTAACCCGATCTCCAAGGCACCTTACCGTATGGCACCAGTGGAATTAAAAGAGCTGCAAGAATAACTACAGGAGTTACTCGATAAGGGTTTTATATGCCCTAGTCATTCCCCATGGGGAGCTCCAGTACTATTTGTGAAGAAGAAAGACGGATCTATGCGAATGTGCATAGATTATCGAGCCTTGAACAATGTGACGATCAAAAATAGGTATCCCCTTCCGAGGATAGATGACCTGTTTGATCAATTGAAAGGAGCCACCGTTTTCTCAAAAATCGATCTGAGGTCTGGTTATCATCAAGTTAGAGTAAAACAGGATGATATTCCGAAGACGGCCTTCCGAACAAGGTATGGACATTTTGAATTTGTGGTTATGCCTTTCGGTGTGACAAATGTGTTGGTGCAGGAAGCACCAGATCGAACCTTGTTTTGATATTGGCAAAGGATTCAAAGTTAAGGGTTGTTTGGTATCTAACAATGCAGCTTGAGTGTGCAGGAAACCAAGTCCTAGCGAAGGGCTGCTAGGCACCTGACGAAGGGTTGTCAGGAAAACAAGTCCTAGCGAAGGGCTGCTAGGCACCTGACGAAGGGCTGCCAGGAAAACAAGTCCTAGCGAAGGGCTGCTAGGCACCTGACGAAGGGCTGTCAGGAAACCAAGTCCTGGCGAAGGGCTGCTGGGCAAAAACCAAGTCCTGGCGAAGGGCTGCTGGGCGAAACTCAAGACCTGGCGAAGGGCTGCTAGGCAAAAACCAAGTCCTAGCGAAGGGCTGCTGGGCATAACTCAAGACCTGGCGAAGGGCTGCTGGGCAAAAGTCCAACTGGAGGTTCCGGTTGGCACCAGGTAAATTCTCCCGAGATGAGTAGGTGAGGACACGTTCCCCTTGAGGGAACATTAGGCGTCGGTTCGACCTAGGGCTCCATTTTGGAGACCAAAGTCAGAACCAAGACAGCTGAAGCTGTAGAAATTAAATTAAATATTTGTTTTATTGTGTTTTGGACTAACCCTGGAAGCAGAACCGAAGGAACGTGTGTCTGTAGCTCAGAATGCCTCAAAGGAAAGAGGCAACTGCTGACCAGGGCGCCCGGAGTGTCCCGGGCGCCTCCAAGGTGAACACAAAACACAAAGAAGGCAAATGAACCTCGACAGTACATTATGAGGGCGCCCTCGCTGTCCCGGGCGCCCCCATGGCAAACCAACTGAAGAGTTAAGCCGCTGCCGCGTCTGCACTGCGCATCCAAGGCGCCCCCGCTGTCCCGGGCGCCCCCAGCGTCCAGGGCGCCCTCGTCAAGACCTTATCCCGAGGCTTAAGGGATAAGTCGACGACCGCGCCTTGTGTGGATCTGCAGCCACGTGGGGGGGCGCCCCCGTCGACCAGGGCACCCCCAGGCCCTATATAAAGGGCCCTCGACCTCCTTCTTCAGAGCATCAATAACTGCGACGCTTCCACGCTACACTGCTTTCATTCAACGCATCCAAACGCTCTGACGACCGCGCTCTGCTCCGGAAACTTCCCGACTCAAGAACGAAGCGCCATCAACCTCCCACTGCACCGAAACTCGATCTACACCGGGTGTTGGTAAAACAAAGTGTATATTTCTATTTACAGGAATTTTGTAATCTCACTTTGTAACCATTTTGCGCACTATAGAATTCCCCAAAGTAAACGGTCAACGACCGTGGGCCTTGGAGTAGGAGTCGACCCAGGCTCCGAACCAAGTAAAACCTTGGTGTTTGCGTTGTTTGTTTTTATTCCGCCGCGCACTTACTCTTTCTTTTTAATCCGAACATTTTCCGATATTCACCCCCCCTCTATCGGTCTTTCTCGATCCAACAAGTGGTATCAGAGCGGGGTTATTCAAAGTTGGTGCAACCACCACTTTGAAATTTTTTTCGGATTTTTTTCGCTTTATTTTTCAAATAAATAATATCTGTGAGTGTATTTAAAATATCCTTACGCCTTTTTTAATTCTAAATTCTCATTTTCTCACCATAAGTCAGAATTGATAAAAGAATCAATTTGTGAAAACTTGTCGTAAAATTTTTTTATTATTATTTTAATATTTTTTCTCGAAATTCGTGCTATCTTAATTCGAGAAATTTTTTTTCTTACTTTTTCTTCATTAATCAAAATTGTTAAGGTCAACATTTTCAAAAAATTTTTTATTATTATTTTACCTCGAAATTCATGCAAACACCTTTTGAGCTTGTTTTTCTCTCTCTCCCGCACTACTAATCCAAGACCAAGTCTTGGTACATCTCTATTTTTTTTCCTTGTGTGCAAGATTTATCCTTAATGGCCAATCAAGAATGGAACAGTATTCGTCCGCCTCTATTCTCTGGCGAGAACTTCATAACCTGGAAAAGTCTAATGGAATCCCACCTGAAGGACAATCTAGATCTCTGGTTGATAATTCAAACAGGGTTCCACCTCCCTACAGAAGATGGACTATCAATTGCATGGGACAAACTGGATGAACCAACCCTCAACCAAATTGAGACTGATGCAAGAGCAACTGCAATTCTTCAATGCGGTCTAACTAACGAACAACTCAAGCTAGTTGGATCCATCAACTGTGCTAAAGAAATGTGGGAGAAACTAATCAACTTACACGAAGAGAGCTCCGACATTGAGGTACTTGATGTCCAAGCACAGATAGCCGAATCAGAATCTGAACTCAAATCCAGAATCGAAATCGAACCAGTAGAATCAGACGACGAACTGACTAAGACGGTAACTAATTTTGAATCTTTTTCTAAATTAGAATTGAATAATCAAATAGATACTATAATGGTCGAGAAAGGTATAAGTTTTATTGCAGGGAAAACTCCAAGAGAATTGCAAAAGAGGCCTCAACTAGAACCTGAGTCCAACTCAGACTCAGAATCTGACGACAAAGAAAGGTATCCTCGGAAACTTGTCCGATTAGCTCGCGACCACTACAAAATACTGAGGAAACAATCAAGCAAAGGGAAGATGGCTAAAATCAAGGGGGAGACCTCCAAAAGGGAATCAAATGGTAAATTTACAGTATTTAATAATCCATTATTTACTATGAACAACATGATTAATTCATATGAAAATGTAATTCATAACATTTCTTATTGCGAAAATCTAGAATATTATTACCATTTTGAAGTGACTTAAATAATTTTTTATTAAATTGCATGTTTGATTGATTGATTGTTTATTTAATTTCTGCAATTTACCATGCTTAGACTTAGGTTTAGTTAGCTTAAGGACTTAACCAATTACTTGAAATTTGAAAACATAGTATTGGGAGGAGGTGAGATGATAGTACGTTGGGGAAACCAACTCTAATAAGATCAAGTCTACTTGGTCTCTTTAGACTGGTGAAACCAGCCGAAGATACCGATCCAGGACCCAAGCTAGTTAGACCAGAAAATGACCTAATTTAATTTGAAAATGAAATTTCATTAAAAGGCTTTGTCAAGGAAAGGGTGGATGATCCCATAAGGCTACGGCCAAAGAAGGCCTAGTGCCTCGCCAAGACTTGGAAGCCAATTTCTGAAATTCAAATTCAAATTATCTTTTGTCAAATTCGAATCTAACACAAATTTCAAATAATTATAGATTCTAATCTGTTTTCAAAATTTCTATTTTTCAAACTTATTCTGTTTCAAAAATCACTTAATCAGTGTTCAAAATTTCTGCTTTCTAAACTTATTTTTTTTTTCAAATCTGTTTTCAAAATTAAATAACTTTTTTTAAAATAAATGAAAATTCCTTTTCAAAATTAATTTTTACCTTCAAACCTGTCTCACAAGAACTTTTAAGGCTAACTGTTTGAAAACCCTAGATTGGGTGAGACAGGAAAATTAAGTTCAAATTAAAATTTCTTTTATGTTGTGTTTTAATTCAGAGGATAATTCCAACATAGTCAAACCATGATTAACATAGTCAAACCTTAGTCAACTGAGTCAAACATGGTCAAACCTAGTCAACACTAAGGTCTTAGATAAAGTCAGTCTATGTCGGATACAGGGAGAGTTCTTCTTAATGTTTTTTAGATTTCTCAAAATCCTTATGCTTTAAAACTTATTTTCATCTCAAAATAAGGCTTTCAAAAGTTGATTCAAAAACCTTAATATATTACTATCGCTTAGGAAAAATTATTATCATTTCAAATTTTTTAAACTGTGTTATTATTCCAAATTGAGGTGTCAAAAATTTATCTCCTTGAAAGTTATCATACTCAGAAGATTGTTCAAAAGTGCTTCTTTTGATCTTGACAAACCCTAAAGACACAGAGGAAAGGTCCACTTCATGATCTTCAAGGACTCCTAGGATGTGTCAAATTAAGGGGGAGTCTAAGTCAAAAGAAAAACTTCAGAAAAAGTTTCTTTTTACTTATGTCTTTGTTAAACAGTTCTTTCTAATCTGACTCAAACCTTAAGACTCAAAGGAAGAGTACTTGTGGTCAACAAGCTTCCCAGGACTGAGTCAAGTTTAGGAGGGAGGTCAAAATTAAAGGAATTATTTAATAACATGCTTTATTTCAAACTCTTGCAAAAATCTAAGTTTTTCAAAATACTATTTGTTAGAATTTGTGTGACTTATGAAATTGTTTTCGAAATAACATTTACATAGGTTGGAAAATTTCCAGGACACTTAGGAAATGTCCTTGTAGTCAACAAGGTTTCCTAGGATGGTGTCAGACTGGAAAATGAACCAAGTTAAGTAAAACAGAACCTTCAAAAGTTCACACACTTTTTAGCATATATTTTTAAGTACTATCTTTTTTTTAAAAATTTACTTGAGGTTGAAAATTTCCAGGACACTTAGGAAATGTCCTTGTAGTTAACAAGGTTTCCTAGGATTGTGTCAGACTGGAAAAGAAACCTAGTCAAGTGAAATATTTTATTTTCAAAAAAAAAAACTAATACTTTTCTAAAAGTACGTATGTATTTCAAATCATAATTTATCTCAAAAGTACTTGAAAAATCTTTTCAAAACTCTTTTTCGAATTTTTTTTCAAATACAAAATATTTTTTTGCATAATACTCTTCAAAATGGACATAATCTGGAAATTTAAGCTTTTGCTATGCTTTTAAGAGTTATACCAAGTATTTTTATGTTTTCAAAACTCATAAGCTCTGATACACAATTTATTCTCAAAACTTCTTTCAAAACATATTTCAAAACACAATTTCTTTTCAAAATCTTTTAAGTACTTAAGTATTTAACGGGTATTTTTTTACTTAATTTTCTCAATCAAGTACTTGACACTTAATTTTCAAATTCTTCTAAAAAGTACTTGCTCCAAAGTTTAAAAACTTGTTAAGCCTGAAAAATCCTTTTCTTGAAAATTTTCTAAGCGTGAAAAATTTCTAGAAAAATTTTCTAAGTAAAGTTTCCTTTTCTAAAAGTTAAAATTTTTTTTGGAAACTTGAAAATTTTGCCTAAGTAAATTTTTTCTGCCTTATAAAAAGTTGTAAATTTTTTTTAAGCCTGAAATTTTTTTCATAATGGTAAATTATTTAAGTGTAAAAAGTTTTGAAAATGCTTTTACTCGATTCTTGAAAAATACTTTGTCAAAAACATAAAGCACTTAGAAAAACTCATAAATCCCTGTTAGATACCTTGTTCACCCATGCTTGTTTTTTATATATGTCAAAGGGGGAGGAAAGGTCAAAGTTAAGAGTTAAGTTAATTATTCAGGGGGAGAATGAGCATGAGAAATTTTTTTCTCTCTCTCTTTTCACTGTTCAAATTACATTTGGGTTTAGATTGTTACGAATTGATATGTTTTATTAGTCTTAACCTTTATTCTTAAACTGCTATCTTTTTCCTTAACTTTGAATTGTGTTGCCATAATCAAAAAGGGGGAGATTGTTGGTGCAGGAAGCACCAGATCGAACCTTATTTTGATATTGGCAAAGGATTCAAAGTTAAGGGTTATTTGGTATCTAACAATGCTGCTTGAGTGTGCAGGAAACCAAGTCCTAGCGAAGGGCTGCTAGGCACCTGACGAAGGGTTGTCAGGAAAACAAGTCCTAGCGATGGGCTGCTAGGCACCTAACGAAGGGCTGCCGGGAAAACAAGTCCTAGCGAAGGGCTGCTAGGCACCTGACGAAGGGCTGTCAGGAAACCAAGTCCTGGCGAAGGGCTGCTGGGCAAAAACCAAGTCCTGGCGAAGGGCTGCTGGGCGAAACTCAAGACCTGGCGAAGGGCTGCTGGGCAAAAGTCCAACTGGAGGATCCGGTTGGCACCAGGTAAATTCTCCCGAGAGGAGTAGGTGAGGACGCGTTCCCCTTGAGGGAACATTAGGCGTCGGTTCGACCTAGGGCTCCATTTTGGAGACCAAAGTCAGAACCAAGACAGCTGAAGCTGTAGAAATTAAATTAAATATTTGTTTTATTGTGTTTTGGACTAATCCTGGAAGCAGAACCGAAGGAACGTGTGTCTGTAGCTCAGAATGCCTCAAAGGAAAGAGGCAACTCCTGACCAGGGCGCCCGGAGTGTCCCGGGCGCCCCCAAGGTGAACACAAAACACAAAGAAGGCAAATGAACCTCGATAGTACATTATGAGGGTGCCCCCGCTGTCCCGGGCGCCCCCATGGCAAACCAACTGAAGAGTTAAGCCGCTGCCGTGTCTGCACTGCGCATCCAGGGCGCCCCCGCTGTCCCGGGCGCCCCCAGCGTCCAGGGCGCCCTCGTCAAGACCTTATCCCGAGGCTCAAGGGATAAGTCGACGACCGCGCCTTGTGTGGATCTGCAGCCACGTGGGGGGGCGCCCCTGTCGACCAGGGCGCCCCCAGGCCCTATATAAAGGGCCCTCGACCTCCTTCTTCAGAGCATCAATAACTGCGACGCTTCCACGCTACACTGCTTTCATTCAACGCATCCAAACGCTCTGACGACCGCGCTCTGCTCCGGAAACTTCCCGACTCAAGAACGAAGCGCCGTCAACCTCCCACTGCACCGAAACTTGATCTACACCGGGAGTTGGTAAAACAAAGTGTATATTTCTATTTACAGGAATTTTGTAATCTCACTTTGTAACCATTTTGCGCACTATAGATTTGCCCAAAGTAAACGGTCAACGACCGTGGGCCTTGGAGTAGGAGTCGACCCAGGCTCCGAACCAAGTAAAACCTTGGTGTTTGCGTTGTTTATTTTTATTCCGCCGCGCACTTACTCTTTCTTTTTAATCCGAATATTTTCCGATATTCACCCCCCCTCTATCGGTCTTTCTCGATCCAACAAAATGCTCCTGCCATGTTTATGGACCTTATGAATCGGGTATTTTCGTCTTTTCTCGACAAATTTGTAATCATCTTCATCGACGATATTCTTATTTATTCGAGGAACCAAGAGGAGCATGTCGAGCATCTGAAGATAGTATTACAGACTCTTCAGGAAAAACAATTGTACGCAAAGTTCTCTAAATGTGAGTTCTGGCTCGACCAAGTAGGCTTTTTGGGCCATATTATTTCCAAAGATGGGGTTATGATAGATCCAACGAAGATTGAAGCGGTGAATAACTGGAGTCGGCCAAAGAACGCCAGTGAAATCAGAAGCTTCCTTGGGCTGGCAGGCTATTACCGAAAATTTGTGGAGGACTTCTCGAGAATTGCAGCCCCTCTAATGGCCCTCACCAGGAAGGATAAGAAGTATGAATGGACGGAAAACTGTGAATGGAGTTTCTTGGAATTAAAAAGGAGACTTACAAGTGCTCCAATTCTTACCCTTCCAGAATGTAACCAGAGTTTCGACCTGTATAGCGATGCCTCCAAACTGGGACTTGGAGCTGTACTTATGCAGAGTGGTAAGGTCATTGCCTACGCCACTAGACAACTCAAGGAACATGAACAGAATTACCCCACTCACGATCTGGAACTGGCCGTTGTGGTCTTCGCTCTTAAGGTATGGAGGCATTATTTGTATGGAGCGCAGTGTAGGATTTATACAGACTACCAGAGTCTGCGATATTTCTTCACTAAGAAAGATCTGAATATGAGACAACGCCGATGGCTGGAGTTGGTGAAGGACTACGACTGTGAGATCTTCTACCATCCAGGGAAGGCAAACAAGGTGGCTGATGCACTCAGTCGGAAGTCAAGTGCCACCTTGATGTCCATATCTATATTACCCCGACCACTCGAAAGAGAAATTGTGAATTTTGGGGTCGAGGTCATCTCCGGACAGCTTTCTACCATGACAATAACACCGACGTTGTTCGAGGACATATTGGAAAAACAAAATGGTGATCTGAATATTCAGAGAATCAAACAGGAGATCCTAGAAGGGAAGGGCTGTTAGCGTTACGGGAAGTTACGGAAGAGGAAGAAACGCTTCCTCCTCTTCAGCTTCCAACGCTTAAAACATTCAAAGCCTTCATAAACCTCCATTGATGGAGGTATTGATTAAGGTAGAGGAAGAGACATCTTCCTCTTATATAAGCTACGTCCAAATGCAATCCAAGGTACGCGATCAGAGAGGCGAGCAGACGAAGGAGCATTACACGAGGGATTTGGTTTGTGGCTAATTGGGATTGGTCCTTGGTGACATTCTCGTGACAGCAAGCAGAAGAAGAAGAGAAGAAGGAGATCTGATCACTGTAAGTTTTGTATTTCGCAATCTAATAGAATGGTATTCGTTTCATTAAAATATACTCATGCTCGAGATCTAACAGTGGTATCAGAGCACTTAGATTCTAAGAGCATGAAAAACAATCATCGATTCTTCTCTTCTGTTCATTACGCTGGTAATGGCGAAAAGAAAAGTTTTGTCGGCGTGGAGAAGAAGAAGATCAGGCAGGCTTGATCAGTCACAGAGACCGATTTGGCTGTGGTCTGATTGGTCTAGTATCTTCTGGACCGATCAGGCAGGGGGAGAAGTTTTAATTAAAAGAAATTTTTTTGATTAAAACCAGCAACAGAATGGTTGAGAGGGGATTTGAACCGCTGACCTTGCTGTTGAAAGGAAAGAGCTCAACCAGAAGCTTTGATCAATTGTTTGTTTAATTTTTGGCTCAATTAATTTAAATTAGACTCGAGTTTAATTTAAAGTGATCAAGTTGGTCTAACCGTTTTGGTTCAAACCATTAGTTGGTTTAACCAAACCAGTTTGATCAAATAATCTGAACTAAACAGACTGATTTGATCACTAAGTTGAACCTCAAATTTAAATAGGCTTAATTGTAGTTACAAACAAAAAGGAAACTGATATGCCTTTATCTATTTGTGTTGTGAATTGAATTGAACCAGTTTTGTTACTGGTTTGTCGGTTTTGTACTGACATTGCGTATTTCAATTCCAGATGCCGAGATTTATTACCATAATGACTCGTCAAGATGTGCGACGGAATCATTTGAGGGAACAGATAGAGGAGATTGACTACCTCCCGCATCTAGGCATCCAAGGGCATATGGGAAGGCTTGATCGTCTATTTTGGAAACTCGAACAGGAAGAGTTTCTAGTTCTAGATAACTACCGGATCGGGGCATTGATCAGTTCATTGCCGAGGCATGCTAAAGTAGCTACAAGATGTATCTTGGGATGCTACGAAGGACGTATCTCATATACCGAGTTATGTAGAGAACTACTTCGCTAGAATTTTTCAGAAGAGGATCTGGAAGATTCTGAAGACGATCTGGAAGAGGATCCTGAAGATTCTGAGGAGGACCCAGAGGAAGATCTCGAAATGTTCGAGGACGATCCTGAAATGTTCAAGGAAGATCCAGAAATGTTCGAGGACGATCCCGAAATGTTCGAGGAAGATCCCGAAATGCCTGGTCCCGAAATGTTCGAGGAAGATCCCGAAATTCCTGGGGAAAACTCTGAAATATTTGAGGAAGATCCTGATATTGAAATGATCGAGGAAGATCCTGAAATATTTGAGGAAGATCCGATAGAATCTGTAGAAGATCCCGAGCCTGATCAGATTGGCCGATTAGAGATGAACGAGAGAGTGATAGTCACTGCCATAATATTTTTTATTATGGGAATGATGTCAACTTATCTAGTTCATTAAATTCTGGTTGTTGTACGAACTTATTAAGCCTATTAAATAAAGTTATGTTATGTGTTAACTGACTTGTCAATGATTAGTTCATTATATGATTAGTTCATATTCAATGATTAGTTCATTATATGATTAGTTCATATTCAATGATTAGTTCATTTATATGATTAGTTTATATTTAAGACAAATGATTAGTTTGTTTAATGGGATGTATGTAATATAATTGATCAATGTTAATTAGATTGGATTATACGAATGATGAGTGGAAACGTAGTTATCACTTGATTTCGTAAACTAAGTCAAGTTTACATTGAGTCAATCAAAAATTATGTACATATGTTATACACTGAATTAATTAATAATATGTTTATTTATGATAGATCATGGCAACTAAGAACATCATAGCTGAACTGAATAAGGGAGAGAAATTGTATGGGGACAACTATAAAATATGGCATCTCAAGATACAATATGTTCTTGAGGAACAAGAAGTTCTGGAGGCTGTAAATTATTTCATGGTAGAACCTGCTGTTGGTTCAACTGCACAGTACAGACTTGATCTAGATGCCTATAGGACATGGAAGAAAAAGGACTCCACTGAAAAGGGGATATTGATTAGTTCAATGGTAGATGACCTGGTATTTGAGTATGAGCCACTACCATCAGCTCATGTTGTCTGGGTTGCCCTGATAGAGAGATACAGTGGAGTTAGTGTGAGCAAGCTTCGTCAACTGACAATCAAGTTTGACAGTTGTAAAAAGCGCCCGAATGTGACGATGACCCAACATCTGAGAGAAATGGGTAATATGATTCGGGAGCTTAAGACTGCTGGTCATGAGTTGACCGACGAACAACAAGTTCAAGCAGTTATTCGTTCCCTTCCTGATTCTTGGGAAACAATGAAGCAGAACCTTACTCACAGTGAGAGTATCAGGACTTTCATTGATGTCTCACGCCATATTGAACTGGAGGCAGAGAGAATAGAATCCGCAAAGATTTCTGAGCAAGCTTTTGTAGCTGAAGGTTCTGGATCCAAGAATAAGAAAAAATGGTTTAAGAAAGGGAAGGGTAAGGGAAAAGAAGCTGGTGCTACTACTGTGCAAGACCCAATCAAGAAGAAAGGAAAGAAGAATGGAAAGAAACCTAAAGGCAAGCTAACTTGCTACAACTGTGGCAAGAAGGGCCATTTTGCTCGGGAGTGTACTGAGCCGAAAAAGGTAAATCCATGTTTGTCTTCTTTTCATGAGCTTTATGTTGCTAGTTCGGTGTTGTTAGATGATTATTATCCTTTGTGGATTATAGATTCAGGAGCAACGAACCATGTAGCTCGTGATCGAGCTACGTACGTGGAGTACCGTCGGGTACCAGCTAGCAATAAGTGGATAAATGTGGGAAACAATGCAAGAATTGAAGTCAAAGGAATTGGCACTTGCAAACTCAACCTTCGTGGTGGGCGTACATTGTTTCTGCATGATGTCCTGTATGCTCCTAAGATTCGACGGAATCTGGTTTCTGTGAATTGTCTTCTTAAATTGGGTTATTGTATGAATTTTTACAGTCATCGTGTAAAACTTAAAATTGACTCTATGTTAATTGGATATGGTTTTATATCAAACGGTTTCATGGTTCTTGATGTAGAACCAGATGTTAATTGTGGAAATAATGGTTATTTTTCAAACATTGCTCTTACTAGTGATGCTGATGTTAATGATGAAGTTTGGCATGCTAGATTGGGACATATAGGACAAGAACGAATGAATAGATTAGCAAGAGAGGGTCTGATCGGCACTCGTGCTAAAGTTGACTTGTCTATATGTGAGCACTGTCTTGCTGGAAAAGCAACTAGGAAACCATTTGGTAAGGCTATTAGGGCTGATTCACCATTGCAATTGATTCATTCGGATATTTGTGGTCCGATGAACATGAAGGCTAGAAATGGTAGTTCATATTTCATTACATTTATTGATGATTTTACGCGTTTTGATCATGTGTATTTGATTTCTCATAAATCTGAAGCATTAGATTGCTTTAATCGTTATTTGAACGAAGTTGAGAATCAATTGGAACGTAAGGTTAAAACCTTACGCACTGACCGTGGAGGTGAATAATTGTCTGATCAGTTCAAGACAATATGTAATGAGAAAGGGATTATTAGACAGTTAACTATCCCTGGAACTCCACAGCAAAATGGAGTTGCTGAAAGAAGAAATCGAACTCTTCTTGAAATGGTTAGGTCGATGATGGCTCAAGCTAATTTGCCTATTTCCTATTGGGGAGATGCATTATTGGCTGCAACCTACATACTTAACCGGGTGTCTTCTAAATCTGTTCCATCTACTCCATATGAACTTTGGACAGGCAGAAAACCAGATTTGAGAAATCTGAGACCATGGGGGTCAGCTGCTTATATTCATGACAAGACTCACAAATATGGAAAATTAGGACCCAGAGGTAAGAAGTGTATCTTTGTAAGATATTCTGATACCTCTAAGGGTTATGACTTTATTGGTGAGCAACAAGATGGAACCATCTCTGAAATTGAGTCAAGAGATGCTACTTTTCTCGAAACTGAGTTCCCAACAAGAGGTGAAGTTGATAAATCAACTCCTCTATTTGTAATAGAGGAGGAGGATACTGTTCCTCCATTAACAAATCAGGAATATCAGGGAATACCTAAATCTAGTCAACCTAGTAGGAGTAAATTGCCTATAAGTAATTAGTTTCTCAACAGTCAAACCTGTGAAGAAGTAATCGTAAGATTATTCCTCGAAGAAGGTTTGACATTGAAAATGAGGCATTAATGATTCTCCCAGTTGACAATGAAGAACCTCGAACAGTTGATGAAGCATTAAGAGGCTCAGTTAGAGAAAAATGGAGAATTACAATGGATGAAGAAATGGAGTCTATGAGAAAGAATCAGGTTTGGGATTTAGTCGATCTTCCTCCAGGCCGAAGGGCTATTGGGAATAAATGGATTCTCAAAATCAAGAGGAAGGCAGATGGATCGATTAATAAATACAAAGCTCGTCTAGTTGCAAAAGGATATACCCAAATGGAGGGTATTGATTTTGAAGAGACATTTTCCCCTGTTGTGAAGTTTGTGTCAATACGTGTCATTTTAGCTATAGTAGCACATTATGACTTGGAATTACATCAGATGGATGTAAAAACAGTTTTCCTTAATGGTAATCTTGACGAGGAAATCTATATGGCACAACCAGAAGGTTATATTGCTGATGGCCAAGAGGAAAAAGTATGTAGACTTAAAAAGTCTATATATGGGCTAAAGCAAGCGTTGAGACAATGTAACATAAGATTCAATGAAGTCATTTTATCTTATGGTTTCTAAATGATCAATGAGGATCATTGTGTTTACCTAAGAAAGGATAAAGGAAAGTTGGACATTTTATCATTATATGTTGATGATATGCTGATAGCTGAAAATGACTTAAAAGTTGTGATTGAGGTCAAGTCTTGGCTTTCATCACAATTTGACATAATTGACATGGGAGAAGCCGAGTATATCTTAGGAGTACGGATCATTCGTGATCGATCAAAAAGAATTTTGGGTTTGTCCCAAGAAGCTTATATTACTAAGATACTACAACACTTCAATATGTTTGATTGCAACGTTGAACAAACACCTACAGCGAAAGGTGTTGTTTTGAGCAAAAGTATGTCTCCCAAGACTACTGAAGAGATAGCCGAGATGAAGAAAAGACCATATGCTAGTGCCATTGGTAGTTTGATGTACACTTTGATGTGTACTCGCCCTGATATAAGCTATGTTGTTGGCTTAGTTAGTCGTTTCCAGTCGAACCCAAGATCGAGACACTGGAAAGCGGTAAAAAGGATATTCAGATATCTCAAAGGAACAGCAGATTATTGTCTCTGCTTTCGAGGATCAAAGCTGAGCTTGAAGGGCTACGCAGATGCAGATTGGGCAGGGGACCTTGAAGACAGAAAATCTACATCTGGCTATATTTTTTTGCTGAATGGAGGTGCCATTTCTTAGAACAGCAAGAAACAGGCTTGTGTAGCACTGTCGACAATGGAGGCTGAGTATGTGGTTTGTGTAGAGGCTGTACAAGAAGCTGTCTGGTTGAGAAGGTTCCTAAAGCATCTGAAGATTGTTGAGGACAGTGGGAGCCCTGTTAAAGTGTGTTGTGACAATCAAGCTGCTATAGCTTTTTCCAAGGATCCTAAATATCACATCAAAGGCAAGCATATAGAAATTAAATACAATTTTGTAAGGGATATTGTTGACAAGAAAAAGATAATTCTTGAGTACATCCCTACCCGAGCAATGCTTGCAGATCCTTTTACTAAGCCATTGACTAAAGAGTCATTTTATGAGCATGTGAAGTCTTTGGGACTACGCAAAATGTAAAGCATTGTAAATGTATTTGTTACATTTATATAAGTGAAATGTTATGATCTATTCAGTGTAAATGTATTTGTTACATTTGGAAAAAGTCTCGATGAGCATGTTGGCAGGCTGAGATTGGTCCACTCACATGGATAATCATCTCTATTTGTTGAGTATAAATAGAGGTAAGGCCGTTACTTATGAGACAACTTATGTAGTTGTGAATAGAGACATACTCATAAGTTGAGGTCGCCTTGATTTTGTATCAAGATGAGATCATTTATGTAATGATCAAAGTAAATGCACCCACCATTTACTAAACCTGTTTAAAGCCAGATTGGAATTCATAAGTTGAATTCGGATTAGACGTTAGGTATGTCTAGATCGAAATCTGTACGATGTTAAATATTTGAGAAAAACATGCACTCTTTTTGTAAAGAGAAAAACATTGTAGCATGTGACTCATAGCGACAATAAGGGTAGTAGGAGAATGAATCCTTGCTTCTCTACTATGTGAGACCCTTGAGATTATCAGTTAATCTCAATCTTACCCTAAGTGATTATTTAGCTGTCTACTTGAAGTTTTAATCAGTGTTTGCTACTTTAGTGTGTGTCCTATTGACTATGGATGATTCGGTCTATGGAGCATAACTAGGAAAGTGACTGATTAGAATGAATAGATTCTAGCTGAAAAGGAAGATTAAAATTGGTTTACATCTGTAATACTTATTCACTGGTCGACCAGTTACAATTTTTTGTTAAGTACTTAAAAATGTAATTGTGAATAAAGGTATTGGTTTGAGATGTCGAACATGCTCTTGACATAGATGTCATATGAGGGATTAGAGATGTTCATATTGATGTAAATATTTAATCTGGGGTAAAGACAAGTTAATGATGTCTCTGATTCGTTCTATAGAGCAGCTAAGTTAAGTGTAACAACTTTTCTAGCATTAATTGCTCAGTGTGCTTGCTGTCGCACGAACCATTTTCCCTGAAGTATGAATTGAATGCTTCTATATGGTCTTTGTGACTTTCTGACATGGTCTTAGTGACTAGATGTTCCTATATGATCTTTGTGACTGTCTTACATGGTCTTAGTGACTAGATGACCTATATGGATAGAATTGGACGAGTGGGAGATGTTAGCGTTACGGGAAGTTACGGAAGAGGAAGAAACGCTTCCTCCTCTTCAGCTTCCAACGCTTAAAACATTCAAAGCCTTCATAAACCTCCATTGATGGAGGTATTGATTAAGGTAGAGGATGAGACATCTTCCTCTTATATAAGCTGCGTCCAAATGCAATCCAAGGTACGCGATCAGAGAGGCGAGCAGACGAAGGAGCATTACACGAGGGATTTGGTTTGTAGCTAATTGGGATCGGTCCTCGGTGACGTTCTCGTGACAGCAAGCAGAAGAACAAGAGAAGAAGGAGATCCGATCACTGTAAGTTTTGTATTTCGCAATCTAATAAAATGGTATTTGTTTCATTAAAATGTACTCATGCTCGAGATCTAACAAGGGCGATGGTTTTCGTATCGCCGATGGGGGAGTACTCTACCTCGGGGACCGCCTATGTATCCCTAATGATCCGAAGCTACGGAGAGAAATATTGGCAGAAGCTCACGGAACCCCTTATTCGATGCATCCAGGATCCACCAAAATGTATCAAGACTTAAAGGAGAAATTCTGGTGGTCCGGTATGAAGAGAGATGTGGCTCAGCATGTTAGTATTTGTCTGACTTGTCAGCGAGTGAAAGCAGAACACCAACGACCCGGAGGAGTTCTGCAGCCACTTTTGATTCCGGAATGGGATATGGGAAGATATTTCTATGGATTTTATTTCAAGACTTCCCAGGACTACCAACAGATATGATGGGATTTGGGTAATTGTGGACAGGCTGACGAAGTCTGCTCACTTCCTAGCAATCAAGATGACTTATTCGATTGAGCAACTGGCTCAATTGTATATTAAGGAGATAATCAGACTTCATGGAGTTCCCAAGACCATCATCTCAGATAGGGATGGTCGCTTTTCCTCGCATATTTGGGAGTGTGTTCAGAAGTCTCTCGGCACTAAACTACGATTCAAGACCGCCTTTCACCCTCAGACTGACGGGCAAACTGAACGAGTGAATCAAGTACTGGAGGACATGTTGTGAGCTTGTGCCTTGGATTTCAAAGGGAGCTGGTGTCGATATCTATGTTTAGCGGAATTCGCTTACAATAATAGCTACCAAGCTACTATCAGAGTGGCACCTTATGAAGCCTTATATGGGAGGAGATGTAGGTCTCCGATCTGTTGGTTCGAAGGTGGTGAAAAGAAGGAAATGGGACTCACGACGGATGTCATCGACAGCACCACCCGAGCTATACAGATCATTCGACAACGGATAGAAGCTGCTCAGAGCCGGCAGAAGAGTTATGCAGATGTCCGGCGTAGACCACTGGAATTTAATGCTGGAGATTTAGTGTTCCTCAAAGTGGCTCCTATGAAAGGGGTGACGAGATTTGGGAAGAGAGGAAAACTGAGTCCGCGATATGTGGGACCGTACCTAATCCTGAAGCGAGTTGGCAAGGTAGCATATGAGCTAGAGCTGCCTCAGGAGATGTCAACTATTCATAATGTGTTCCATGTGTCAATGCTTAAGAAGTGTATTCCAGATATGGATCAAGTGATCGAGCCACAGACAGTACAAGTTCAGGAGGACCTATGTTATGAAAGTCGACCTATCCAGATCTTGGATCGGGAAGTCAAGAAGCTGAGGAACAAGGAAGTACCCTTAGTCAAGGTCCTATGGAAAAGTCAACGGTTCGAGGAAGCTACCTGGGAACGCGAGGACGAGATGAGACGCAAGTACCCGGAGCTATTCTAAGTTCGAGGACGAACTTTCACGAGGTATGGGGGATTGTAACGACCCGGAAAATCTACTCAATATTTTCCTTAAAATATTGATCATGTCTAAATAGTTTTGAAGGAGTATAGAGATACTAGTACGAACCTTAGCCTAATTATCCATAATTTCTCATTAAATTGAGAAGCTAAGTACTAAGGGGCTTTTCTAAGACCATGGTTATTAGTGGATTTTAGGTGAGATTTAATATAAATATGAATGGGTTTTAATTAAGAATATTAGCATGATCATGGGTGAATTTTTGGAGAATTTTTGAAAATAATATAAAAATAAAATAGAAAAATAAAGTGTATGCACCAAGAAATGAACCTTGGACCTATGGTACCACCATGCATGTACTAACCAATTTACCTAGCAAGGGAGTGCTAGTAGAGGATGAAGTGGATTTTGGTTAAGGCTTAGGGAAAATGAAGAGTCATCAAGGGAAGAGACACCATGACTCTTCACTTGCCCTCCTTAATGTGGTATAAAGAGGTGGCATAGGAGTTACTTTCCTTCTTCAACAAAGTCCACCCTTCTCCCTCCTCCTTCCTCATTCTAGCCGAAACCCCAACGGGGATCTTCCATTGGAAAAAAATTCACATAAGACTCCATCTTGAAGATCTAAGGCCCTCTACAAGGATACAAGGGCTAAGGAGAAGTTTAGAGACAAGGGTGTTTTCTTGCTATTTTCTATTCAAGGTTATAAGCAAGATCAAGGAAGGTAAGACTCCCTCACCTGTGGTGTAATGGTTCTTTTCTTGATATGGTTATGATCTAAGTTTTTTTGTTTGAGATCTAAGTTGAGAAATCCATGAAGGAGGACTTAGGGTTTCGGCCACCTTCACGTTTCCATGGCTAGGATTAGTTTTAACTCTTTAATGATGGTTCTTATGTCTTCTTATGATGTAAGTGATGTTAGTGGTGATGTATATGAATTTTTACATGCTTAATAGTCCTTATAAGTTTCGGCCAAGACCCCTAAACCATGGATTGAAACTTGATCTAACCATTCAACATGTTTAATTTGTTCCCCTATGCCATGATGGATAGTAATTGTGGTTTATAAGAATTTTTCTATGAATTTCATGGGCCTTTAGGTTTCGGCCAAGAGCAATCTAGGGCTAAGGGGTTAGGGTTAGCTTTAACTATGGGATCAAATGTTTTTCTATGGCATTGTATGTTTGTATGGGATGTTATTTGTGACCTATATGAATTTTTCCATGGACCTAGGGTTCCTTAGGATTTCGGCCAAGACCATGACCTAGGGCTTGGATTGGGTTAAGGTCTCAAGGATACTTGTGGTTAGGTTACAATGATGTAAGTATATGGTTAAGCAAGATGTATGGATCCTTATGTTACTAAAACCCTAGTTTGATGTGTTATGTAACATGATTTTTGGTATGTTTAGGTTACGTGTTATGTTTTACTCATGAATAATATAGATCAAATACCATGAACATATGTGATGTAGGAGTAGGTCGAATAGAATCATGCATGTAGAATGGTAAATGCCTGTATTGGAAATATGTGTACGAAGGTCTATGTATGTTTATGATGAATGCTATGACCCTAAGAATTGTAGAATGTCATGAACCTAAGTGGTATGCATCACGTTTATATGTATTTTACCCATGCATGTTGTAGGATGGATACTAGGATTATGCATGTTGAATGAAATGTATCATGTATGAACTGTATGTTTATCTTATGTACCATGACACGGCAAGCTTTATGGACTAGGATGATGCTTATACTTTGGGACATGATTATGTATGCATGTCATGTTCATGAATGAAAATGATGAATGAAGTTAGAGTACATGCCTTCGTGGCATAATGACGATATGGAATGAAAATGATGAATGAAGATAAGGTTCATGCCTTCAAGGCACAATGATGATATTAAGCATTAAGAATGAATGAATATGCTATGTATGTTTTATGAATGAAGAAGCATGTGAAAGTATTTTATTTTATGAATGGGCTTGTACCGGACCTAAGAAAGGTCCACGGTTCTGGACTACCGATGAAGCTGTCCACGGTTCTGGACTACCGATGAAGTTGTCCACGGTTTTGGGACTACTGATGAAGTTGTCCTTACCCTAGTAGGTCGAGACTAGCTACCTCGAATTTACTTAGGGATGCGCGCATATGATGTATGTATGTGGTACAAGTCGGGGACCCCTATGATGTTATGATTATGTTTAAGTATTTAAAAGTATGATTTTAAACTAAGCATCCTTATGATATATGCATTTGCCGCATGCATCCATCCATGTTATGCATTATGTTTATGATAAGTATGTTTATGCAAAGTAGGTTATGCAAGGTATGTTTATGCGAAGTATGTTTATGCAAAGTATGATAATGCAAGGTATGTTATGTAAATGATTGTGTTTAAGTCCATGATAATTATGATGCCATGATTTTATTTATGTTCATGCTAAATTATGATGCCATGATTATAATTATGTTCATGCTAAATTATGATGCCATGATTATATTTATGTTCATGCTACAAAAAAAAATGATGCCATGATTGTATTGTGCTTATGATAAGAAGTATGCTATGATATGTAGGATTGAAGCATTATGTTTATGTTTATGTCACGTATGGATTTTTGTGAGTAGGAAAGGGTCTTACTAAGCCTATGTGCTTATAGTCTTATTTTTCTTATACCGTAGATCAAGCAAGAGATTACTAAGGGAAGCCGCAGGAGAGGCAAGAACATGTGTGTGTGGTAGTGACATGGCCAAGAATTCCTCTCATTTCACTTATCGCACGTTTTGTGCTCTGAAAATGCTTATTTTGGTTTTATGCCCAACTTATGATAGTTATGCCTAAGAAACAACTTACTATTCATGAAGTTTATGGATAAACTACTTGCTACCTAGAATGCTCATGGATAAGTTATGGAAAGTTGATATCATGATGCTATGTATGCTGGTAATATGTTAAGTATAATGTCACCATGTCCATGAATGATAACTTAGACATGTGTATATGAGTTATGTACTAGTTGCATGGTTAAAAGCATTAGTAAGATTCAAAAAAAAAAAACAAAAGAAAAAACTTATTCCGCTGCATCAAGATGTTTTATATGTACATGTATGGTTAGCGTAACGCCGCTTTCTCGCCAAACCATAAGGTGGGGGCAAAAGGCGGGCGTTACAGTTCGAATTCTCAGCCAACTAACCAGCCACCTAGCAGTCGACTGCTCCGAGAGCAGTCGACTGGTCCCCAGTCGGAACCCTTCTGTGAGTTTCATCAATCGACTGTCCCAAGGCCAGTCGACTGGTCTACTCACCCACCTAAGGTTACCCTTCCTGAGTACATTCGACTCCGCACTCAAACCCTAGGATTTTCCGAGTATAATCACACACCACTCGTACCCTCACGACTCAACTGACTCCTTTTCCGCAGCCTCGACTATGACCTTCGCTCCCTCTTCATCGTCAGCTCCCGTCTCTCGGATACACGCAAGCCTCCAGCTTGCTTCCATGCCATCCTTCACGCATGCCTCGAAGTCGACGCCCATAAGCTCATCATCCCTGCTCTCCAAGGTCCCTCGGGTGCACACAATTCTCTAGCTTGTCTCCATGCCAACCTTCATAGTACCGAGGTCGTCCAGTCAAGTCCATATGTGTAACCTGTGTTGATGCAATCTGTGATCCGGAGTGATCATGTGTTTTGATGATTGGGCAAAGGGTTTGAGTTAGGCTTTCTCTTGTGTACTAATGTGTGTATGTGAGTGTACAGGTTGTACAAGTTTACACATATTGACATGGCTGGACGACTTCAGTATGGTGAAGGGTTGCATGAGACAAGCTGGAGGCTTGTGTGCACCCGAGGGACCTGATATAGCAGGGATGATGAGCCGAGGGGTGCGGACTTCGAGGCCTATGTGAAGGATGGCATGGAGACAAGCTGGAGGCTTGTGTGCATCCGAGGGACGAGGGCCAAAGATGAAGAGGGCGCGAAGGCAATAGTCAAGGCTGCTGGTCAGCTGAGGCAACGGACAAGAGAAGAGTGAGGAGGACTCCAAGGGCAAGCCGGGAAGTGGACTTCAAAGGGCACACGTGAAGGGTGGCATGGAGGTAAGTCGAGGACTTGCAAGCGCATCCGAGGGATGACAGCTGGTGGAAGAGGACTTCAAGGGGCAAGCAAAAGGAGTGGACATGAAGGCACGCATGGAGGAGGGTCAAGAGAGTGAGTAGGAGGGTCAAGGACTGGGGGTTGTCCAGTTGACTGCCAAAACTCACAGTAGGTTCTGGACCATGAACCAGTCGACTGCCATTTTGGCAGTCGACTGGTAAGTCACCAGAATTCGAACATTGGGATGTCAACGGTTGAATCTGAGTGGTGGCAGTCGACTGCCATGGGACCAGTCGACTGTCAGCGGGTTTTCCAGCCGGAGTTCTATTTAAAGAGGACTCGGTTAGGGCTGGTTTTCTTGACGAGTTTGGTCTTGGTTAAGGACCAAACAGTAGTCTTTGTGCTCAGAGATTTGCTTGGTGTTGTGGCGAGGTTTCTCCACCCATAAGGAGCGACGAGGGCTAGCCGGAGGTTATCCGGGGAGTGATCCACTGACGGATTCTTGGATTAGTCACCCGGCCGGGGTGGATACCAAGTAAATTCTCTTTGTTCGCGTTGTTTGTTTTCTTTATTATTATTTCCACTGTGCAACTAAAAACGCAGGTACAAGAATAATCTGAAAATCGCTATTCACCCCCCCTCTAGCGTACCGGAAATGATACTACAGTTGGTATCAAAGCGAAGGACCGCTCTTGATCGGATTAACCGCCGAGGGAGCATATGCTAGAGGAAGAAAGACAATGGATGATAAGTTGGGGGAAGACATCTACACTCCACCACCCTACAATTATCAAGATTTCAACTTTTGGAGGGCGAGGATTAGAACTTGGTTTGGAATGAAGTGGGAACTTCGAATCACGCTTGAAGTGCTATATGAGACTTCAAAGGATAAGCACGGGAAGAGGCTTAGGCCTATATATTGGAGTCAAGAACAACAAGATCAAGCGAAAGCAAACGAGAAGGTAATTAGCACTTTGATAAATCTTTTGCCTAACAATTTTTTTAATGTTGTAGGTAAATATGAAAATTCATGTGAATTATGGGATAAATTGAAAAGATATCATGAGACTCCTACACAAACTCAAGAGCCTAAGGATAAAAGCCCCATGATTCAAGAAGAAAGTGAGAGATCTTCAACCGCCTCAAGAGAAGAAGAGGAAGAGGTCTCCACCTTAAGGATTGAGGGGGAGGAGATACCTTCATCGATACCAGAGCAAGAGGAAGCATCAACATCATCCGAGGTTGAAGAAGAAGTCAACCTAGCCTCCACCTCCACCAAAGCCAAGAGAAAGGAACACATCACATGCTTTGGTTGGAACGAAAAGGGGCGCTATAAGGACAAGTGTCCTCTAGGTAAGAAGGAGGTACTCTCTAAACCCGGGTTTATTCAATTTAAACCTAACATGAATTGTAGGAATGGAGAAGCCCAAGAGAAGAAGAAAAGAATTAGATGCTTCACTTGTGGTGAGCTAGGGCACTACCACACCAAGTGTCCAAGGAAGAAAGAGCTCAAGAAAATGGGACACTTGAGGAGTTGGGAGAAAGAAGAAAGGAGGAAGCGAAGCTCACAACAAGGAGGGACTACAAGGGTAATGGAGGTAATCCCTAATCTTAAATTTAAATGTAATTCAAATTTGAATTCCTCCTTGCATGATAAAAATAGAATTAATCAATCATTCATGCATGCTAAAATTAATGAAAATTGTTTGCTTGTGCATAACCATAGTTTTAGATATAATGATAGGACTAGGGTTAACAAGGTAGATCAAAACCCTAGAAAGGTCATGCATCAAGAAAAATCAAAGACCTCTAGACCTAAGGATCAAGCCAAAAATCCCATGAAGGGGAGGAATGTGCCTAGAAAGGAGGGTAAGTCTAGGAATGTCCAAAGCGGACATGTAGATTCTACGTTTAGGAACCTAGAAAGGGAAAATTAAACATTAAGGGAAAAGCTTGATAGATTGGAGAAAACCCTAGAGAGATTCACTATTGGATCTAAGGGTTTAGATATGGTGTTGGGTGGTTTCAACCGCACCAATGATAGATCGGAGTTGGGATACCGGTCTAAGAACTCCCATGCCAAGGGGAAGAAATATACTAGGGTAACATATGACTATGACAAGAAGGGGGAGTCCAAAAATTACAAGGGGATGCCATTTAAAGGGAAAAAGAAGGACTTAATAAATGACGAGGTGTCTAAGGTTAAGAGTGTCAAGTTTATAGGCCAAGAGTCACCGGTGGAACACCGATGTGGCCTAGTGATGGTTGAGTCACCTAGAGAGGTGGCTAGGGCTAAGAGCTCAAGGGGGAGCTCTAGAAGACTTTGGGATATATGGTGAATGGACCTTGGGAGAGGGTGCTCCTAGAGGTCTAGATGGACCATGGAGTGTGCCAAAAGAATTGGAGACGGACTTGAGTCTCAATTCTTGAGCTTTGGCACGGGGTTTTTGAGTTTCATGCATGGAAATATGACATTAGGGTCATATTACATGAAAATTGGTTTTTGATGTGTAATTTCCATGTAAATCAATGCTAGGGACGCATTGTGCGTTGGCATGGGTAGAGACATCAAGGGGAAACCAAAACTAGGACTTTTGGTTAAGGGTTGAGTGAACCTTTTTCCTAGTTTTTGAGTTTTGTGTCAAACTTGGGAATGGTGATAGATACATTTTGGAATATATTTTTCCCAAGTAGGTATTGGTACCACAAACATCTCCACAAAATTTGGGAATTTTTGTAGATTTGTGGAATTTTTGGTGAATTTCTGAATTTCATCAGAAATGCTTAAATTTCAGACTTTCAAAGTATCAGTCGACTGCCAGGGGGCAGTCGACTGGTCAATGTTGAGTTTTGTATCAGCAGCTAGTTTGGTGTCCAAATGATGTAAAACAAGTGTATGGGGGGCTAGTACACTATGTTTAGGATTATTGGGGATTAAAAGAACCGATAATTAGGTTATTATTGGGGTCTTTTTGATGTATGGCAAAGGGGGAGAAGTGTTGGGTTTAAGTTGGGAAACCAAACACTCCTTTGCTAGAAACCCTAGGTTTAGGGGGAGCTAAGATTAAGGGGGAGCATGGTTGCTCCATTCTTGGCGTAAGGGGAACCTGGGAGAGGTTCTTAAAAAGCCTTTGTAAGTCCAATGCAGGGGGAGCTTGGGAGAAGCTTTAAAAAGCCCGATTATGGTGAAAAATCCTAACTTGGAGGGTTAGGTGTTGAAAAGTCCTAACTTGGAGAGTTAGGTGTGGGGAGCCTTGGGATAGGTTTTTTAAAAAAAAACCGTTTCGGGAAAAAAAAGTCCTAACTTGGAGAGTTAGGTGTGGGATGCCTTGGGATAGGATCCATTTTTACATTTGCATATGCATTATTTTACTATTTGACTACTATCTTGTTTCCCTAACTTAAACGTATTGCCAAACATCAAAAAGGGGGAGATTGTTGATGCAATCTGTGATCCGGAGTGATCATGTGTTTTGATGATTGGGCAAAGGGTTTAAGTTAGGCTTTCTCTTGTGTACTAATGTGTGTATGTGAGTGTGCAGGTTGTATAGGTTTACACATATTGACATGGCTGGACGGCTTCAGTATGGTGAAGGGTTGCATGGAGACAAGCTGGAGGCTTGTGTGCACCCGAGGGACCTGATATAGCAGGGATGATGAGCCGAGGGGCACGTACCTCGAGGCGTACGTGAAGGATGGCATGGAGACAAGCTGGAGGCTTGTGTGCATCCAAGGGATGAGGGCCGAAGATGAAGAGGGCACGAAGGCAATAGTCAAGGCTGCTGGTGAAGAGTCAGCTGAGGCAAGGGACAAGAGCCGAGGGAGGAGGACTCCAAGGGCAAGCCGGGAAGTTGACTTCAAGGGCACACGTGAAGGGTGGCATGGAGCTAAGTCGAGGACTTGCATGCGCATCCGAGGGACGACAGCCGGTGGAAGAGGACTTCAAGGGGCATGCAAAAGGTGTGGACATGAAGGCACGCATGGAGGAGGGTCAAGAGAGTGACTAGGAGTGTTGTTGTAAGCTGGGCAGTCGACTGGGGGTTGTCCAGTTGACTGCCAAAACTCACAGTAGGTTCTGGACCATGAACCAGTCGACTGCCATTTTGGCAGTCGACTGGTAAGTCACCAGAATTCGAACGTTGGGATGTCAACAGTTGAATCTGAGTGGTGGCAGTCGACTGCCATGGGACCAGTCGACTGTCAGCGAGTTTTCCAGCCGGAGTTCTATTTAAAGAGGACTCGGTTAGGGCTGGTTTTCTTGACGAGTTTGGTCTTGGTTAAGGACCAAACAGTAGTCTTTGTGCTCAGAGATTTGCTTGGTGTTGTGGCGAGGTTTCTCCACCCATAAGGAGCGACGAGGGCTAGCCGGAGGTTATCCGGGGAGTGATCCACTGACGGATTCTTGGATTAGTCACCCGGCCGGGGTGGATACCAAGTAAATTTTCTTTGTTAGCGTTGTTTGTTTTCTTTATTATTGTTTTCGCTGTGCAACTAACAACACAGTTACAAGAAAGATCTGAAAATCGCTATTCACCCCCCCTCTAGCGTACCGGAAACGATCATACAACCTGCGCAACCTGCACACTCAACATACACATATAAGAACACAAGGGTAAACCTAACTTAAACCTTTTGCCCAAACATCAAAACACTTGGTCACTCCGGACCACAGATTGCCTCAACAATCTCCCCCTTTATGTTTGGTAATACGTTTATGTTAGTGAAAGCAAAATAGTAGTCAATAGCAAAAAACAATGCATATGTCATGGATGTATCCTATCCGAAGGCATCCTACACCTAACCCTCTAAGTTAGGATTTTTTGGAAACGGGCTTTTTAAAACCTTTCCCAAGGCTCCCCACACCTAACCCTACAAGTTAGGAATTTTCCCACCTAACTTCCTAAAGTTAGGAATTTTCACCAAAACTGGTTTTTTTAAAACTTTTCCAAAGCTTCCCCTACACTGGACTTACAAAGGCTTTTTAAGAACCTCTCCAAGGTTCTCCTTATGCCAAAAATGCACCAACCATGCTCCACCTTAGTCTTATCTCCCCTAAACCTAGGGTTTCTATCAAAGAAGTGGTTGGTTTCCCAACTTAACCCTATCACTTCTCCCCCCTTTGCCATACATTAAAAAGACCCCAATAATATCCCAATTATTGGTTCTTTTAATCCCCAATGATCCTAAACACAGTGTACTGAACCCCCATACACTTGTTTCTTATCATTTGGACACAACACCAGCTGTTGATACACAAATCAATCGTGGGTAGTCGACTGCCCCTATTGGCAGTCGACTGATACTCTGAAATTCAGTCTTTCTGGCCAATTTCAGAATTGCGCCAGAAATTCCATAAATTTCTAAAAAATTTTAAATTTTGTAGAAAACATTGTGGTACCCATAACTACTTGGAAAAAATACATTCCATAATGTATCTATCACCATTCCCAAGTTGGACAAAAAATCTAAAATTTTCAATGAAAATTAAGGCAAACAAGGAGGAAACCTCCCCCTTAACCTAAGCCTTCTCCCAATTTTCATTTTACCAAGGTCAAGTTCTACCCATCTTATCCCACTAACACCATGTTGAGTTATACCCAACCCAACACCCGAGTTCTTCCCCCTTTGACACTATCAAAGAATTGCCCCAAGCAACCTTTCCCTTAGTGCCAAAAAGAACTCAACAGAACCCTAAACAATCTAAAGAATTTGTAAGCACATTTGCTAGGATATACCCTATCCTAGAAAAATATGTTTTGAATAAGATTATCAAATGTGCTTGTCTTTGGTTCTATTCTCTAATTTCCTTAAAAGATGGCCATTTTGTATTAACTTGGAAATTTATTCATGATTCCTTGTATTGGTCAACTCTAGCCATTATCAATTTTCACAAGGAATTGTCTTTACTTCTTTCCTTATCCATATCCTTAATATGATGAAGGCTTCCTCCTTTTTATCTCTAAATCCTAGATTCATGAGAAACTTATCAAACTTTCTTAAAATTTCCATATGGCCTCATTTCATATAATCACCATTAACCCATTAGGCAAACCTTAACTCAAGGAGTATAATCAAGGATCTTAATTTTAAGGTCAGATTTTATCATCCAATATCCTTTTTCTACCTAACCTTACTGGATCAGTCGACTGCCCCTATGGCAGTCCACTGCTAAAATGAACAGAATGATCTCTGGGCTGAAATTCGTTCGGATCAGTCGACTACCCCTAGGGCAGTCGACTGATACCTATTTTTCAGGTTTCAGCCCAATGTCAGAAATGCCTAAATAATTCTACAAATCTCCGAAAAATCTAAAATTTTGTAGGGAGATTTGTGAGGCCTATATCTACTCGAGAAAAATATGTTTCCAAACAAATGTACTCCATATCCCAAGTTTGGCATGAAATTCCATTCTTTCTAAAGTGTATCACTTTAGCTCTTCCAAAAGTTCTAATTTAGGCTTCTCCTTGATGTATCTTCTCATTTCTTACCATGATACATTCTTATCACTAAATTATATGGTATTCACACATTAAAACCTAATTCTACCCAATATAACCGTATTTCCACATTTTCTCCCTAAATTCCCTTTTGATGTGCCAAAACCTAGGATTAAGACTTACCCAAGTCTTCTAACCCTTTTTGGCACATTTCACCTAATTTCCTAGGATAAAATTTCTTGAGATCCATTTACCATGGATCCCAAAGGCTTCTAAAGCTCTCCCTTGAGCTCTTAGCCCTAGCCACCTCCCTAGGCGACTCAACCCACACTAGACCACACCGGTGTGCCCCCGGTGTTTCTTGGCCTACAAAATGGACCTTCTTAACCTTGAACACCTTGTCCTTTGTTAAGTCATCCTTTTTCCCTTTGGATGGTACCCCCTTGACATCCTTGGACTTCTCCTTCTTGCCATGATCATATGTCATCCCAGCATATTTCTTTTTGTTGGCCTTGGAGACTCTAGACCGATAACCCAAACCCGATCTATCGTCGTTGGGTTTAATACTACCCAATACCATGTCTACGCCCTTAAATCCAATCCTGAATCATTCTAGGGTCTTTTCTAATGTATCAAGCCTTGCCCTCAAGGCTTGATTTTTCCTTTCCAGATATCTAACCTTTGAGTCCATATGTCCACTTTGGGCATTCCTAGACCTACTCTCCTTTCTAAGCACATTCCTTCCCTTATTGGGATTACTGCCTTGATCCTTAGGTACAAAGGTCCTAGATTTACCATGATGCATGCTTTTCTTAGGGTGTTGATCTACCTTGTTACTCCTATTCCTATCATTGTACTTAAAATCAAAATTGTGCACAAGTAGACAATTTTCATTAATCCTAGCATGCATGGATGAATGATTAACATTATTTTTAATATGCAATGAGAAACTTGAAATTGAATTACATTTTGGCTTAAGGTTAGGAGTTACCTTTGGAGTTCCTCCTTGATGTGGGCTTGTTCTCTTATTCCTTTCTTCTTTCTCCCATCTCCTCAAGTGCTCCATATTCATGAACTCTTTACTCCTTGGGCACTTAGTGTGATAGTACCCTAGCTCACCACACGTAAAGCATCGAATCTTCTTTTTCTTTTCTTGGGATTCTCCATTCCTACAATTCATGTTAGATTTAAATTGAATGGACCCGGGTTTAGAGAGTACCTCCTTCTTACCATTTGGGCACTTATCCTTGTAGTGCCCCTTTTCGTTGCAACCAAAGCATGTGACGTGCTCTTTCGATTTAGCTTTGGTGGAGGTTGAAGTTTCTTCTTGCTCTTGTATGGGTGAGGGTCTCTCCTCCCCCTCAATCCTTGAAGTTGATGCTTCCTCTTCTTCTCATGAGGTGGTGACCTCTTCCATTTCTTCCTCTTCGGATGTTGAAGATCTCTCACTCTCTTCTTCCACTTCACTTGAGGATGTAGATAATTCAATTCTCTACTCTTCTTGAATCATGGGGCTTTTCTCCTTAGGCTCTTGAGTTTGTATAGGAGTCTCATGATATCTTTTCAATTTATCCCATAATTCATATGCATTTTCATATTTACCTACAACACTCAAAACATTGTTAGGCAAAAGAATTACTAAGATACTAATTACCTTTTCATTTTCTTTTGCTTGATCTTATTGTTCTTGATTCTAATATCTAGGCCTAAGCCTCTTCCCATGTTTATCCTTTGGAATCTCGAATGGCTCTTCTATGATTATCCTACACGCCCAATCCATGCTAAGCCTAGTCTCCATCCTTGCATTCCAATAGCCAAAATCCTCATGGTCGTAGGGCGGTGGAGTGTAGATGTCGTCCCCAAGTTTGTCTTCCATTTTCATCTCCTCTAGCGTGTGCTCCCTCGACAGTTAGTCCAATGAGAGCGGTCCTTCGCTCTGATACCAATTGTAGGATCGATTCCGTACGCTAGAGGGGGGGTGAATAGTGAATTCTCGGTTCTTCTTGTACCTACGTTGTTAGTTGCACAGTGGAAACAATAATAATGAAAACAAACAACGTAAGAAACAACGCTAACAAATCAGATTTACTTGGTATCCACCCTGGACAGGCGACTAATCCAAGAATCCGTCGGTGGATGACTCCCCGGATAACCTCTAATTAGCTCTGGTCGCTCCTTGTGGGTGGAGATACCTTGCCACAATCCCAAGCAAACCTCTGAGCACAAAGACTACTATCTTGCCTTTATCCAAGACAAGATTCGTCAAGAATCTCAGCCACCACGAAGTCCTCTTTAAATAAGACTTGGGATGAAACCCTCGCCATTAGTCGATTGCTCCCAGGACAGTCGACTAGTGCCACTGAAATTCGACCATTGCATCCCAACGTTCGAATTCTCAGCCAACTCACCAGCCACCTACCAGTCGACTACTCCCAGAGCAGTCGACTGTTCCCCAGCCAGAAACCTTCTTTGAGTTTCATCAGTCGACTGTCCCCAGGCCAGTTGACTAGTCTACTCACCCACCTAAAGTTACCCTTCCTGAGTACATTCCACTCCACACTTAAACCCTAGGATTTCCCAAGTACAATCACACAGCACTCGTATCTTCACGACTCAACTGATTCCTCTTCCGCAGCCTCGATTATCACCTTCGCGCCCTCTTCATCTTCGGCACTCGTACCTCGGATGCACGCAAGCCTCCAGCTTGTCTCCATGCCATCCTTCACTCATGCCTCGAAGTCCGCATCCATCAACTCATCGTCCCTGCTCTCCAAGGTCCCTCGGGTGCACACAAGCCTCCATCTTGTCTCCATGCCACCCTTCACCGTACCGAGGCCGTCCAGTCAAGCCCATATGTGTAACCTGCGCAACTTGCACGCTCAACATACACATATAAGAACACAAGGGTAAACCTAACTTAAACCCATTTCCCAAACATCAAAATACTTGGTTACTCCGGACCACAAATTGCCTCAACATGGTCCACTGACATATCTTGACAGCATTCATAGCCTCACTAAGGATAGGTGTTGGTATGGGTGACTTGATAGAAAAATCTGCTTTTGACATGGTAGGCATTAGAAACCTGTCCTTGGCTGGGATTAAGGCTACCTCTGAGGGGTTTTCTTACAAGCAAGACCATCCATGCTATATACCCCCAATAGGAGATATAGGACACGAACAAAACTGTCGAACACATTACCTCATATGGTGATAAGTCAAGGGATAGTTGCCTTGACTCCACTCTTTGATTCAACTCCTAAAGCTTCTTCCTCATCCCCTCCACCGACTAGTGATCCTATAGTTGTTTCAAATTATTGACAAATTAGAGAAACAAGATGATGTAATTGCTGGATTGCAACATAGCCAAGTTGGTAGAGTTTCTTCATGAAGTGCTAGGCCATATAACCATCCGTGATGACCATGATGATGATGATGATGTTGTATCTTAGGGCATTGATGATAGAGCTTCAAGTGGTAGATCGGGTCATGCTAGATTTTGTGTTAGAAGAGGAAGGTTGAATGATTATGTTGATAGAAACTTGGGAATATCAAGATGAAGATTCCTTCATTTCAAGGCAAAATTGATCCTGAAGCCTATTTGGAGTGGGAAAAGAAAGTGGAATTAGTATTTAATTGTCACACCTATTCTAAGGAGAAGAAGGTAAAACTCGTTGCCGTTGAATTTGTTGATTATGCAATTATTTGGTGGGATCATATTATTCTATGCAGGAGAAGAAAACAAGAGTGACCCGTTGGCAGTTGGGAGGAGATGAAAACTATTATGAGATAGAAATTCATTCCAACATATTACTATCGGGATTTGTATCAATGATTACAAAATCTCACATAAGGTTCCAAGACTGTGGAGGAATACCACAAAGAGATGGAAATTGCCATGATTTGAGCAAATGTGGAGGAGGACCAAGAAGAAACCATGACACGATTTTTACAAGGTTTAAATCAAGAAATTACAAATGTAGTGGAGTTGCAACATTATGTGGAGCTTGAAGACATGGTGCATATGCTCATGAAAGTTGAAAGACAAGTCAAAAAGAAAAGACCAATTAATCATGGGGGCAATGTTCAAATTCGTCAACTTGAAAATCTAGCTGGAACAAAAGAGATGATAAAGTTGAATCAAAGAAAAAGCTCATTTTTTCATAGAATAAAGTTGCAAACTCTCCATTGGTCAAGGGAAATGAACCCCTCCAACCTTCAAGAAATAGAGATATTAAATGCTTTAAGTGCTTGGGAAGGGGACATATCGCATCACAATGCCCAAACAAAGGAATTATAATTTTGAAAGAAAATGGTGACATCGAGACTGAGAGTGAGTCCGAAGATGATAGTGTGTTGCCCCCATTATTGGAAAGTGATGCAGAAGAGTATCCCGTCGAAGGTGAAGCCCTTGTCACTAGGCGTGCTCTATATGTGCAAGTGAAAGAAGATAATGAAGAACAACGGGGCAACATATTTCATACCCGTTGCCACATCAAAGACAAGGTATGTAGTATGATTATAGATGGGGGAAGTTGCACTAATGTAGCTAGTACAATCTTGGTTAAGAAATTATGCTTACCTACCACTAAGCATCCTAGACCTTATAAACTACAATGGTTGAATGATTGCGGGGAAGTCAAGGTCAACAAGCAAGTGTTGGTTTCATTTTCCATTGGTAGGTATCATGATGAGATACTTTGTGATGTAGTGCCAATGCATGCAAGTCATTTACTTTTAGGTAGACCATGGCAATTTGATAGGAAGGTCATGCATGATGGGTTTAAAAATAAGTATTCTTTTATTATGCATGATAACATGTAACTCTTGTCCCATTAACTCCTAAGCATGTATATGAAGATCAATTGAGGATAAAAAATGAGAGTGAAAAAAGAAAAGATTGTGAGAGAAAAGAAAATGAGAAAAGGAAAAAGAATGGAAAAGAAAAATAGTGTGAGAAAAGAAAAGGTGAGGATTAGATTAGTGGAAAAAAGAATGAAAAGGAAAAAGGAATTCAAGAGCAAGAGAGTAAAAAAAGGGAGTTATTATGTAAAGGAAAGAGAGGTTAAGAGAGCATTTTATGCTTCACAACCAATAATTGTACTTTTGTACAAGGAGACCGATTTTAATACTAACGATCTTGACCCTACTTTGCCTAGTGTTGCTAAATCTCTTTTACAGGAATTTGATGATGTATTTGCTGATGAGGTTCTTGATGGATTGCCACCACTTAGAGGAATTGAGCACTAAATTGATTTCATTCCTGGAGCCACAATTCCTAATCGACCAGCCTATAGGTTTGCTGAGATAAAAGAACTTCAAAGACAAGTTGAAGAGTTGATGAGAAAAGGGTATGTCCGAGAAAGTTTGAGTCCATGTGCTATCCCCGATTTGCTAGTACCTAAGAAGGATGGAACTTGGAGAATGTGTGTTGATTGTAGGGCTATCAACAAGATTACGGTAATGTATCATCATCCTATTCCTAGATTAGATGATATATGCTAGATGAACTACATGGCTCTTGCATTTTCTGTAAAATTGATTTGAAGTTGGGTTATCATTAAATTCACATGTGTGAGGGTGACGAATGGATTACATTTAAGACTAGGTATGGGTTGTACGAATGGTTAGTCATGCTATTTGGGCTTACTAATACACCTAGTACTTTCATAAAGTTAATGAACCATATTTTGCATGCTATTATTGGAAATTTTGTTCTAGTATATTTTGATGGCATCTTGATTTATAGAAAAAATTTAAAGAAGCATCTGAATCATTTACAAAATATTCTAATTGTTTTGCGAAATGAAAAGTTATATGCTAATCTTCAAAAATGTTCTTTTTGCACTAATCAGATTGAGTTTCTTGGTTATATTGTTAGTGCTAAGGGAATAGCAATTGATGAGAAGAAGGTTAAGGCTATTCGTGAATGACCAACACCAAAAACCATAACTGAGGTACGTAGCATCCATGGTTTGGCAAGTTTCTACAAATTGTTTGTTAAGAATTGTAGCACTTTAGCTGCACCCTTGACCAAAATTGTAAAGAAGAATGTTGGGTTTCATTGGGATAGTGAACAGGATTCAGCCTTCAACTCACTTAAGGAGTAACTAAGTTCTGCACCATTACTTGCATTACCTAACATTGGTAAAACTTTTGAAATTGAGTGTGATGCATCAGGAATAGGTATTGGAGCTGTGCTAATACAAGAAGGTCGACCCCTTGTTTTTTTTTAGTGAGAAATTGAGCGGAGCAACTTTGAGCTATCCCACTTATGACAAATTGATGTATGCATTGGTGAGGGCTTTAGAGACCTGGCAACATTACTTGTGGAGCAAGGAGTTTGTCATTCACACTGATCATCAATCATTGAAGCACTTGAAGAGCCAAAGTAAGTTAAATAGACATCATGCGAAATGGGTAGAGTTCATTGAATCATTTCCTTATGTGATCAAGTATAAACAAGGTATGGAAAATACTGTTGCAGATGCTTTATCTCAAAGGTATACCTTGCTCTCTACTTTGAATACTAAATTGTTAGGATTTGAATACATTAAATATTTATATTCTAAAGATCCTGACATTGGAAATATATTTGAAGTTTATGGGCATGCTGCATTTGGGAAGATTTATAGGCATGAGGGATTTCTATTTAGGGTTAATAGGTTATGTGTACCTAACTGATCATTGAGGGAATTATTAATCCAAGAAGCTCATGGTGGGGGACTAATGGTACATTTTGGAGTGAGAAAAACTCTAGAAGTTTTGTTAGAACATTTCTTTTGGCCGTATATGAAAGGAGATGTCAAATTTTGTGAGAGGTGTATCACATGTAGGCAAGCAAAATCTAAATCAATCATTACCTCATGGATTGTATACATCTCTACCAATTCCTAGTTAACCTTGGGTTGATATTTCTATAGACTTTATTGTATGTTTACCTAGGTCAAAATGAGGTATGGATTCTATTTTTGTGGTCGTAGACAGATTTTCTAAAATGACTCATTTTATTCCTTGTAGGAAAATAGATGATGTTAACCATATTGCTGATCTCTTCTTTAGGGGCATTGTACGACTTCATGGAGTGCCAAAAAGTATAGTTTCAGATCGTGATGCAAAGTTTCTAAGCTACTTTTGGAAGACGCTATAGGGCTAGTTGGGAACAAAGTTGTTGTTTTCTACAACGTGTCATCCACAAACAGATAGACAAATTGAGGTAGTAAATCGAACCTTAGCTACATTATTAAGAGCTATCATTCAAAAGAATTTAAATGGTTTAGAAGATTGTTTACCACATGTTGAATTTGTATATAATAGATCTATAAATTCTACTAATAAGTGTTCACCTTTTGAAGTGGTATATGGTTTCAATCCCCTAACTCCTTTGGATTTGTCACCTTTGCATGTCTCTGAGCATGCTAGTTTGGATTGTACATGGAAAGCTAAATTTGTGAGGCAAATGCACAAGAAAGTAAGGATGCAAAATGAAATGAAGACTGAACAATATGCTACGCAAGCCAACAAGGGATGAAAGAAAATAATCTATGAACCCAGTGATTGGGTTTGGGTTCATATGAGAAAGGCGAGATTTCCTACTACACATCATACTAAGTTGCATCCACGAGGCGATGGACCATTTCAAGTCATGGCATGAATCAATGATAATGCCTACAAGCTTGACTTACCGGGTGAGTATAATGTGAGTTCCACATTTAATGTTTCTGATCTCTCTCCCTTTGATGTAGGCAATTAAGATTTGAGGACGAATCCTTTTCAGGAGAGGGGGAATGATGGAGTCAAAGAAAGTGAGCAAGTTGCCCAACAAGCTAAAAATATGGATAATGCTCAACCCACTCTAGAAGATGTTGATGATTCATTATGCATCAAAGGATGCCCAATTACAAGGCCTAGGGCTGAAAAGATTAAAGAAGTACTTAATGTTCTAATTGAAGATGTGAAATCCAAAGCTACCATTGAAGAAGGTTTGACCAAGAGCAAGTCATACGGCTTAGTCAACCTAATTCAAGCCTTAGCTGATCATAACTAGTCACTTAAGTCTTTTGTCTATGTAAGAGGGATATGTTAGATTTATGGCAATTTAGGCCTAATTTCTAGCTTTATTTGGGTTGTAATGGTGCCAAGAGCACAATATGGCTATGTATTCTATATAGGCCTCTACTAAATGGGCATCCTTTTGGCCTTTTGGGGTTTTTAGGTCACCCTATAGCTATAAATTAAGAAGGTGGCGGCCACAACATGTAACTTTTGACATATTTCAATCTAAAACATGGTGAGGCTTTCACTTGTTGGTTGTTCATTGAACTAGAACTTATCAAGGAATCAACTTGTGGCATTCAAAAATTATCAATCTCCATCCCAAGGTTGTGGTGCCTATCTTCTTCTTCTTCTATACCAAGGTTTGTGTTTTCCTAAGTATTGGGTCGAGGATCTTTCATTCATCCTGCATCTTTCGATTTAGATTATCTTTCTCTCTTTCTTCAATTTGTTGTGGGTTCTTGAGACATCTTCTCTTTGGGTTCGCATCAACAGTAATCTATGGGGATAGAGCTCTGATTCAGTACAACATTTCATTCGCATAGATAGGCAGTTAGAGAATACTATTCAAATGTTAGAGGATTACTGTGGTCGTGTGTTATGGACTTCGGAGGTAGTTGGGAAGATCATCTACACCTAGTGGAGTTCGCCTACAGTAATAGCTATCATACATCTTTTCAAATGCCACCATTTGAGGAACTGCACGGTAGATCATGCCGGACACTCGCTCTCTAGAAGGTGGTTAGGGAACCTCAACTATTGGGATCTCAGAGAGTTCAACATGATGCAGAGTTAGGCTGCACTATCAGACAGAGGATGTCTGATGCACAGGATTACTAGAAGAGTTATGCAGATCAGATATGGAGACCCATGGAGTTCTTCGTGAATGACCATGTCTTTCTGAGAGTCTCACCCATGAAAGGTGTGAAGAGATTTAGACTGAGAGATAAGCTAGCTCTGTGATACATTGGCCCTTTGTTGTTCTTGGAGAGGATTGGAGTAGTAGCTTAATGGCAGGCACTACCACCCGCTCTCGTTGGGTACACGATATGCCCCATATTTCCATGTTGAGAAATATGTGGCAGATTCTGCTCATGTACTATCAAATATATCAATCACCGTACAGTCTGACTCAATGTATGAGGAAGTTTTGATGCTGATTCTTTGGCACCTAGAGCGTCAATTGTGAAATAACAATTTGGCTATTCAAAGTCAGATGACAACACCATTCAGATGATGAGGCGACCTAGGAGCTTGAGAATACGATCAAAGCTTGCTACCATCATTTATTTACTTGAGGTGTCTATTGTTAGTTTTCATTTAGTATTAGTACCGTATGATGTTGGAGGATATACACTCTTTCAGAAAGTTAACAAAAAATAAATTGAAATTATAAAAATTTCAACTTAGCTGTTGACTGGCCCGAGCGTCCTTTTATGCAGAATGCAGTCTTCCGAGTTGGAATTCCTGACCTTGAATTCCCGAGCTGAATCTCCCGAGCTAAATCTCCCAAACTGGACGTCTCAAACCGATCTTCCTAAATCATTCTGCCCGAACCGGACTTCCCGAACCGGATGTCCTGAATCGGACTTCCCGAGCCGGACTTCCCGAACCAGAGAGGAAGAGTTAATAAGGCCTGCGTAATGCAGTTTTCTTGAAATAGATTCGTCCTCCTCCGAATGTGCTTTGAGGTTCAAATGGACGTCAGTTCCTCAGGATACAACAGTAGGACCATGGGCACATCGAAGTACTGGTTGCTCATGGTGAACAGGAGAAGCACCTGAATGCTACCAGGGAGTTGGGAACGAGGTGGAAGACAATTGTTGATATTCCTCTATTCTCTATCTTTTGCTCTCGATCACAACCTCTTTATATAGGGCTTAGACCCTGCAGCAATCAATGACCGAACTAACGTCATTTACTGCTAATTAATCATCCAGATCCAAACGTCTGGGGGTTATTGATTTTGAATTAAACAACAGTTAATGCATCCGTTACATATAAGCAAAAAATTTCGCAGGTGGCGAAATGTTGGTTTATCCGCTTGGACAAATTTTGCCCCGACCGGTCAGGAATTCGTCACGCGCAGGTCATGTACGCACACGAATCTACTTAGTTCAGTATAAATCCGGGCCCTGGATTTACACCCCCCTCCTGCGCACCCACGCGTGAGAGAGAGTCTCTCCCCATGCATTTGTTCACAACTAACATGCTTGTGAAATAATATAAACAACCAATATGCCTTGAAACTCCCAATGTGGGACTAAAGTCTCATTCACAATGGAGCCTCTTTATTCTCCACCTTCCTTTCCATTCACAATATATCTAACAATCCCCCACATGAATGGAAACAGGGTATGGATGGCATTCAGCAGTTGAGCCCAGTATAGGGCAGGTAGGTTTAACCCTTTGAACCTTCCCTTGTGAAGATCTGTTTGTTTACTGGCTGACAGTAGACATGATGTCCTTGAACTATGTTGTCATTCATGTAAGCATTGACACATCTCACACTAGACCCTCCCTGATACACCTCAGTTCTCATGAGTGTGTTCGTTCTTGGCCATGAACACGCCTGATTTTGCGAGAAGTTCTAAGAATTGTGCCTTCAATTCTCTTCGAAGCAGCACCACTTCTTACTCACATAGATGATTTCTTAAGAGTTTTCCACATAACTCTATTGAATCATTAAAAGTCGTATGCTTAACCTCCATCCTTCACTGTTTCAATGGGTTGTTCTGTCACTGTTTCAATGGGTTGTCCCTTTCAATCTAGTTCTTGGGATCTCTAGTTTGCATAGTGTAATGACCCTCCCTTACTAACCTTGACCTTATAGGTCCATCACATTAACTTTACTGCTGGGCCAGGACCAATCGACTACCTCCTTAAGCAGTCGACTGGTGGTAGCCGACTCCCAGGCCAATTCACTCGACCAATCTTTCTGTTCGAATTCTGGCCGAGGACCAGTCGACTGGTGCAGTCGACCGCAACTGGAAATCAGTCGCCCAATGTTTCTGTCCCCTCGATTTCTTGGTATCAGTCGACTATTATCTGAAGCAGTCGACTGATACATCTTGAACTGCAATTTCTAGATTTCAGAAACACTGATTCAAGATATATATACATTCTACTTCAATTACACAACAATTATAGGACTCACAATCATATGAACCATAATCATACACCATTTGTATGCATTTCAGACTCCAAAATAACTACTCAAACTAAAAGTCTTTGCGGAAATAAAACTCTTAACATAAACTCAAAAATACTCATAATGTTGTACTGTTTAGAGTTTAGCACACTAAACAAAACTCATCCCGAAGGATCTCACTCCACGGTTCCGCCGCCACTGACATAAATCATCCATCCTTTAGCCTCCTTGTCTTACATCATTTCTTTACCTTTATCTGTAGTAAATGAATGCTAACTATAAGCAAATTGCTTAGTAAGTAGATACCTATCTCACAAAACATGCAATCGATATAAAACGTGCTCTTGGTCTAGAATGCTTGCTTTTAAACAAATGTACTGCAAATGCTATGCTTAACATGAATAGGCTCATGAATACACTTGTAACAAATGCTCGCATTTTGAATGGAAAAATACTTAACATGCTTGAAGTAAATACTTGCTTTGGAAAACTTGAAACTTATGCTCTTATACTTCTTATACTTCAAAATAATAAACATCCTCTTTTGGGACCGACATAGTACCAATGCGTGCATCCCTAATAGGTTCGGGGTAGCAAGCCACCGATTTCTAATAGAGTGTCTACTAGCTTGCCTAGATCTGGTGGGCCTTGTACCCAGTACATGCCACTTAATAAAAGTAATATACTTAAATTTGTAATCATGCTTGTGCCTAAAATGCATAACTTAGCACATAAAGGTAATGTTCCTGAAACTTGCTTTTGGACACAATAAGACCTTGGTCTTGTTTCTTATCTCTTTTCTTAGTCCTAGAACTCATTCTAGGGCTTAGTAAGACCGTGGTCTTACTTAGAACTTTTATCGAGCACCTTGCGTGCCATAATCCCAAAACTTATTTTTGGGCAAATCAAGACCTTGGTCTTGGTATACTAAGATCACAAACACCAAAATGACTTAAAATCATGTTTAGAAATCATTCAAGAACTACTTTTACTATAGGTGAGTGATCTACTTACCTCTTTATGCTTCTAAACTTACTACACCGGTGTAGAACCTAGAGTGGTACTCCTTGTCCACTTCCCTCGCAAGATCCGACTCTTAGGCGCAAGAACAAGGAAGAGAAACCCTAATTCTCTATTTTGTTTTCACAGGGAAGAAGAAGAATGAGAAAACCCTTGGTTTTCTCTTCTTTATATTCCCTTATATACTAAGTGGAAGTTGAAGCATCACCCATAAAGGACGCCTACTATTACTTATCTAATATTGGTTTCATGTTCTAGCGAGATGCTTACCACCCCTAATGGAAACTCAACCTCATGATAAGTATTAGGTCACGGGTTTGAGCCTTGGCTCCGACCCCTTTAAATAAATTTTTATTTTCTTTTTGTTTTGGAAAGATTTCTGGAAAAATGCTGAAAAATTCTGAGTGTTACAATCCTTCCTACCTTATAAAAGTTCGTCCTCAAACTTAGAATAGCTCCAGGTACTTCTGCCTCATGTTATCTTCTTTTTCCCAGATTACCTCTTCGTACTTCTGATTTAGCCACAGAAACTTTACTAGGGGTACCTCTTTGTTCCTCAGTTTCTCGACTGCTCGATCTATTATCTGAATTGGTCGATTTTCATAACTGAGATCTTCTTAAACTTGTACCATCTGTGGCTCAATCACTTGGTTGGAATCAGGGATATGTTTCTGCAGTATTGAGACATGTAACACATTGTGAATAGCTGACATCTCCGGTGGTAACTCTAACCCATAAGCTACTTTGCCAACTCTTTTCATTACTAGGTAGGGTCCTATGTAACGAGAACTTAGCTTTCCTTTCTTGCCGAATCTCATCACTCCTTTCATGGGGGCTACTTTGAGGAAAACTATATCCCCAACTTTGAATTCCAGCGGTCTACACCGCACATCGACATAACTCTTCTGCCTACTTGAGCGGCTTCTATTGTTTAGTGAATACTCTTTATAGCTTCTGTGGTATCCTCACTAAGATCAGTCTGATACCCTATTTCTTTCTTCTCACTATTTTCATACCAATAGATAGGAGATCTGCACTTTCTACCATAAAGAGCTTCATAAGGCGCCATACCAATAGTAGCTTGGTAAATGTTATTATAGGCGAACTCGGATAAACATAAGTACTTGCACCAACTGCCCTTGAAATCTAATGCACATGCTCTGAGCATATCTTCTAAAACTTGATTTACTCATCCTGTCTGCCCATCAGTCTAAGGATAGTGTTGGTGCCGGAAGCACCAAAGTCAAACCTGTGTTTTAATAATGGCAAAGGGTTTAGAGGTTAAGGTTTTATTGTGATCTAACAAGGCTAATCAAGTATGTAGGTAAAGTCATATGTACACTAGGCACGAAGTTCTGGTTCTAAGAATTGGGCACTAAGTCCTGGTCGCGGCTTGGGTAACTAAGTCCTAACATAAGGTTGGGCAATAAGTCCTGGTCGCGGAGTGGGCGCCGAAGACCTGGTGAGTAAAGCTGGGCACTAAGTCCTGGCCGAGGGCTGGGCACCGAAGACCTGGTGAGTAAAGCTAGGCACTAAGTCTTGGTCGTGGACTGGGCACGAAGACCTGATCCGGGGGATTGGGCAAAAGTCCAACCGGAGAAGCTGGTTGGCAAACAGGTAAACTCACCTAAGAGAAATAGGTGAGGACGCGTTCCTCGTAGGAGGGAAGATTAGGCGTCAGTTCGACCTAGGATACCATTTGGGAAGCCCAAAGTCAGAACCAAGACAGCTCAGGCTGTAAATCATGTTCTAATCTTATCTTTTGTATGGTCCTTGTGTCTTTGGAACTAACCCTGGTTGCAGGAACGAAGGGATGAATGTTGGACCGGTGCCGTCGATAGGGGGGTGAATATCGACCGTAAAATCTTCTCACGGAAAATCATTGACTTTCGAGGTTCGTTCTAGATATAGAGTTAGTAGTAGTGGAAAACAAAATGAACAAACCAACAATAAAGTGTACACGAGATTTTTTACTTGGTTCCCAACCCCCCAGGATCAGTACATCCAAGGCCTAAGCACGGGAACGCCCGCCCATTAATGGTCTCCTTTCCAGACTTTTCCGAGGCAGAGAATCCCATCTTACAGTGCACAAATTACAATCAAAAGGTATGGAAAAATAAGTACAGAATTGTAAATTCAAACCAAACAAGAGTTGAAGACTCGACCGATCTGGAACTCCGAAGTGTCGCGCACTTACTCCTGGAGCTTCCTTGGTCGTAGAGCTTCACTATTAGTGCTTTGCCGTCAATCAGAAGACTTAGAATGATCTTGGAAGTTGTGTATTGAGCTGAGGGGTCGAAGCCCCTTTTATAGGCTTCATTGGGGCGCCTGTGATCAATGAGGCACCTCATATAGCATGGTCAAACTCCATCCTCGCGCCGAACTCGCATCAGGGACAAGATCCTTCCTCCCAGGCTCCTCACCCATACAGGGTGCCTGGGAGCACTCCAGTGCCTGTGTTAACAGGCGCCTAGGAGCTGGATGCCAGTCAGGGCACCCTATTGCTCTGGGGTGCCTGTTTTAATACAGGCGCCCTAGAGCTCTTCTTCCAGGTCGCTTGTGTTCGTTTGTCTGCCTTGTTTCCAACTTTAGGTACCTGTAATACAATCAAAGGCAAAACAAACATGCAGATAATATTAATCTTAAGGACTTGGTTCTGACTTCGAATTTCCGCGAAACCCTAGGTCGAACCGACGCCTATGTTCCCACCCCCGAGAACGTGCCTTCAACCTACTCCTCTCAGGAGACGGTTGCCACCCAATCCGTTTGGGTGGACTTTTGCTTAGCCTTCGATACTCTCGGATCTCAAGATGTCCAACCCTCGACCTGTCCCTAGTCCTTAGTCATCGCTCAGCTAAGTTGCTCAATCCCTTGGACCAAGACTTCGTGCCCAAACCATAGGTCTAGGACTTCAGTGCCCAACCCTTGACCAGGACTTCGTGCCCAATTCATTGAACCAGGTCTTCGGTGCCCAACCCTTGGTCAGGCCATAGTGCCCAATCCATGATCAGGACTTAGTCCCTAGGGTAACTAGGACTTTGGTTCACTTTGATCCAGTGTTCTCGACTACCCTTCCATTGATCAATGTATCACTGACTTGAGTATATTATCAAACATTGAAACACTTAGAGGAGGACATCAGTGATGCAACTTGCACCAACAATCTCTCCCTTTTTGATGTTTGACAATATATTAAGTTAGATTGGATGAAAGGGCTAAACCTTGGGATAGAAAAAAAATTGAACTAAGTTTTGAAAAACCCATTTTGATCTTTTGGGGAAAAATTCTAACTTCAGCTCACTCTCTCCCCCCGCCTTTTGAAAAAAAAACATTTTGATTTCATTTGATCCTTTGGTAGGGGAAAATTTCTAACTTATGCGCACTCTCTCCCCTTTGTCATACATCAAAAATCACCAAATCATTTGCACCAACAATGAAAACATTTTTCCTTTTGAAAGTACTTAGTATAAATCTTTGAAAGCATAGCAAAGAACTAGTTAAAAATACAATTGTATCAACAGAATTTTACTTAAATTGCACCAAAAAATTACACTTTGAAAAGTATAGTGCAAATTGAAAACATTTTGAACTCAGACAATATTGCCTTAGAAAAAATTCAAATTGAGAAAGATTTTCAAAAAGGATTGTATAAAGGATTTTTTTAGAAAAATATGCACTTTTTAAAAATATTTCACTTAGAGATTTTTGCACTTTAAAAGAATACTTTGAAAAATATTGTGCAAAACTTGTACTTTTGAAAATTTTGTACTTTGAAAATTATTGAGCTTTTTGAATAATACAAGTACTTTTTTTTGAAAAGTATAGGAACATTTGAAAAAGATTATGCAAATTCTTGAAACATATAAGTACTTTTAAAAGAAGTTAAGTATCTTTGAAAGATGTTATGCATTTTTAAAAAATATAAGTATTCTTGAACGATATTATGCATTTTTGAAAAATATAAGTATTTTTGAAAAATATGTACTTTGAAAAATATACTTAACATATTAAGAAAATTATTTTGAAAACACAATACTTTACTTGACTTGGTTTCCTTTTCAGTCTGACACAATCCTAGGAACCCTTGTTAACAACAAGGATATTTCCCTATGTGTTCTGGAAATTCTCCAAACTCAAGTAACTATTATTTTCCAAAGGAATTTTATAAGGAATTTTTTTTTTGAAAGTGATAGTATCATATTTTCATAGAATAAAAGATGACAGTATTTAAAAAAATTCCTTATGTTTTCAAAAAGGATTTAAAAATATAGTGCATGACACATATTATTTTGAAATGTTCAATAATTCTTTCAGTTTGACCTCCCCCTAAACTTGACCCAGTCCTAAGAAGCTTGTTGACCACAAGTACTCTTCTTCTGAGTCTTTAGGGTTTGGTTTTAGACCATAAGAATTATCTAATAATTTCAAAAATAATTGCCAAAAAATAAAAAAACTTGTCAGAGAATTTTCTTTTGACTAAAACTCCCCCTAAATTTGACACATCCTAGGAGTCCTTGCAGATCATGAGGTAGACTTTCCTTTGTGTCTTTAGGGTTTATCAAGATCAAAAGAGAATTACCACAATTTTTAGAATACATTTTGAAATATTGATGAGTATTTGAAAGACATATTTTTAAATGAAGGCAATTTGTCAGGCACAGTTTTCAAAAAACATTTTGACATGATAGTGATTTGTAAAGCACGATTTTCGAAAAACATTTTAGAAAGATTAAAAACAATAAAACACTCCCCTGTATCCATCACCATTTGACTCTATCTAAGTGCCTTAAGGGACTTTAGTGTTGACCTAAGAGGCTTGTGTCTAATTGTGTAAGTCAAACAATTTTCAAAAAGATATAATTTTGAAAATGTATAATACAGATAAGCACTCAAACAAGCATGAAATCCATAAAAACATTATTATGTTAAAGCACTATTTTGAACATAGATTATTAGAAAAATATTCTAAGAATTTTGGAAATCAATTTTGAAAATCATTTTTCAATTTATTAGTCCTTAACATCTCACCCATTCTAGATGTCTCAATACAGCAAGCATGGTTGCCTTATGGGTGCATTGTGAGATGTTTGAATCATTTTTCTTAATTTATTGGTAAATCTAAGATTTAATTGAAACTTGTTTTAGATTCACATTTATCAAATAGTAAAGTGAATTTGATTTTCAGAAATTCGCTTCCAGGTCGTGGCGAGCCACAGAGGTCTTATTTGGTCATAGCCTTATTGGAGCAACAACCCTTTCCTTGACAAAGCCTTTTATCAAAATTAATTTTCAAATTACTTCTTGAAAAATTTTGGTCTAACTAGCTTAGGTTTTGGATCGATAGCTTCGGCTAGTTCCACCAGACGGCTTCCCTAACGTACTATCATCTCACCTCTACCTAATACTGGGTTGTTCAAGTTTCAACTAGTTTTTTTCCTATAACCGTTCTAAATCATGCATAAATTTAGATATGAATGTCATTTTATATATATATATAAAATAGCAGATGTAAGGCATGACAGTTATGCATAAGTCAAACAATTCAAAATATTATACTTAGGTTTCTAATAATGTATCAAATTCCCGATTTGATACATGTCGTGTGAACCCGCGAATATGCCAACCCACTTTGACATATTTAATTTTATTAAATTAATTGTTGCGGATTGGGTAGGATTTAATTAATTTGAGTTTAAGTTATTTATGATTTAGAGTTAAATTCAAAACAGTTAATTGAAGTTAAATTAATTAGAAGTTAATTGAAATTAAATTAATTAAAATTAATTAAGAATTAATTAATGTTAAATTAATTATGGATTAATTAAGGTTAAATTAATTAGGAATTAATTAATGTTGAATTAATTAGGGATTAAATAATGTTGAATTACTTAGGGATTAATTAAAGTTGAATTAATTAGGGATTAATTAAAGTTGAATTAATTAGGGATTAATTAATGTTGAATTAATTAGGGATTAATTAAAGTTGAATTAGGATTTAATTATGGTTGAGATAATTAAGGTACAAATTAAAATTTAGTTAAGGTTGCATAAAGGATTAAATTAAGATTAAAAGTTAAATTAAAACTTTTAATATTTAACTTGATTTAAGTTTTAAAATTTCTGGGTTGGTTAAAAGTTGTGGGTTTAATATCATCATTTTCATTATTTCGAAAATATCTGATTCCTTTACTATTTCTCCTTTATTTAATTTTTTGAGTTTTTCTAACAACTTTGATTTGTTTGACTTTTTGTAAATTTTATTAACAATAGCCTTGATTTCAAAAAATTCAATTTCATCCTCATCCTTATCAATAAAATCACTTCCTTCAATATCCTCATAATAGGTGGAGTAAATTGGGGCACTAGTTAATGTTTTGTAATTATCTTCAATATTATCTGAAAATTTGATAATTAAATTATCATCTAAGAAGACTTCATCTCCATTATCCTCAGAAATATCCTTAGAATTAATTCTAGAATTATCCTCAATAATTTCAGAATTGATTTCAGAATTATCCTTAAGAATTTCAAAATTATCCTCAATAATTTCATATTTAATTTCATGATTATCCTTTATAATTTCAGAGTTGATTTCAAGATTATCCTTAAAAATTTCAAAGTTGATTTCAAGATTATCCTTAAGAATTTCTGAGTTGATTTTAGGATTATCCTCAATAATGTCAGAGTTAATTTCATCAGAATTAATTTTAGAATTAATTTTATTAGAATTAATTTTAGAAATTGTTAAATTAACATTAAGGATTAAATAGTTAATTTTTAATACTTTAGCAATATCTACATTTTCTAATTGGGCATGCAAAATATTAATTTGACTATGCAGCAAATTTAAGTTTTCAGAAAAATTATCTAACTTATCATACAATTGTGCAGGAATTTGAAAATTTCTAGGAACATAAATTTTCCGTACCTTGGTTGGACACTTATTCTTGTAGTGTCTGTACTTTTCGCATTTGAAGCACCATATTTAACTTTTATCCCTCCGGACTCCGGGTACAGGTACCTCCATTACCGGCGGTGAAGAACGAGTCTTTTGAGTAGGACACAGAATTTTATAATGTCCTCTCTCCCTGCACTTGAAACACGTGATATGAAATTTAAAAATTGACATTTAAAATAAATTATACGTGACTCACTCCTGCGCTCCCCCTCAACTCCTAGCATCTTTGCTCCATCGGTTGTTAATCCGGTAAAGAGTGACCTCACTTTGATACCACTTGTTGGACCAGTGCCGTCGATAGAGGGGAGGGGGTGAATATCGACAATAAAATCATCTCGCGGAAACTTGTGGACTTTCGAGGTTCGTTCTAGATATAGAGTTAGTAGCAGCGGAAAACAAAACGAACGAACAAACAATAAAGTGCACACGGGATTTTTACTTGGTACCTAACCCCCCAGGGTCAGTACATCCAAGGCCTAAGCACGGGAACGCCCGTCCACTAATGGTCTCCTTTCCGGACTTTCCAGAGGCGGAGAAACCCATCTTACAGTGCACAAATTACAATCAAAAGGTATGGAAAAATAAGTACAGAATTATAAATTCAAACCAAATAAGAGTCGAAGACTCGGCCGATTTGGAACTCCGAAGTGCTGCGCACTTCCTCCCGGAGCTTCCTTAGTCGCAGAGATTTGCCTTAGCGCTTTATCTTCAGTCAGAAGGCTCAGAATAATCTTGGAAGTTGTGTATTGAGTTGAGGGGTCGAAGCCCCTTTTATAGGCTTCATTGGGGCAGCTGTGATCAATGAGGCGCCTCATATAGCTTGGTCAAACTCCATCCTCGCACCAAACTCGCAGCAGGGATATGATCCTTCCTCCTAGGCACCTCACCCATATAGGGTGCCTTGGAGCACTCAGGCGCCTGTGTTAACAGGCTCCTGGGAGCTCGATGTCAGTCCAGGACGCCCTGTTGCTCTGGGGCGCCTGTTTCAATACAGGCGCCCTAGAGCTCTTCTTCCAGGTCGCTTATGTTCGTTTGCCCGCCTTGTTTCCAACATTTAGGTACCTGCAATACAATCTAAGGAAAAACAAACATGTAGATAATCTTAATCTTAAGGACTTGGTTCTAACTTTGGATTTCTGTGAAACCCTAAGTCGAACCGACGCCTAAGTTCCCGGAACGCGCCTTCAACCTACTCCTCTCAGGAGATGGTTGCCACCTTCGATAGTCTCGGATCTCAAGACGTCCGACCCTCGACCCATCTAAGTTGCTCAATCCCTCGGACCAAGGCTTCGTGCCCAAACCATCGGTCCAGGACTTCGGTGCCAAACCCTTGGCCAGGACTTCGTGCCCAATTCCTCAAACCAGGACTTCGGTGCCAAACCCTCGGCCAGGACTTCATGCCCAATTTCTCGAACCAGGTCTTTGGTGCCCAACCCTTGGTTAGGACTTAGTGCCCAATCCATGATCAGGACTTAGTGCCTAGGATAACTAGGACTTTGGTTCACTTTGGTCCAATTTTCTCGACTACCCTTCCCTTGTTCAATGTATCACTAGCTTAAGTATATTGTCAAACATTGAAATACTTAGAGGAGGACATCACTGATGCAACTTGCACCAACAATGAAGGTTTCTGCATTCAGGTGCCTCAATGGAGTGAGGCGCCCTAACTGGGTTAGGCGCCGAACCAAGTAAATGTGGAATCGGATTGAAACGATAGAGGAGGGGGTGAATATCATTCATAAAAATATCGGACAAAGAGAGCAATTACGTAGAGGAAATAGTAAAGTTAATCGCTAACATGATTTCTTTTTACTTGTTTTGGAGTCGCGGTCGGCTCCTACTCCAAGGCCCACGGTCCTTGACAGTTTACGATGGGCAATTCTATATTCGAAAAGAGTTTAAAAGTTGGAGTACAAAATACAATTGAAAAGCAATTATAGCACTTAACAAAATTAGCTTTTACCGACGACCGGAGAGGTTGGAAATTTCCGGAGTAGCGGGTCATCGTCAGCGATTGAATAACGAGTACGGAACTTGTTGGAGTGGAGCGCTTGAGCGTAAGAGTTGAAAGCAATTGATGTAGATGCCTTGGGGGTGAACCCCATTTTATAGTAGTCAGTAGGGCGCTTGTGTTGAAGGGGCGCCTGACACGTGGCCTATCCTGCACGAACTCCAATCCGCAGACTCAGCCAGCGCTTATCCCTTCAACTGGGGCGCCTGAGCTGGCTGGGGCGCTTGTATTAACACAAGCGCCTAGCTTGACTTGGTCTAGAGGCTTCGTGGTAGTTTGCATCGAATGCTCTGTTTTAACCCTTCACTGGGGCGCTTGTCTCAATACATGCGCCTAGCCCAACTAGGGTGCCTCACTCCATTGAGGCGCCTGAGTGCAGAAAACTCCTTCCATTCGTTCCTGCAACCAAGGTTAGTTCCAAAGACATACAAAGCATACAAATCATAAGACTAAAACATTATTTACAACCTGAGCTGTCTTGGTTATGACTTTGGGTCTCCCAAATGGAACCCTAGGTCGAACCGACGCCTAATGGTCCCTCCTACAGGGAACGCGTCCTCACCTACTCCTCTCAGGAGAATTTACCTTTTTTACCAACCGGCTCCTCCAGTGGGACTTTTCCCCAGCTTCACTCACCAGGTCTTCGTGCCCAATCCGCGATCAGATCTTCGTGCCCAGCTTCACTCATCAGGTCTTTGGTGCCCAGTCCTCGACCATGTCTTCGTGCCCAGCTTCACTCACCAGGTCTTCGGTGCCCAATCCTCGACCAGGTCTTCATGCCTAGCTTCACTCACCAGGTCTTCGTGCCCAGCTTCACTCATCGAGTCTTCGTGCCCAACCTTACGTCAGGACTTAGTTTCCCAATTCATAGAACCAGGACTTAGTGCCTAGTGTACATAGGACTTTCCTGCACACTTATTAAGCTTGTTAGATTACAACCAAATCTTAACTTCTGAACCCTTTGCCATTATCAAAACATAGGTTCGACTTTGGTGCTTCCAACACCAATAGTAAAAACAAATCGTGTTGGTGATTGTTTTTACTATTTTCGCTACGCAATTACTCTCTTTGTCTGAAAATTTTAACGATCGATATTCACACCCCCCCCCCGCTATCGATTCAATCCGATCCCACAAGTGGTATCAGAGCCTGGTCACTCTTCACCGGACTAAGAGCCGACAGACCAAAGACGCCAGGAGTTGAGGGGGAACCTAGGTGTGAATCTGGTATAATTTTTTTTAATGTTAATTTTTAAATTTTAGATCACATGTTTTAAGTGCAGGGAGATAGGACTCTACAAAAATCAGTGTCCTACTCATAAGACTCGAACTTCACCACCGGCGGCAAAGGAAATTCCAGCAACAGGAGTCCGGAGCAACAAGGATCATACCAAATGTTTCAAATGCGAAAAGTACGAACACTACAAGAATAAGTGTTCGACAACGGTACACAAAATTTACGTTTAGAAAAATTTTCAAATTCTTAAACTATCCTATGTAGATAGCATAGATAATTTTTCTGAAAAATTAAATTTTGTAAATAGACAAATCAATATTTTGCATGATCAATTACAAAATATAGATAATATTAAAATATCAAAAATTAACTTTTTAATCCTTAATATCAATTCAATTATTTCTAAAATTAATTCTGATAATTTTGAAATTAAATCTGATAATTTTATAGATAATCTTGAAATTAAATATGATAATCTTACTTATATTGCCAAAATTACTTCTGATAATTTTACTGATAATGTGAAAATTACATCTGATAATTTTACGGATAATTCTAAAATTATTTCTGATAATTTTAATGATAATGCTAAAATTAATTATGATAATGTTGCTGATAGGTCTAAAATTAAATATGAAAATGGAAATGATAATTCTTAAATTAATCCTGAAAATATTGAAGATATTTCTGAGGATACGGATGATATTTCTGAAGATATTCTTGAGGATAAAAATAATTTTTCTAAGAATATTTCTAAAGATAGGGGAGATGAAATTCTATTGGATGATAATTTAATTATTTTGTTGGATAATCCTGAAAGCAATTATAAAATATTAACTAGTAGCCCTGAAAATTACTCTACCTATTATAAAGATGTACAAAGATATGATTTTGATGATGAGGATGAGGAGGAAATTAAATTTTCTACAATCAAGACTATAGTGAATAAATGTTACCAAAATTCAAACAAATCAGAATTATTAGAAAAACTTGAAAAATTAGATAAACAAGAAATAATAGATGAGTCTGAAAATTTTGAAATCATGAAAATGATGAAATTAGACCCACAACTTTTAATTAATCAAGAAATTTTGAAACTTAAATCAAGTTAAATCTTAAAAACTTTAATTAAATTAATTTTTAACCTTAATTTAATCCTTTATTTAACGTTAAATTCAATTAATCTTCAATTAGCCTAATTAAATTAATTTTAATTAATCCATAATCAGTTTTATTTTAATTTAATTCGTAATTAATTTTAATTAAACCTTCATTAATCAATTTTAATTTAATTCTTAATTAATTTTAAATAACATTTAATTAATTTAATTCGTAATTAATTAATTGTTAATTAATTTAATTTTAATTTAATTAATTTTAATTAATCCTGAATCAATTTAACTTCAATTAACTCTTAATTAATTCAACTTCAAGTAATTAATTTAACATCAATTAACCTAATTCCAATTAATTCTTAAATAACTTAAACTCAAATTAAATAAAATTTTACCCAAACTGTAATAATTAATTTAATAAAATTAAATATGTCAAAGTGGGTTGACATATTCGTGGGTTCACACGACATATATTAGATCGAGAATTTGATACATTATTAGAAACTTAAGTAAAATGTCTCAAATTATTTAACTCATGCATAACTGCCATGCCATGCATCTACTATGTTTTTAATATATGTCATGTCATTCATGGTTAATATTATGCATGATTTAGAATAGCTCTAGGAAAAATACGTGTTAAAACTTGACCAGCCTAGTATTAGGTGGAGGTGAGATGATAGTAAGTTAGAGAAGTCATCTCGTGGAACTAGCCGAAGCTACTGATCTAAAACCTAAGCTAGTTAGACCAAAATTTTCAAGAAGTAATTTGAAAATGAATTTTCGATAAAAGGCTTTGTCAAGGAAAGGGTTGTTGCTCCAATACGGCTACGGCCAAAGAAGGCCTCTGTGCCTCGCCAAGACCTGGACGCCGATTACCGAAAATCAAATTCACTTTACTATTTAATAAATTTAAATCTAACACAAGTTTCAATTAAATATTAGATTTAACAATAAATTAAGAAAAATGATTCAAGCGTCTCACAATGCACCCATAAGGCAACCATGTTTGCTTGTATTGAGACATTTAGAATGGGTGAGATGTTAAGGACTAATAAATTGAAAAATATTTTTCAAAAATGTTTTTCCAAAATTCTTAGAATATTTTTCTAAAAATTTATTTTCAAAATGGTGCTTTAACATAATATTGTTTTTATGGATTTCATGCTTGTTTGAGTGCTTATCTATATTATATATTTTCAAAATTATATCTTTTTAAAATTGTTTGACCTACACAATTAGACATAAGCCTCATAGGTCAACACTAAAGTACCCTTAAGGCACTTAGATAGAGTCAAACGGTGTTGGATACAGGGGGAGGGTTTTATTCCTTTAAAAAAAATTTAAATTTTTTTAAAATATTTTTCGAAAACTGTGCTTTAAACATCACTATCTATTAAAATATTTTTTGAAAACTGTGCTTTAAACATCACTATCTCTTAAGATGTTTTTTTTGAAAACTGTGCTTTAAACATCACAATTACTTCAAAATGTTTTTCGAAAACAATGCTTTAATTACTATCACTTATGTTTTCAAAAAGGCTTATGCTTTAAAAATTATCTTCTTGAAAATTACCATACTCAAAATGTCAGTCAAAACTATTCTTGTGATTTTTGATAAACCCTAAAGACACAGAGGAGGTGTACTTCATGATCTACAAGGACTCCTAGGATGTGTCATATTTAGGAGGAGTCTAAATCAAAAAGAAGTTATTTCTAACAAATAATTTTTTGAAATTATTAGATAATTCTTTTTGTCTGAACCAAATCCTAAAGACTCAGAGGAAGAATACTTGTAGTCAACAGGCTTCCAAGGACTGGGTCAAGTTTATGGGGAGGTCAAACTAAAAGAATTATTAAACATTTCAAAATAATATATTTTCATGCACTATATTTTTAAATCCTTTTGAAAACATAAGGTTTTTTTTAAATACTGTCATCTTTTATTTTATGAAAATATGATACTATCAAAAACATATTTTTGCTTATAGAACTCCTTTTGAAAACAATATTTACTTGAGTTTGGAGAATATCCAGGACACTGAGGGAAATGTCCTTGTAGTTAACAAGGTTTCCTAGGATTGTGTCAGACTGGAATGGAAACTAAGTCAAGTAAAAGATTATGTTTTTTAATATTCTTCAAAAACTGCATAATATTTTTCAAAAGCACTTATACTTTTTGTAACGACCCGAAAAATTTTCTTAATATTTTCTTTAAAATATTGATCATGTCGGGATAATTTTCTGAGGGACCTAGAGATATTAGTACGAACCTTAGCCTAGAAATCCATGATTTTCTCATTTAAATTGAGAAACTAAGTATTAATGGGCCTTATATGGGCTCCAAAAATGGGTTTAATTAGGTAGAAATTAATATAAATATAAAAGAATTGTAATTTGGAATTTCAGCATGATTATGGGTGAATTTTTGGGAATTTTCAAAAATAAGGAAAAATGAAATAAAAAAAAAATAAAAATAATGTGCATGCACCAAGGATTGAACCTTGGACCTAGTCTACAACCATGCATGCACTAACCAATTCATCTAGCAAGGGAGTGCTAGTAGGGAATGAAGTGGATTTTGGTTAAGGCTTAAGGAAAATGAAGAGTCATCCACCATGACTCTTCACTTGCCTCCTTAAAGTGGTATAAAGAGAGGGCATGGGGGGTTACTTCTCTTCTTCCACCAAGTCCTTCCCTCTCCCTTTTCCTTCCTCATCCTAGCCGAAACCTCAAGGAGAGGTTTCCCTTTGGAAAAGCTTCACAAGAGGGTTTCTCTTCCAAGATCCAAGGTTTTTACAAGGTTGCAAAGGCTAGGGGTGGTCAAGAGACAACAAGGTCTTCATCCTCCTCCCCATCTAAGGTCTAAAATCAAGGTAAACCAAGGTAAGACCCCCTCACCTGTGGTGTAATGGTTTTCTTGATATGGATATGATCTAAGCTTTTTGGTTTGAGATCTAAGATGAAAATCCATGAAGAAGGACTTAGGGTTTCGGCCACCTTCAAGTTTCATGGCTTGGATTAGCTTTTTAACTCTCAAATGATGGTTTTTATGTCTTCTTATGATGTAAGTGATGTTAGTAGTGATTCATATGAATTTTGACATGATTAATAGCCCTTATGAATTTTGGCCAAGAACCCTAAGCCATGGTTGGACCTTGATCTAACCATTCAACATGTTAATTTTGGTTCCCCAATGACATGATGGATAGTAATTGTGTTTTTAAGAATTTTTTTATGAATTTTAGGGACCCTTTGAGTTTCGGCCAAGAGCAAATCTAGGGTTAACCTTAATTATGGAATCAAATGTTTTCTATGGCATTGTATGTTTGTATGAGATGATATAGGTGATTCATATGAAGTTTTCCATGGACCTAGGTTTCCTTAGGGTTTCGGCCAAGGCCATAACCTAGGGCTAGGGTTGAGTTAAGACCCCAAGGATGTTTGTTTATAGGGTACTATGATGTATGTATATACTTAAGTATGTTGGAAGAATTTTATGCCAATGAAAACCCTAGCTTATGGGTCATGAATTGTATGTTAGGTCACTTGTTATGATGATTCATAAATGTTTAGACCATGTGCCATGAACCTAAGGAAATGTATCATGTATGAAAGGATCTAGGCATGTTTTTCCATGTACCAGGACCATGCATGTTTTTATGAATTAAGATGCTAATTATGTAGGTATGCCATGAGATATGAATGATATGTATGTATGCCATGATTTATGAATGATATGTATGCATGTCATGTTATGAATGAAAATGATGAATGAAGTTAAAGTTCATGCCTTCAAGGCATAATGATGATATGGAATGAAAATGATGAATGAAGATAATATTCATGCCTATAAGGCTTAATGATGATGTTAAGCAATAAGAATGAATGAATATGCTATGAATGTTTTATGAATGAAGAAGCATGTGAAAGTATTTTATTTTTAAGAATGGGCTTGTACCGGACCTGAATAAGGTCCACGGTTCTGGACTACCGATGAAGCTGTCCACGGTTCGGGACTACCGATGAAGCTGTCCTTACGGTTCGGGACTACCGATGAAGCTGTCCTTACCCTAGTAGGTCGAGATTAGCTACCTCGTATTTACTTAGGGATGCGCGCATATGATGTATGAATGTGGTACAAGCTAGGGCCCCAATGAATGTTATGATTATGTTTAAGTGTTTAAAAGTATGATTTTAAAGTAAGCATCCTTATGATATATGCATTTGCCCATGCATCCATCCATGTTATGCATTATGTTTATGAAAAGTATGTTTATGAAAAGTATGTTTATGCAAAGTATGATAATGCAAAGTATGTTCATGCTAGATATAATGTCATGATTATGTTTATGTTCATGTTAATTATGATGCCATGATTTTATTTATGTTCATGCTAAGATATAATGCCATGATTATGTTTATGTTCATGTTAATTATGATGCCATGATTTTATTTATGTTCATGCTAAGATATAATGACATGATTATGTTTATGTCCATGTTAATTATGATGCCATGATTATGTTTATGTTCATGTTAATTGTGATGTCATGATTATGTTTATGTTCATGTTAGTTATGCTACTATGATTGTGTTTATGTTCATGCTAAGTTATGATGCCATGATTTCATTTATATTCATGCTAAAGTATGATGCCACGATATCTATGTTCATGCTAAATTCGGATGCCATGATTTTATTTATGTTTATGCTAAAACGATGATGCCATGATTGTGTAGATGTTCATGATAAGAAGTATGCTATGATATGTAGGATTGAAGCATTATGTTCATGTTTATACAACGTATAGATTTTGTGAGTTGGAAAAGGGTGTTACTAAGCCTCCATGCTTATAGTCTTATTTTCTTATACCGCAAATCAAGCAAGAGATTTCTAAGGGAAGCAGCAGGAGAGGCTAGAACATGGATGTGTAGTAGTGACATGGCCAAGAAACCCTCTCATTTCACTTATTGCATGTTTTATGATCTAACAATGCTTACTTTGGGTTATGCTCGACTTATGATAGTTATGCCTAAGAAACAACCTACTATTCGTGAAGTTATGGATAAATTACTTGCTACCTGAAATGCTTATGAGTAAGTTATGGAAAGTTGATGTCATGATGCTAGGTATGCTTGTAATATGTTAAGCATAATGTCACCATGTCCATGAATGATAACCCAGACATGTGTAGATGATTTAAGTACTAGTTATTCCGCTGCATTAAGATGTTACATATGCACATGTATGTTTAACGTAACGGCGCTTTAAAAAAAAAGCGGGCGTTACAGGTTGGTATCAGAGCAGTTTGCCATCTCACAACACACACATCAAGCCTCCTTCCTGCCGCTTCCAAGTAAGTACCTCTCTGCATATTTTATGATAGTAAGCACTTTTAGGATACCTGTGATTCTAGAATATGCATGTATGAATGATGATTATGATGAAAAATACTTTAGGATATGTAATATGAACAATACCTTACATTATTTTAGGAAAAAAAAGTCAGATAATTTAGGATTCAATATGGGGTAGGGATAACAACCCTGCCGTCGGGAGAAATAATGACATCCACTCATGTGCTGCGTGCGGTGCCGGTCAGAATTGCAAAAAGAGAACTCTGCTGCGATCTGATAGTACTCAACATGCAAGATTACGATGTTATAATGGGAATGGATTTTCTGGGTAAATACAGTGCTTCTATTGAGTGCCGTAAGCGAAAGGTGGTCTTTCGACCTGAGGCAGGTTCTATGTTTGAATTCGTTGGAGAGCCAAGGAAAAAGAACCAGGAAATGCTTATCAACTCTCCAAGCTCAGAAGATGTTAGACAAAGGATGTACTGGATTTCTAGCATATGTGGTTGATGCCAGTCAAATGAAGAACCGGAAACTGGAGAATGTTAGGGTTGTATGTGATTACTCAGAGGTATTCCCAGATGAATTACCAGGATTGGCTCCTGATAGAGAGGTGGAATTCGAGATCGAATTGGTCCCTGGTACTAACCCGATCCCCAAGGCACCTTACCGTATGGCGCCGGTTGAACTAAAGGAGCTTCAAGAACAGCTACAGGAGCTACTGGATAAGGGATTTATTCGCCCTAGTCATTCCCCGTGGGGAGCTCCGGTACTATTTGTGAAAAAGAAGGACGGATCTATGCGAATGTGTATAGATTATCGAGCGCTGAACAACGTAACGATCAAGAACAGGTATCCCCTTCCGAGGATAGATGACCTGTTTGACCAATTAAAGGGAGCCACTGTTTTCTCGAAATCGATCTGAGGTCTGGTTATCATCAAGTTAGAGTAAAATAGGAGGATATTCCGAAGACGGCTTTCCGAACAAGGTATGGGCACTTTGAGTTCATTGTTATGCCCTTCGGCATGACAAATGCTCCCGCTATGTTTATGGACCTTATGAATCGGGTATTCTTGCCGTTCCTTGACAAATTAGTGATCGTCTTCATCGACGATATCCTTATTTATTCGAGGACCCAAGAAGAGTACGTCGAGCACCTGAGGATGGTCTTGCAGATTCTTCGGGAAAATCAACTGTACGCAAAATTTTCCAAATGTGATTTCTGGCTCGACCAAGTAGGCTTTTTGGGCCATATCATTTCCAAAGATGGGGTTATGGTAGATCCAACAAAGATTGAAGCTGTGAATAACTGGAGTCGGCCAAAGAACGCCAGCGAAATCAGAAGTTTCCTTGGGCTGGCAGGGTATTATCGAAAATTTGTGGAGGACTACTCGAGGATTGCAGCCCCTTTAACGGCTCTCACCCGGAAGGATAAGAAGTATGAATGGACGGAAAACTGTGAAAGGAGTTTCTTAGAACTAAAAAGGAGACTTACAAGCGCTCCAATCCTTACCCTTCCGGAATGTAATCAGAGCTTTGACATATATAGCGATGCCTCCAAACTGGGGCTTGGAGCGGTACTTATGCAGAATGGAAAGGTTATTGCCTACGCCTCTAGTCAACTTACGGATCATGAACAGAATTACCCCACTCATGATCTGGAACTGGCCGCGGTGGTCTTCGCTCTTAAGATATGGAGGCATTATCTGTATGGGGTGTAGTGTAGGATTTACACAGACTACTAGAGTCTGCGATATTTCTTCACTCAGAAAGACCTCAATATGAGACAACGCCGATGGCTTGAGTTGGTGAAGGACTACGACTGTGAGATCTTCTACCATCCAGGGAAGGCAAACAAGGTGACTGATGCACTCAGCCGGAAGGCAAGTGCCACCTTGATGTCCCTATCTATATTACCCCGACCACTCGAAAGAGAAATTGTGAACTTTGGGGTCGAGGTCATCTCCGGACAGCTTTCTACCATGACAATATCATCGACGTTGTTCGATGATATATTGGAAAAACAAAATGGGGATCCGAGTCTTCAGAGAATCAGGCAGGCAATCCAAGAAGGAAAGGGCGATGGTTTTCATATCGCCGACGGGGGAGTACTCTACCTCGGGGATCGCCTATGTATCCCTAATGATCCGAAGCTACGGACAGAAATATTGGCAGAAGCTCATGGAATCCCTTATTCGATGCATCCAGGATCCACCAAAATGTATCAAGACCTGAAGGAGAAATTCTAGTGGTCCGGTATGAAGAGAGATGTGGCTCAGTATGTTAGTATTTGTCTGACTTGTCAACGAGTGAAAGCAGAACATCAGCGACCCGGAGGAGTTTTGCAGCCACTTCCAATTCCGGAGTGGAAATGGGAAGATATTTCTATGGATTTCATTTCAGGACTTCCCAAGACTACAAGCGGATATGATGCAATATGGGTAATTGCGGACAGATTGACGAAGTCGGCTCACTTCCTAGCCATCAGGATAACATATTCTATTGAGCAACTGGCTCAATTATATGTTAAGGAGATAATCAGGCTTCATGGGGTTCCCAGGACCATCATCTCAGATAGGGATGGTCGCTTTACTTCACATTTTTGGGAGTGTGTTCAGAAGTCTCTCGGCACTAAACTACGATTCAGTACTGCCTTTCACCCTCAGACTGACGGGCAAACTGAACGAGTGAATCAAGTGCTGGAGGACATGTTACGAGCTTGTGCCTTGGATTTCAAAGGGAGCTGGTGCCGATACCTATGTTTAGTGGAATTCGCTTACAATAATAGCTACCAAGCTACTATCGGAATGACACCTTATGAAGCTTTGTACGGGAGGAGATGTAGGTCTCCGATCTGTTGGTACGAGGGTGGTGAAAAGAAGGAGATGGGGCTCACAACGGAGGTCATCGACATCACCACCCGAGCTATACAGAACATTCGACAACGGATAGAAGCTGCTCAGAGCCGGCAGAAGAGTTATGCAGATGTCCGACGTAGACCACTGGAATTCAATGTCAGAGATTTGGTGTTCCTCAAAGTGGCTCCTATGAAAGGGGTGACAAGATTTGGGAAGAGAGGAAAACTGAGTCCGCGATATGTGGGACCGTATCTGATCCTGAAGCGAGTTGGCAAGGTAGCATATGAGCTAGAGCTGCCTCAGGAGATGTCAGCTATTCATAACGTATTCCATGTGTCAATGCTTAAGAAGTGTATTCCAAATATAGATCAAGTGATTGAACCGCAGACAGTGCAAGTTCAAGACAACCTAAGATATGAAAGCAGACCGATCCAGATCCTGGATTGGGAAGTTAAGAAGCTACGGAGTAAGGAAGTACCCTTAGTCAAGGTTTTATGGCAAAGTCAACGGTTTGAGGAAGCTGCTTGGGAACGCGAGGACGAGATGAGGCGCAAGTACCCGGAGTTATTCTAAGTTCGAGGACGAACTTTCACGAGGTATGGGGGAATGTAACGACCCGGAAATTTTTTTTAATATTTTCTTTAAAATATTGATCATGTCGGGATAATTTTCCCAGGGACCTAGAGATATTAGTACGAACCTTAGCCTAGAAATCCATGATTTACTCATTTAAATTGAGAAACTAAGTATTAATGGGCCTTATATGGGCTCCAAAAATGGGTTTAATTAGGTAGAAATTAATATAAATATAAAAGAATTGTAATTAGAAATTTTAGCATGATTATGGGTGAATTTTAGGGAATTTTCAAAAATCAGGAAAAATGAAATAAAAAGAAAATAAAAGTAATGTGCATGCACTAAGGATTGAACCTTGGATCTAGTCTACAACCATGCATGCACTAACCAATTCACCTAGCAAGGGAGTGCTAGTAGGAAATGAAATGGATTTTGGTTAAGGCTTAAGGAAAATGAAGAGTCATCCACCATGACTCTTCACTTGCCTCCTTAAAGTGGTATAAAGAGAGGGCATGGGAGGTTACTTCTCTTCTTCCACCAAATCCTTCCCTCTCCCTTTTCCTTCCTCATCCTAGCCGAAACCTCAAGGAGAGGTTTTCCTTTGGAAAAGCTTCACAAGAGGGTTTCTCTTCCAAGATCCAAGGTTTTTACAAGGTTGCAAAGGCTAGGGGTGGTCAAGAGACAACAAGGTCTTCATCCTCCTCCCCATCTAAGGTCTAAAATCAAGGTAAACCAAGGTAAGACCCCCTCACCTGTGGTGTAATGGTTTTCTTGATATGGATATGATCTAAGTTTTTTGGTTTGAGATCTAAGATGAAAATCCATGAAGAAGGACTTAGGGTTTCGGCCACCTTCAAGTTTCATGGCTAGGATTAGCTTTTTAACTCTCAAATGATGGTTTTTATGTCTTCTTATGATGTAAGTGATGTTAGTAGTGATTCATATGAATTTTGGCATGATTAATAGCCCTTATGAATTTCGGCCAAGAACCCTAAGCCATGGTTGGACCTTGATCTAACCATTCAACATGTTAATTTTGGTTCCCCAATGACATGATGGATAGTAATTGTGTTTTTAAGAATTTTTTTATGAATTTTAGGGACCCTTTGAGTTTCAACCAAGAGCAAATCTAGGGTTAAAGGATTAGGGTTATCCTTAATTATGGGATCAAATATTTTCTATGGCATTGTATGTTTGTATGAGATGATATAGGTGATTCATATGAAGTTTTCCATGGACCTAGGTTTCCTTAGGGTTTCGGCCAAGGCCATAACCTAGGGCTAGGGTTGAGTTAAGACCCCAAGGATGTTTGTTTGTAGGGTACTATGATGTATGTATATGCTTAAGTATGTTGGAATAATTTTATGCCAATGAAAACCCTAGCTTATGGGTCATGAATTGTATGTTAGGTCACTTGTTATGATGATTCATAAATGTTTAGACCATGTGCCATGAACCTAAGGAAATGTATCATGTATGAAAGGATCTAGGCATGTTTTTCCATGTACCATGACCATGCATGTTTTTATGAATTAAGATGCTAATTATGTAGGTATGCCATGAGATATGAATGATATGTATGTATGCCATGATTTATGAATGATATGTATGCATGTCATGTTATGAATGAAAATGATGAATGAAGTTAAAGTTCATGCCTTCAAGGCATAATGATGATATGGAATGAAAATGATGAATGAAGATAATATTCATGCCTATAAGGCATAATGATGATGTTAAGCATTAAGAATGAATGAATATGCTATGAATGTTTTATGAATGAAGAAGCATGTGAAAGTATTTTATTTTTAAGAATGAGCTTGTACCGGACCTGAATAAGATCCACGGTTCTGGACTACCAATAAAGCTGTCCACGGTTCGGGACTACCGATGAAGCTGTCCTTACGGTTCGGGACTACCGATGAAGCTGTCCTTACCCTAGTAGGTCGAGATTAGCTACCTCGTATTTACTTAGGGATGCGCGCATATGATGTATGAATGTGGTACAAGCTAGGGCCCCAATGAATGTTATGATTATGTTTAAGTGTTTAAAAGTATGATTTTAAACTAAGCATCCTTATGATATATGTATTTGCCCATGCATCCATCCATGTTATGCACTATGTTTATGAAAAGTATGTTTATGCAAAGTATGATAATGCAAAGTATGTTCATGCTGGATATAATGTCATGATTATGTTTATGTTCATGTTAATTAAGATGCCATTTATGTTCATGCTAAGATATAATGTCATGATTATGTTTATGTTCATGTTAATTATGATGCCATGATTTTATTTATGTTTATGCTAGGATATAATGCCATGATTATGTTTATGTCCATGTTAATTATGATGTCATGATTATGTTTATGTTCATGTTAATTATGATGCCATGATTATGTTTATGTTCATGTTAGTTATGCTGCTATGATTGTGTTTATGTTCATGCTAAGTTATGATGCCATGATTTCATTTATGTTCATGCTAAAGTATGATTCCACGATATCTATGTTCATGCTAAATTCGGATGCCATGATTTTATTTATGTTTATGCTAAAACGATGATGCCATGATTGTGTAGATGTTCATGATAAGAAGTATGCCATGATATGTAGGATTGAAGCATTATGTTCATGTTTATACGACGTATGGATTTTGTGAGTAGGAAAAGGGTTTTACTAAGCCTCCGTGCTTATAGTCTTATTTTCTTATACCGCAGATCAAGCAAGAGATTTCTAGGGAAGCAGCAGGAGAGGCTAGAATATGGATGTGTAGTAGTGACATAGCCAAGAAACCCTCTCATTTCACTTATTGCATGTTTTATGATCTGACAATGCTTACTTTGGGTTATGCTCGACTTATGATAGTTATGCCTAAGAAACAACCTACTATTCGTGAAGTTATGGATAAATTACTTGCTACCTGAAATGCTTATGAATAAGTTATGGAAAGTTGATGTCATGATGCTAGGTATGCTAGTAATATGTTAAGCATAATGTCACCATGTCCATGAATGATAACCCAGACATGTGTATATGATTTAAGTACTAGTTATTCCGCTGCATTAAGATGTTACATATGCACATGTATGCTTAGTGTAACGCCGCTTAAAAAAAAAAAGCGGGCGTTACACTTTTCATAGGTTTTCGTACATGAAATCCATTTCCGACTTCATGGCCTCAAGCCATTTGTCCCTTTCTGAACTATTCAGAACATCTTCATAACTGATAGGTTCGTCATCGCCTATGAGTAACACGTCGTTCGATTCACTTACGAGAAATCCGTATCTCTCTGGAATATTGCGTGTCCTATCAGATCTACGAAGAGGTGGTGTAGTTTTAGGTTCAACTGATAGCTCATCACTATGAGATATTGGTTGTGGGTCTAAACTAGGTGTCTCTGTAATGTCTATTGGAGTTTCTTGGACTTCATCAAGTTCAATGACACTCCCACTGTTTTCTTGTAAAAGAAATTCCTTTTCTAGAAATACAGCATGCCTTGAAACAAACACCTTTTGTTCTAAGGGATGATAGAATTGGTAACCCTTCGTTTCCTTAGGGTATCCAATAAATAGACATTTATCAGACTTAGCATCCAATTTGTCTGATACAACCCGCTTCACATAAGCAGGACAACCCCATATCTTAAGGTGAGTTAAGTGAGGTTTCTTACTATTCCATATCTCATATGGAGTAGTAGAGACTACCTTGGTCGGGACTCTGTTTAACAAGTAAACAGCTGTCTTTAGTGCATAGCCCCAAAAGGATTTTGGAAGAGTTGCATGATTCATCATAGACCTAACCATGTCCATCATGGTTCGGTTGCGCCTCTCAGATACACCATTATGCTGTGGTGTATATGGCGGAGTCCATTGGGATAATATCCCATTGTCCCTTAGATAATTTTGAAACTCTTGACTTAAGTATTCACCACCCCGATCGGATCGAAGTATTTTAATACTTTTGCCAAGTTGTTTCTCTACTTCATTTCTGAACTCTTTGAATTTATCAAAAGCTTCAGATTTGTGTTTCATCAAGAACACATACCCGAATCGTGAGTGATCATCGATAAAGGTGATGAAGTAGCTATAGCCTCCTTGTGCAGGAGTTGACATTGGTCCACATACATCGGTATGTATTAGACCAAGCAACTCTCCCACTGGATTACCTTTTCCGAGAAAGGGTAATTTGGTCATCTTGCCTTTTAAGCATGATTCGCATGTATCAAATGAACCGAGTTCAAATGATTCCAAAATTCCACATCGGTGTAATTCGGTCATGCGTTTCTTACTTATATGGCCAAGACGACAGTGCCACGTGTAGGAGTCTATTTGATTATCTATTCGAGCACGTTTGTTGTTAACTTCGATATTGAAAACGTCACTGGATAAATCTAACGTGTAGATGTCATTGCACAAAGTTCCATTCCCATAAAGAACGCCATTTAAAGTTATGTAACAACAATTGTTACTAAAAGTCAAATGATAACCTTTTTCATTCAAACATGAAATAGATACAATGTCCTTTATTAACGAAGGAACGAAATAACAATTATCCAGTTCTAAGATACGTCCAGTTGGGAGCTTTAGCAAATATGTTCCGATGGCAATAGCAGCAATCCTTGCTCCATTTCCAATCCGCAAATTCGCTTCTCCCTTGACGAGTCTTCTTCTATTCCTTAGCCCCTGTATGTCATTACATATATGTGAGCTACACCCAGTATCAAGTACCCAGGTATTTGAAGAAATAGAGTGACATTCAATAACGAAGATACCTGAAGAGGATGGGGCATCAGATGCCTTGTTCTTCAAGGACTCAAGATAAACCTTGCAGTTTCTTCGCCAGTGACCCTCCTTGCCACAATGATGGCAAGTGCCTTTTGGTTTCTTTTCAGTCTTTTTGGCCTTTTTCTTCTTCCCTTTATTCTGTTCTTTGGCCTTCCTCTTAGAACCTTTCTTCGAGGAACCAACTAACAGTACCGCCTTTTGATCCGGCTTTACAGAAGGCTCTACAGTCTTCAGCAGGTTGAGCAGCTCAGGAATGGTTGTCTCTAGTTTGTTCATCCGATAGTTCATCACAAATTGTGAATAACTCTTGGGCAAACAACTCAGAATTAAGTCAATACTTAGTTCATGATCCATTGCAAAACCGAGTGCGCTCAGTCGCTCAATGTACCCCAACATCTTTAACACAAACTGCGAGGCAGAAGTGCCTTCCTGCATCTTAGTGGTGAAAAGGAGTCTGGAGACTTCGAACCTTTCGGATCTCGCCTGCTCTTCAAACAACTCATGAAGATGGAAGATGATGGTATAAGCATCCATATGCTCATGCTGCTTTTGCAGCTCAGGTACCATAGAGGCTAGCATAATGCAACTCGCAAGTTCAGAATCAGTCACATGTTTCTGATAGGCCACTAATTGTTCTGGAGTTGCACCCTCTGGAGGATGGTTGGGAAGTTGATCTTCAAGGACATAGCAAGCTTCTCTTCCTTGAGGACTATCCTCAGGTTTCGAAGCCAGTCCATGAAGTTTGGCCCAGTTAGTTTATTGGTGTCCAAAATGGAACGCAGATTCAGAGAAGACATGATCGAGTGATTATCCTAGAAATACAAATTGAGATTATGTGAGAAGATTGATAAAGAATGTATCAATATACATAAATTAAAATCCTATTTATTTTTCAAATTGAATAACCCTTATTATCAATTCGGGAGATCGTAGGAACATCTCCAAATAGGTTGATATCCAACCATAGGTAAGAACCACCATGGCTGTGGCCATCAAGTTTTTCTTAGCTATGAAGGTAGGTAATTATACCGATTACATATCACATATATGTAACTACCACTTTATGCTATCAACTAGTTGAATGTTTGCATAAATCATTGGGTTGTTAACTCATTAACAAGTATGCATCATTATACATAGCACCCAACTGCACCTCTCTTCACATCGACCTTGGCTGTGGCACAACAAATCGATGCTCCAAGCTTAAGGCTGACCCATTAATCAAGAAATAGTTTTAATATGGTTGGTGCTCATTCAACCGCTTAGTCAAGCTTGGATGTGTCCAACAACCAAAACTAAGGATTGACCTCTGACTCCAACTATATTATTCATAAACTAATTCCATGGTTTGAACATGTTGAGGTTCAAGTCGGGCATGGATGTGTCCATCAACCCAATCGAGAAACAAAACTCCGATTCTAACCATATTAATGGAAGGTGTTGGCCTTAATATTTTGTAAGGGGTTTTGGGTCTCATCTTTTCTAAGCACATTCATGACATTATGTCATGACTAACGATTTCCTTAATTAAGTATGTATGTGACTTAAGTTATCAAGTCTCATTAATTGAATTAGGAACCGGATTTCCTAATTCCAATTTCATACTTAATTTAGGGAATTGTTTTGGGAAACAATTTCCTAAATTGTCATAATTAATTTCGGAAATAATATGTTCAAGACTTTGATTTCTCTAAATCAAATCTTATTAAATTAAGAGACAAATCCCTTAATATGTTCATGAAAATCTCATTTAAGAAAACTCTATAGGAAACCATTTTCCTAATTAATTTTGGAGACAACAATGTGTAAGAGCATCACCTCTTAAACATATTTTATTCATGGATTTAATTAATTACAACAAATCGTTTTCTAAGGGTGGCTCCCCGAGGCTCAGATACCCAAAGAAAAGTAATGTGTTGTAAATTCAATTGGACGGCTCCCCGAGGCTCAATCCAAATCAAACATGACAATTTCAATTAAAATTGGGAAATTAAATTACAACAACTAACTTTAGATTGGACGGCTCCCCGAGGCTCAATCCAAAATAAAGAATTTTGTTGTCAATTTAAAAACCAATTCAAATTTAATTGTCAATTAACTGTCCATGAATTTGTCTAGACTTTCTTAAAAGAAAGTGCCCAAAATTACGAGATTTCAAAAATTGGTTTTCAGAATAATTGCAAGTTTCCGGTACAAAGAAAACTTACATATTTCCAAAATTGGAAAATTTCTAAAATAGAAAAATTTCCAAAATTGGAAAGTTTCCAAAGATGGGAAGTTTTCACAATTATTATAAAAATTTAGAAACTAGGATATTTCAAAAGTTTGTGAAATTTCATGAGGATTTCCAAACTTAGAAATTCCTAAATCTAAAATTTATTATAATTGGAAAGTTTCCATAATTGAAAAATTTTTCCGAAATTGAGATCATGACAAAGTTTTCCACAAAACAATTATATGATTAAGTCGAACACTAACCGGCTCTGATACCACTGTTGGGACCGGGTGCATGTCGACAAGGATACGTGTTCGTAAAATTCAAAATTTTTACGTGCAGCGGAAGAGTTTGCATAAAATAATTTCCTAAATTATTTTAACTTCGTATCTAGCATGCAACCCTATGGTGTGTTGACATAATCATAAAATAAAACTTTGCGGAAAAGTAAACAAATTTACCAAGTACCTCGCGTAACTCGAAGTAAGGGACGAGATCCAACCGTAGCATCCCTTGGAAGCTCCGCCTCTATTCGCGTCCACGCCGAGTTCTCTCCGGGATGACTTCGCAAAGTCACGAGTTTTGTGCCGACGAGAACTACTAGATCCTCAGAAGGCACAACTAGATGAACAAGAGAAAATATAGGAAACTAACCAACGAAGTAACGGAATCGAATTCCGAGAAGAGAGGAGTCGCTATCCGCTTCTTCTTCTTCTTGTTCGGGTTCTCCTTCTTCTTGAAACCTCACGGCAACTTCAAGGGGGGGAAGTTGTTTGGTGCGCCGGCCCTAAACCTCTAGGGTGGGCGCCGACCCTAGGCAAGAGAGGGAGAGGGAGAGGAGAAGAGAGATTAAGAGAGAGAGGGAGAGAATAATTAATCTCTTAATTGGGAATAAGGGCTAGCCTTTGGTTCCTTTATATAGTAGCAACTCCTTTGCTAAGTCTCCCTCTAAACCGAATTAACGGAATTAGTTATAAGAAATTTATCTTATAAATTTTCTTATTAATTATTCTGTTTAAACCGAGTCTTTATTATAAACCAATTTATAATAAAACTAATTCTCCTTCTCTTTAAATTATGGAATAAATTTTTATAAGAAATTTATAAACTTTCTTATTATGGAAAAATCAATTCATAATTGATTTTATAAAATTAAAATAAACCAATTCATGGATTATTTTAATCTTCCATAAAAGAATAAATATCTATAAATTTTATTTATATAAATTTCTTTATACAAATTTATTTATCCATAATTTATAAAATAAATCGCACTAGATTTATTTTATTAATTAAACCAAAATTAATTGGTTTTCTCCTCTTATTGTGGCCGGCCACCAAAGGGGGTTTTGACACCCTCTTTGGCTGGCCAAACCAACCCGAACCGCTGCGAATTAAACTCATTTAATTCGCCCAAAAAGCCTTCAAAAGACTTAGCCATTTTTAGCTTCCGTCGTGCCTCTGATAAATTCATATTCGACTTATTTCTCTTGATCGGAAAATCCAATTTTCAACTCGTTTTAAATCCCTCGGATTACTCGTATTGCGTGTGACTAAATAGGCTTTCGATTTATGTTGGCCGTCTATAATTAACCCATTAATTATAGAACGATCATGAGTGACACCTAGTAGTACATCATGATCCCCAATTAATCGAAAGATCAACGGTTTGACCTCAGAAGAAATTATTCTGAAACCCTTCAGCAGCTCTAATGAATCGTGCCTCATTCCCTTCACCACCTTATACCCACTTGGTTCAGGACACGGTCTATGGTGTCAGTCCCCACTAGGCTGACTACGTCACACCTAGCCCAAGTAGTGTCTTTCTCGTCCTTTGGATTTCTAATTACTCTCATGTATTTTAGAGACTCTCACTCTAAACATGATATACTCTGGCCAGAGGTTTTGAGTAACAATTCGACGATAGGCCTGGGTATACATCTCCTCGCAAGGAGTGGTGAATCCTTAGTAGGCTGTTCAAACATCTTCGGGCACTTCGGCTTATACCCAATCATCCTGGGTCCACACCTCCTTGGAGATGCTTGCTTATGATGTTAAAGTATAAGTCTCCATGACCAAGATGACTTGAACACCGCAAGTCAAAGGAACATCGCACTTAAGCCGCAGTAAGAACTTCATTGACATATCTACATGTAGATTCCCATATGAAGTCTTACATCTAGTCACTCCAATGAACTAGTTCCCTTAACTAGCATCCATGTTTATCTCCGGACATCCCAATGTCACCAGCCAGTGAGAATCAGCTGATTAGAGAATAACCCATGCTAGTCTCAACAGAATCGATAGTGTCCGTTTTTATCAATTCATCGACTAGGGATAATTTCAATACTTCACAATTGCACATATAGAGATAATCACTAGTTGTGATCCCATCACAAATTCTCTTATGCTGTGAGTTGTATTGTGGACATTCAGTAGATGAGTTTAAGATCCCAATCAAATACACAAAATATGTATACTCAAATAGTGAATTATCATTTAATAATATAAATGTTTACATCATAAGGCGATTGCCTTAGGACACTTCTCTCATATCACTAACACCGATGTCCTGGACCTAGGGTTTGGGCACGAAGTCTTGGTCCGAGGGATTGAGCAACTTAGCTGAGCAATGACTAAGGACAGAAGTAGAGACGGGTCGAGGTTCGGACGTCTCGAGATCTGAGAGTCTCAAAGGCTAAGCAAAAGTCCAACAGGATGGGTTGGGTGGCAACCGTCTCCTGAGAGGAGTAGGTGAATGGCGCATTCCCCGGGGATGGGAACTTAGGCGTCGGTTCGACCTAGGGTTTCGCGGAAATCCGATGTGAGAACCAAATCCTTAAGGTTAAGATTATTTGCATGTTTGTCTTGTCTTTAATTGTATTGTAGGTACCTAAAAGTTGGAAACAAGGCAGGCAAACGAAAACAAGCAACCTGGAAGAAGACCTCTAGGGCGCCTACATTGAAACAGGAGCCCCAGAGCAATAGGGCGCCCTGGACTGGCAGCCAGCTCCCAGGCACCTGTTAACACAAGCGCTTGAGAGCTCCTAGGCGCCTTGTATGGGTGAGGTGCCTGGGAAGAGGGATATGTAGGGTATGGCTTGGCGGGTTTCCTCAGCAAATACCTAGTCGATCCGAGAGACCTCTCCATGTCTACGAATTAAAACTTAATCCGAATGAAGACCCGTCTCCCATCGACCGTCTCGTGTCGTATCGAGCGATCCAAATTACAACTTAGCCAATAACCAAAATTGGCCTTGTAATTTGCTTGACCGTTCGACCGTGAAAAAGGTGACGAGTTGATTGCCGGCTTTTGTGTTTATGGTCGGGGTCCAGTTAATAATTTATTCATGAAGATTTAGAGTCAAAATAATATATTATTAAACATGAAATGGCGAGACATATAATCATGCCACAAAATCGACATAAGTAAATACAAAGGAGCATAGGGAAAGATTTATCTTTCCGATCACCTCGCGGTCTTCTACCTTATGTCCCTCCCATCGTGGACGTCGTGTGGGCAATGATCTACCCCGATCTGAGATCACCAAGGCCACCAAAATCCCTTCCTCCAAACAAGCACCACCAAACCCTAGCCACTAGGATTTCGGCTGGCACCTCCCTCTTCCTCTCCTTCTTGCGCCGCCGGTTGTCAAAGGACTCCAAGTCCTGCCGACCACAAAGAGCACCTGGAGAGGAACCTGAGGGAGATGATGAATAAGAAAAGGAGGAAGGAAAGGTCTTGTCCTGCCTCCTCAACCCGTCGAATCCCTTAGCTCAAGCAATCGGCGCCGCAAGTCCTTGCCGCCGATTGCTCTCCTTCTCCTTGCTTGTTTCCGGCGTCGATAACCCCAGAGATGATCAGAAGAGATAGAAGGATGGAAGAAGCACAGGAGATGATCAAGACCACCTCCTTCCTTCCTTCAATTCAGTTCTCTTCTTTACTTCTTGTGTCGGCGCCTATCAAGCCCTAGGAGAGAGAGAGGAGAGGAGAGAAAACTCAAGGGTGTATTGAATTGTGGATTATTTCTTGGTTTCTTGATCTCATGGGGTTTATATAGGGCTAAGGTAGGGACCAAGTGGAGGAGTTGGATCTTGGCCAACCAATGGATCTAAACTCGATCCATTAATTAAGATCCATTCCAATAAAGGATCTTAATTGAACTTTCGCACCAACCTCATATTTTTATATGGGCTCCACATATTACGAGTCGTCCATTCCCCCATGTTTAAGATCTCGAATGCATGTTAATTAATTAAATTACTAATAATTTAAATTAATTAACCTCTAGGTCCTTGACTAGTACCACTCAACCTTATTATCATGCTGAATCAAATCCACCTGCAGGGTTTAGCACGATAAACCTTTTGAGCTCATCAAGGAGGCATCATCATCCTGACTCACCAGGACATGGATTCCATCAATAATGATCGACACATCATATTATTAATATTATCTCCCAACTTACCGGGCCTATCGATGTAACAGAATAGATCTCGCCCATTAGTAAATCAAAGAAATAATAATTAATAATATATGTCCGATATTATTTCAGAATTAAGGGATCATACTCAATAATATAAACTGAGGTCCTATCCAATTATTGAGTCAGTACAAATTGGATAACCTCGGGTTTCGATCCTGCTCAATGTACTCATAGCACACTAGTGTAATTCTATGGTCAAGACCAACTACACCTAATTACACAACAACCATCCCGATGAGTTGTCCAATTCCATTTCGGTTGTGGGCCTCTTATTTATACTAAGCAAGGAACTAATAACACAATCTTCCATGTGACATCACACACCATGTTATCTATAATGCAAAGTAATTGGACTTCATGCATGTACTAATGTAAACAAGCACCTAGTGTAGTTGTGATTCTTTTCATAATAAAGACGTTCATATAAAGAAATTCATGTCTTTCAATATACACATCTTACAAACTCCCACTTATACTTAAAGACACTGTTGTTCTCCCACTGCCATACATCTGACTCCCATATCCTCCACATGCCTATCAAAAACACTAGCTGGAAGAGCTTTTGTGAAAGGATCTGCCAGGTTGTCCTCTGATGCAATTTTTGTAAGATGTGTATACAGAAAGACATGACTTTTATATATGAACATCTTTATTATGAAAAGAGAATCACAACTACACTAGGTGCCTGTTTACATTAGTACATACATGAAGTCCTATACTACGCATTGTTGATAACATGGTGTGTGTTGACACACGGAAGATCATGTTATCAGTCCCTGCCTAGTATATGTAGAGGCTCACAACCGAAATAGAATTGGACAACCCATCGAAATGGTTGTAGTGTAATTAGGTGTGGTTGGTCTTGACCATTGAATTACACTAGTGTGCTATGAGTACATTTAGCAGGATCAAAACCTAAGGTTATCCAATTTATACTGACTTAATAATTGGATAGGACCTCAGTTTATATTATGGAGTATGATCCCTTAATCCCGAAATAATAACGGGCATATATTATTAATTATTATTTCTTTAATTTATCAATGGGCGAGATCTATTCTGTTAGATCGATAGACCCGATAAGTTGGGAGATAATATTAATAATATGATATGACATTGATTATTGACGGAATCTGTGTCCTGAGGAGTCGGGATGATGATGCCCCCTTGATGATCTCAAAAGGTTCATTGTGCTAAACCCTGCAGGAGGATTTGATCCGACACGATGATAAGGTTGAGTGGTACTAGTCAAGGATCCAGATGTTAATTAATTTAAATTGTCATTAATTTAATTAATTAACGAGCATTCAAGATCTTAAACACGGAGGGATGGATGACTCGTAATATGTGGAGCCCATATGAAAATATGGGGTTGGTGAGGAAGTTCAATTAAGATCCTTTAGAGGAATGAATCTTAATAATGGATCGGGTTTAGATCCATTAGTGGGCCAAGAACTAACTCCTCCTCTTGGTCCTTACCTTAGCCCTATAAATACCCTATAAGATTAAGAAACTATGAATTAACCCAAGAGTTAACAATGAAAAGCCCCTCTCCTCTCCTCCCTCTCTTCCTTCTCTCATAGGGCTCGGCGGCGCAAGAGAAGAAGAAGAGTTTGTCTCCTCGGTTCTTCTCCCCTTCTCCACCATCTTTCGACTGGGATTCACAGAGACAAGGGAGGGTTGCCCTCTCCCTTTTGTGGTCCTCACCGTGGGTGGAGAGGCGGCCGACAGCTGGAAGAAGGCGGCGCAAGGTTGAGGGAGAAGAGGTTGCGGGCTGGTTTTGGCAAAGTAGAAGGAGAATTTTCTTCTTCTTTATCTTCTTCTCCTTCCTCTCAAGGTGTGCAGCTGGTCCGGAGGCCCTGGTGCAGCTCCGGTGGGTGGCGGCACAAAGGGAGAGGAAGAAGGGGCCAGCGGCGCAAGGTAAACCCTAGGGGTTTCCTTTTTCGGCCAAGGTGAGAAGAAGAGCTCTTTTGGGGGTCTTGGTGATCTCAGATCGTGGTAGATCATCGTCCACATGACGTCCGCGAAGGGAGAGGCATAAGGTAGAAGACCGCGAGGTGATCGGGAAGGTATATCTCTTCCTATGCTCCTTTATATTTCCTTATGTCGATTTTGTGCTATAATTATATGTCTCATCATTTCATGTTTAATAATTTATTATTTTGACTCCAAATTTCGTGAATAAATTATTAACTGGACCCGGACCATAAACACAAATGCCGGCAATCAACTCGTGGCCTTTTCTACGATCGAACGGTCGAGCAAATTACATGGCCGATTATGGTAATTGGCTAAGTTGTAATTTGGATCGTTCGAAATGGCACGAGACGGTCGATGGGAGACGGGTCTCCACTCGGATTAATTTTTAATCCGTAGACATAGAGAGGTCTCTCGGATCGACCAGGTATTTGCTAAGGAAACCCGATACCCAACAATCTTGGCGACAACCACTTCTCCTCACTTTACGATTTCTCGTATCAGGTGGTACTTGCGCTCTATGTGTTTACTCGTCTTATGGGCTCGTGGTTCCTTCGAGTTTGCAACTGCACCACTGTATCACAAAAGATTGTGATAGATCTAGGCAAACCAGGAATCACATCCAAGTCCATGATGAAGTTCCTGAGCCATACAACTTCCTTGGCTACCTCAGAGGCTACTACATATTCAGCTTCCATGGTGGAGTCTACCATGCACTTCTGGTTGACACTCCTCCAAACAATGGCTCCACCTCCTAAAGTAAATACAAACCCTGAGGTAGACTTACATTTGTCTCTATCTGACTAGAAATCTGAGTCTGTATAACCCATACGGACTAATTGGTCTACCCGATAAACCAACATATAATCTCTAGTCCGTCTCAGGTATTTCAATATATGCTTTACCACAGTCCAATGTCCTTATCCAAGGTTACTCTGATATTTTCTAATCATGCCCACGACAAAACAGATATCAGGTCTCGTGCACAACATAGCATACATGAGGCTTCCTACTGCTGAGGCATAAGGAACCACCTTCATTTCCTCTATCTCCTTTGATGTTTTCGGACACATCTCCTTGGATAGAGGAATTCCATGTCTGAAGGGTAGGAAACCCTTCTTAGAGTTTTCCATGCTAAAATGAGACAAGACAGTGTCAACATATGAAGCTTGGGATAAGCACAACATCATTTTCTAGCGATCCCTAATGACCTTGATCCCAAGGATGTGTCCTGCTTCTTCTAAGTCATTCATATCAAACAGCTTTGATAGACATACTATTACATCTGATAATACTTTGACATTGTTGCCAATTAACAAAATATCATCTATGTAAAGTACAAGAAACACCATGACGTTTCCTTGTCAGTGGTGACAGCCACATCTCCTCACTTTACGATTTCTCGTATCAGGTGGTACTTGCGCACTATGTGTTTATTCACCTTATGGGCTCGTGGTTCCTTCGAGTTTGCAACTGCACCACTGTTATCACAAAAGATTGTGATAGATCTGGGCAAACCAGGAATCACATCCAAGTCCATGATGAAGTTTCTGAGCCATAGAGCTTCCTTGGCTGCCTCAGAGGTTGCTACATATTCAGCTTCCATGGTGGAGTCCGCTACGCACTTCTGCTTGACACTCGTCCAAACAATGGCTCCACCTCCTAAAGTAAACACAAACCCTGAGGTAGACATACTTTTGTCCCTATCTGACTGGAAATATGAGTCCGTATAACCTGTTGGTGCAAGTTGCATCAATGATATTCCACTTTAGGTGTTTTAATGATTGACAATACACTTAAGTCAGTGATATAATGAATAGACAAAGGGGAGTAAGAGAGAAGTAACCAAAGCTGAAGAAAAGTCCTAGTTAATCTAGGTATTGAAACCCTAAGTCCCAGCGAAGGGCTGCTGGGCACCTAGCGAAGGGCTGCTAGGTATCGAAACCCCAAGTCCTAGCGAAGGGCTGCTAGGTATCGTAACCTTAAGACCTAGCGAAGGGATGCTAGGCACCTAGCGAAGGGCTGCTAGGCATAGAAGACCTAGCAAAGGATTGCTAGGCACCAGGCGAAGGACCGCTTGGTAACAAAGACCTAGCGAAGGGCTGCTAGGCACCTGGCGAAGAACTGCTAGGTAATGAAGTCTTAGTCCAAGGGACTGAGTAACTTAGCTGAGTGATGACTAAGGACAAGAGTAGAGACGGGTCGGGGTTCGGGCGTCTCGAGATCCAGAGTAATCGGAGGCTAAGCAAAAGTCCATCCGAAGGACTGGGTGGCAACCGTCTCCTGAAAGGAGTAGGTGAAGGGCGAGTTCTCGGGGATAGGAACTCGTGCCGGTTCGACCTAGGGTTACGTGCAAATCTGAAGTCCGAACCAAGTCCTTAAGATTAATATTATATGCATATATGCTTTGTGTTTGCGTATCTTGCAGGTAACAAGAACCGGAGGCAAAGCAAACCTTGCAACGTTAATGCAGGGTGACCCAGTGTTGGGGGCGCCCCCATGCACCAGGGCGCCCCCATGCAAGGGGGGCGCCCCCAGCAAGGGGGGCGCCCCCAGTCAGTGCTAAAAAGGGAGTTTCATGGTGTATGCAGAACAGGTGTCAACCGGGGCGCCCGGAGCGTCCGGGGTGCCCTGGTCAATGTTCTTATCACCCGCGGCGAGGTAGGCGCAAGGATAAGAGTTGACCGAGTCTTCCGGGGCACCCCCAGCGTCCGGGGCGCCCCCAGGAGGCCTTTATAAGGGGCTTCAACCCCTCTGCTTCAGACACAACTTCCAAGTACTGTTCTGATCATTCCGACCGACGACAACGCGCTAGAAATGAGGCTCTACGACCGGGAGGCTCCAGGAGGAGGTGCGCGGCACTTCGGAGGTCCAGATCGGCCGAGCGTCATACTTTTTCTCGTTGGTTTGCCTTTTAATTACTGTACTTAAATTTCTATATTATTGATTGTGATTCTGCACTATAAGTCGGGTTTCTCCGCCTCCGGAAAGTCCGGAAAGGAGACCAATAGTGGACGGGGGTTTCCCGTGCATAGGCCTTGGATGTACTGACCCTGGGGGGTCGGGAACCAAGTAAAAATCCGCGTGTCATTCTGTTGTGCATTTATTTTTCTGTTCTTATTTTCCGCTGCGCTACTAATATTCCAAGTCTAGAACGAATGAGTTTTCCACGAAGTTTTACGAAGATTTTGAACGATCGATATTTACCCCCCCCCCTCTATCGACGGCACCGGTCCTATAATTGGTATCAGAGCCGAGCCGCTCTTCACCGGACTAATCGCCGACGGAGCAAAGACGCCAAGAGTTGAGGGCGAGCCCAGGGGTGAATCAGGTAATTTTAATTTTAAAATGTCCATTTTTAAATTCCATATTATCTGTTTCACGTGCAGGGAGAGAGGGCACTACAAAAATCAGTGCCCTACTCGTAAGAATCGTTCGTCACCGGCGGCAAAGGAGGTACCAGCGCCAGGAAATCGGAGGGACAAAAGCCATATCAGATGCTTCAAGTGCGAAAAATACGGGCATTACAAAAACAAATGTCCGGCGAAGGTACGTAAGATTTACGTTCCAAAAGTTTTATAATTTCCTGCATTGTCGTTAGAAAATTCAGTCAATTTTTCTGATAAATTAAATTTACTGCATAGTAGATTAAATATTTTGCATGAAAAATTAGAAAATATGGATATGATTAAAATATCCAAAATTAACCATTTAATTATTAATACCAATTCAATAATTGCTAAAATTAATTTTGATATTAAATCTAAAATAAACTCTGATAATTCTACAGATAATGATACTTCTAGTTCTAAATCTGAAATTAATCCCGAATTCGAATTTGAAAATCCTAAGGATAAATTTGAATTCAAATTTGAAAATCCTGAGGATAAATCTGAATTCAAAAATCTTGAGGATAATTCTAAATCTGAAAATTCTTTAGATAATCACAAATTCAAATTTGAAAATCTGTTGTACAAATCTGAATCTGAATTTGAATATCTTAAGGATAATTCAGAAATTAATTCTAAAAATCTTAAAGATAATCTAGAGATTAATGTTGAAAATATTGAAAATATATCTGAGGATAATTTTGAATATAAAATTCTCCAAAATAATAATTTAATTATAGATAATATTGAATATTATTATAAAACGTTAACTAGTGGCCCATTTTACTCCACCTACTGTAAGGATATTGAAAAATCTAATCTTGAAGAGGATATAGAACTATCTAAGATAAAGGTCATAATTAATAAAAATTACAAAAATTCAAATAAATCAAAATTATTAGAAAAACTTGAAAAGAAAGATAAAAATGAAGAAGAAATTTTTTAAATAATGAAAATGATGAATTTAAACCGACAATTATTAACTAATCATTATAATTCAAATTAAATCCAAATTAAATTCAAATTAATTCAAATTAAATCTTAATTTAATCCTAATTAAATCTTAATTAAATCTTAATTAAACCCTAATTAAATTCGAATTAAATCTCAATTTAATCTTAATTAAATCTTAACTTAATCCAAATCAAATTCAAATTAATTCAAATTAAATCTTAATTAAATCCTAATTAAATTCAAATTAAATCCTAATTTAATCCTAATTAAATTCGAATTAAATCCTATTTTAATACTAATTAAATTCGAATTAAATCCTAATTTAATCCTAATTAAATTCCAATTAAATCCTAATTTAATCCTAATTAAAGTTGAATTAAATCCTAATGTAATCCTAATTAAATTAAATTAAATTAAATTAAATTTAAATTAAATTAAAATTAAATTAAATTAAGTTAAATTAAATTAAATTAAATTAAATTCAAATTAAATCTAATTAAATTCGAATTAAATCTTAATTTAATCCTAATTAAATCTTAATTAAATTCAAATTAAATCTTAACTAAATTCGAATTTAAATTCAAACTTAAATTCAAATTTAAATTCGAAATTCAAATATTTAAATTAAATTCAAATTCAAACATAAATTAAATTCAAATTTAAATTTAAATTAAATTCAAATTCAAACTTAAATTCCAATTAAAGTAAATTTAAATTAAATATTAATTAAATTCAAATTAAATTAAATATTAATTAAATTCAAATTAAATTAAAATTAATTAAATTCAAATTAAATTAAATTAAATTAAATTCAAATAATTAATTAAATTCAATTAAATTCAAATTAATTCAAATAATTCAATTAAATTCAAAGTAATTCAAATAATTCAATTAAATTCAAATTAATTCAAATAATTCAATTAAATTCAAATTAAAAATTAATTTAATAATCAATAATTCAAATTAAATTCAAAGTAAAATTAAGTTGAATTCAAATTAAAACTTCACTTAAATTAACTTTATCAATTAATTTCTAATTAATTCAACCCCAATTAATTCGTAATTAACCTGAATCCAACTAAAATCTTAAATAACTTAAAGCAAACTAAAATAAAATTTTACCCAAAGTGTAACAATTAAAATTAATAATATTAAATATGTCAAAGTGGGTTGACATATTCGCAGGTTCACTCGACATGTATCAAATCGGGAATTTGATACATTTTAGAAACTTAAGTAAAGTTATTTGACTTGGTTGACTCATGCATAATTGCCATGTCATGCATTTACTATTTATTTTAAATATATGACATGTCATTCATATTTAAATTTTATGCATAATTTAGAAGGCTATAGAAAAAGAATAATTGAAACTTGATCAACCTAGTATTGGGTGGAGGTGAGATGATAGTACGTTAGGGAAGCCATCTTGGCAGAACTAGCCGAAGCTACCGATCCAAGACCCAAACTAGTTAGACCAGAATTTTTCAAAAAGTGATTTTGAAAATGAAATTTCATTAAAAGGCTTTGTCAAGGAAAGGGTTGATGATCCAATAAGGCTACGGCCAAAGAAGGCCTAGTGCCTCGCCAAGACCTGGAAGCCAATTTTTGAAATTCAAATTCAAGTTACTTCTTGTCAAATTCAAATCTAACACAAGCTTCAATTAAATCTTAGAATTAAAAATAAATTAAAGAAAAATGATTCAAGTATCTCACAATATACTTATAAGGCAATCATGCTTGTTGTATTGATACATCTAAAATGGGTGAGATGTTAAGGACTAAAAAAATTAAAAAATGTTTCTCAAAATTGTTTATCAAAATCATTAGAATATTTTTCTAAAAATATACTTTAAAAATAGTGTTTCAACATAATAATGTTTTTATGGAATTCATGTTTGTCTGATTGATTATATATTATACATTTTTTCAGAAATATATTTTTTCAAAAATTTGTTTGACTCACTCAAATTAGACACAAGCCTCTTAGGACAACACTAAAGTTCCTTAAGACACTTAGATAAAGTCAAACGGTATCGGGTACAGGGGGAGTACTTCATTTTTTTTAATGGTTTTCAAAAACTGCATCTTAAACATTACTATTATTTAAAGAAAAGGGGTTTATGTTGTAAAATTTACCTATCTTGTTTGATTTTGATAAACCCTAACGACACAGAGGAAAGTCCACTTCATAAGCTACAAGGACTCCTAGGACGTATCAGATTTAGGGGGAGTCTAAATCAAACTTCTGAAAAAGTTTCTTTTAATTAAATATTTTGAAATTATTAAATAATTTCCTTAATTTGAATCAACCCTTAAGACTTAGAGGAAGAGTACTTGTGATCAACAAGCTTCCCAGGACTAGGTCAAGTTTAGGGGGAGATCAAATTAAAAGAATTATTGAATATTTTAACTGTTTTCATGAGCGGTATTTTCAAATCCTGTTGAAAACATAAGTATTCTTTCAAAATAGTATCAATTTTCAAAAACTACTATTATTTTAAAAAATTCATCTGGTTTTTTTTAATTTGAAATAATATCTTGAGTTTGGAAAATCTTTCAGGACACTTAGGAAAATGTCCTTGTAGTCAACAAGGTTTCCTATGATTGTGTCAGACTGAAAGATAAACCAAATCAAGTATTATCACTTTAAAATCTTTACATTTTTCAAAATTAACTTACATACTATTATTCTGTGACTTATGAAATTTTTTATAATGTTTACTTGGGTTGGAAAACTTCCAGGATACTTAGGAAAATGTCCTGTAGTCAACAAGGGTTCCCAGGATAGTGTCAGACTGGAAAATTAACCAAGTGAAGTTAAATATTATGTTTTCAAAAGTACTTATGTCTTTCAAAGTCAAATATTCTTTCAAAAGTACTATCATTTTTTTCAAAATTCTATTAATATTTACTTGACCTTGAAAAATATTATGTTTCATAAAACACTTATTTTCGAAACACAGTTAGTACTTGCAAAATAGGCATAACATTTATATTTTCCAAAATAACATTCTTTCAAAAGTTATGCATTTTCCAAAAGTACTTAATTCAACATATTTTCAAAGGTACTTATATTTTTCAAAAATTACATAATTTTTGCAATATATTATTCAAAATACAATGCTTTAAAAATTTTGCACTAAGTATTTTCAAAAAGAACCAAAGGTTTTTAATGTTGATGCAAGTATTTTATTTTTTGATGAATGACAAAGGGGAGAGATGTGTGCTTAAGTTAGAAATTTTTTTTTTCCCGAAGATCAAAAATGTAGTTTCAAAACCTATATCGTTTTTTTTTCATTTTACCCCAAGGACAGTAAGTTAGCCCCTTAAACCAATCTAACTTAAGTTATTGTCAAACATCAAAAAGGGGGAGATTGTTGGTGCAAGTTGCATCAATGATATTCCTCTTTAGGTGTTTTAATGTTTGACAATACACTTAAGTCAGTGATACAATGAATAGACAAAGGGGAGTAAGAGAGAAGTAACCAAAGCTGAAGAAAAGTCCTAGATAATCTAGGTATCGAAACCCTAAGTCCCAGCGAAGGGCTGCTGGGCACCTAGCGAAGGGCTGCTAGGTATCGTAACCTTAAGACCTAGCGAAGGGCTGCTAGGCACCTAGCGAAGGGCTGCTAGGCATAGAAGACCTAGCAAAGGATTGCTAGGCACCAGGCGAAGGACCGCTTGGTAACAAAGACCTAGCGAAGGGCTGCTAGGCACCTGGCGAAGGACTGCTAGGTAATGAAGTCTTAGTCCAAGGGACTGAGTAACTTAGCTGAGCGATGACTAAGGACAGGAGTAGAGACGGGTCGGGGTTCGGGCGTCTCGAGATCCGGAGTAATCGAAGGCTAAGCAAAAGTCCATCCGAAGGACTGGGTGGCAACCATCTCCTGAAAGGAGTAGGTGAAGGGCGAGTTCTCGGGGATAGGAACTCGTGCCGGTTCGACCTAGGGTTTCGTGCAAATCCGAAGTCCGAACCAAGTCCTTAAGACTACTACTATATGTATCTATGTTTCGTGGTTTTATATCCTGCAGGTACCAAGCTTGGAAAATAGAGAAGCTTGCTAGAAGCCCTAACCAGGGCGCCCCCAGCAGTGGGGGCGCCCCCATGCACCAGGGCACCCCCAGCAGGGGGGGCGCCCCCATGACCAGGGCGCCCCCAGGTAGTACTAAAAGGCTGCTTCGTTGTTTCGAAGCCAGAAGCAAAGGATAAGTGATCCAGAGGGCGCCCGGGATGTCCGGGGCACCCTGGTCAATGATCTTATCACCCGCGGCGAAGTAGGCGCAAGGATAAGTGTTGACTGAGTCATCCGGGGCGGCCCCAGCGTCCGGGGCGCCCCCAGGAGGCCTTTATAAGGGGTCTCGACCCCTCTACTTCAGACACAACTTCCAAGTACTGTTCTGATCATTCCGACCGACGACAACGCGCTAGAAACGAGGCTCTACAACCGGGAGGCTCCAGGAGGAGGTGCGCGGCACTTCGGAGGTCCAGATCGGCCGAGCGTCATACTTTTTCTCGTTGGTTTGCCTTTTAATTACTGTACTTAAATTTCTATATTATTGATTGTGATTCTGCACTGTAAGTCGGGTTTCTCCGCCTCCAGAAAGTCCGGAAAGGAGACCAATAGTGGACGGGCGTTCCCGTGCATAGGCCTTGGATGTACTGACCCTGGGGGGTCGGGAACCAAGTAAAAATCCGCGTGTCATTCTGTTGTGCATTTATTTTTCTGTTCTTATTTTCCGCTGCGCTACTAATATTCTAAGTCTAGAACGAACGAGTTTTCCACGAAGTTTTACGAAGATTTTGAACGGTCGATATTAACCCCCCCCTCTATCGACGGCACCGGTCCTACAGCTAAGTATGACACGATGCTAAGTATGACACGATGCTAAGGATGACATGATATGATGCTAAGTATAAAGTTAATATGCTAAGTTCATATGTTATGATGTTAGGAATGGTAGTAAGTGCATGTAGGTGTAAGTTAAAGGTTTCCGCTGCATTATGATGTCTACATGCCCTAAGTATGTTAACGTAACGCCGCTTAAGGGAAAAAAAAAAGTGGGCGTTACAGGTTGGTATCAGAGCAGTAACGATCTCACTACACACACATCAAGCCCTCTTCCTGCCGCTTCCAAGTAAGTACCTCTTTACATATCTTATAGTAGGAAGATGTTTTATGATTTTAAGATAGGAAAGTATGGACAATAGTTATGATGAAAAGTACTTTAGGATATGTAACGATGAATGATACTTATCTTCTTTTAGGAATTAAATATTTAGAATAATATAGGGTTAGAAAAGAAGCTGATATTGACCATGCTTGTCTTTGGTGAAGAAAAACATGGCTAGAAGACAGAGTAACCGACTTAACGAGGCAACCCCATCGCCTGACCTGATGCTCAATATACCTTATATTATAACCTATCTTAGGTCACATCATAAGACAATCATGTATAAGTATCCTACCTTATACCTTGGGTCTAAGTTAGTCATAATACAATTAGTCATAAGTGTGACTCAACCTTATGTTCATAAACATGGTATTAATTGAGCACCATCGTAATATTAGTAATTAAAGTGAACCTAGTATTAACATAATGTTATATAACCTGTACAGTATATTAGTTATCAATCATATGACATAATTATATTATATCGTATAAAGCAAATGGTAATAATATGAGAGGGTGTACTGATATAAGATTATTATAAATATAATTATAATAATAATTCCTTATCATATAAGTATTGTCATAATTCACCTATCATATAGGTTCTTAATATGAGCCTACATATAGGTTGACATGTATCATCTCAACCTATAAGTTATTACCTATACATATTATTCCATAAGCAATTATAGGTATTATACCTATAATTTATATGATAAATAACTATAATTTATGATATTAGGTATAACCTATAGTATAGTCTCATGTAGGGAATTATATAATAGCCTACATACATAAGATTATAACACTCTCACCTATGTTAACGTATGGTATTAGTTCCATTATACTAATGGTAATATAATCAATGGTAAAGTCATTGCCTACGCCTCTAGGCAACTTAAGGAACATGAACAGAATTACCCCACTCATGATCTGGAACTGGCCGCGGTGGTATTCGCTCTTAAGATATGGAGGCATTATCTGTACGGAGCGCAGTGTCGAATTTATACAGACCACCAGAGTCTACGATATTTCTTCACTCAGAAGGACCTGAATATGAGGCAACGCCGATGGCTTGAGTTGGTGAAGGACTATGACTGCGAGATCATCTACCATCCATGGAAGGCGAACAAAGTGGCCGATGCACTCAGCTGGAAGTCAAGTGCCACCTTGATGTCTATATCTAGACTACCCCGACCACTTGAAAGAGAAATGGTTAATTTTGGGGTCGAGGTCATCACCGGACAACTTTGCACCATGACAATATCACCCACACTGTTTGGGGATATGTTGGAAAAACAGAATAGTGATCTAAGTCTTCAGAAAATAAAACAGGAGATCCTAGAAGGAAAAGGCGATGGTTTTCATATCGCAAAAGGGGGGGACTATACCTTAGGGATCGTCTATGTATTCCTAATGATCCGGAGCTTCGAAGGAAAATACTAGCGGAAGCTCACGGAACCCCTTATTCGATGCATCCAGGATCCACTAAGATGTATCATGATTTGAAAGAGAAGTTCTAGTGGTCCGGTATGAAGAGAGATGTGGCCCAGCATGTCAGTACTTGCATGACTTGCCAGCAAGTGAAAGCAGAACACCAGCGACCCGGAGGAGTTCTGCAGCCACTTCCAATTCCGGAATGGAAATGGGAAGATATCTCAATGGATTTCATTTCAGGACTTCCCCGGACTACAAATGGATATGATGCGATATGGGTCATTGTGGGCAGGTTGACTAAGTCTGCTCACTTCTTAGCAATCAAGATGACTTATTCGATTGAGCAATTGGCTCAATTATATGTTAAGGAGATAATCAGATTTCATGGAGTTCCCAAGACCATCATCTCAGATAGGGATGGTCGCTTTACTTCGCATTTTTGGGAGTGTATTCAGAAGTCTCTTGGCACTAAATTGCGATTTAGCACCGCCTTTCACCCGCAGACTGACGGGCAAACTGAATGGGTGAATCAAATACTAGAAGATATGTTGAGAGCTTGTGCCCTGGATTTCAAAGGAAGCTGGTGTCGATATCTATGTTTAGCGGAATTCGCATACAACAATAGCTACCAAGCTACTATTGGAATGGCACCTTATGAAGCATTGTATGGGAGGAGATGTAGGTCTCCGATCTGTTGGTATGAGGGCGGTGAAAAGAAGGAAATGGGGCTCACAACGGATGTCATAGACAGCACCACCCGAGCTATACAGAATATTCGACAACGGATAGAAACTGCTCAGAGCCGACAGAAGAGTTATGCCGATGTTCGGCGTAGACCACTAGAATTTAGTGTCGGAGATTGGGTGTTTCTCAAAGTAGCTCCTATGAAGGGGGTGACAAGATTTGGGAGGAAAGGAAAACTAAGTCCGCGCTATGTGGGGCCGTACCTGATTCTGAAAAGAGTCGGTAAAGTGGCATATGAGTTAGAGCTGCCTCCAGAAATGTCAGCTATTCATAACGTATTCCATGTGTCCATGCTTAAAAAGTGTATTCCAAATATGGACCAAGTTATTGAGCCACAGACAGTACAAGTGCAGGAGGACCTAAGCTATGAGAGCAGACCCATCCAGATTTTGGATAAGGAAGTCAAGAAGCTGAGGAGTAAGGAGGTACCCTTAGTCAAGGTCCTATGGCAAAGTCAACGGTTCGAGGAAGCTACTTGGGAACGCGAGGACGAGATGAGGCGCAAGTACCCGGAGCTATTCTAAGTTCGAGGACAAACTGTCACGAGGTATGGGGGATTGTAACGACCCGAAAAATTCTCTTAATATTTCCTTAAAATATTAAGCATGTCTAGATAATTTTCTGAGGAACCTAGAAATATTAATGCGAACATTGGCCTAGAAAATCCATGTTTTCTCATTTAAATTGGGAAAAAGGGGCATTAATGGACCTTATATGGGCTTTTTAGTACCATAATTATTGGTGGATTTTAGATGAAAATTAGTATAAATATAAAGGGATTTTAATAAGAAATAGTAACATAATTATGGGGGAATTTTTGAGGAATTTTTGAAAATACTAGGAAAATAAAATAAAAATAAGTGGGAAAAAAATTGTGCATCTACCAAGGATTAAACCTTGGACCTCTTGTACAACCATGTATGCTTTAACCAACTCACCTAGCAAGGGAATGTTATGAAGGAATGAAGTGGATATTGGTTAAGGCTTAGAAGAAGATGAAGGGTCATGGAGAGACTCTTCATTTACCTCCTTAATGGGCTATAAAGAGGGGGGTTTGGGAGTTACCTCTTCTTTCCATCACTTTGCATTCTCTTCCTCCTCCTTCCCTCATCCTAGCCGAACACCAAAGGAAGGGTTTCTCCTTGGAAAAGCTTCACAAGAGGGTCTCATCTCCAAGATCTAAGGGTTTTCCAAGGATACAAGGACAAGGGGGTTCAAGGGTCCAAAGATTTTGCAATCTTCTTCTCTTTCAAGGTTCGAAAAATCAAGAAACCCAAGGTAAGACTCCCTCACCTGTGGTGTAATAGTTCCTTATGTTTTTAGCATGATATATGGGTTGATTTTTGGGATTTGATGTTAAAAGAAACAAGAAAAGAAAACCAAGAACCCTAGGACATCCTATGGGTTTCGGCCACTAGATGTTTAGGGTTAAAGATGATGCTAAAAATCTTGATAATGTTGTTTAATGTTCTCTTATGATGTTTAGAGATTAAATATAATTTTTGGGAATTTTTGGGGTAGCCTAGGATACCCTAGGGTTTCGGCCAACAACAAGACCCCATGGGTGGAGTTGGGTCTAAAACCTCAAGTATGTGTTTGATGTATTAACATGATATAAGGGAGATGGAGGGTGTTTATGTGAATGTTTCACATGGCCTTGAGACCCTATAGGTTTCGGCCATGTACCCTAATAGGATGGAAAGTTAGGATTTATTTCAAGTAAGGGCTCCAATGGCCCTATGGTAAGGTATGGTTGGTGTTTAACAATTGATTTAGGGTTTTATTGGAAATTTTTTCATGCCCCCATGGCCTTGAAGTTTCAGCCAAGAGAAAGATTTGGGTCAAAGGATTAGGGTTGGCCTTAAGTATGGGATCAAATGTTCCCTATGGCCTAGTATGTATGTATGAGATGTTGTTCGGGAAGTTATGTGAAGTTTCATGGACCTAGGGTTTCCTTGGGGCTTTCGGCCAAGGATCTAACCTAGGGCTAGGGTTGGGTTAAACCTACCAAGATGCTTGGGTATAGGTTATTAAGATGTATGTTCAAGTAAGGTGGAAGAATTCTATGTTAATCAAACCCTTAGTTTATATGTCATGAAATATATGTCAGGTCATAAATGTTTAGACATGTGCCATGTTTTATGAATGATATGTATGTATGCCATGATTTATGAATGATATGTATGTATGCCATGTCTTATGAATGCTATGTATGTATGTCATGTTTAAGAATGAAAATGATGCCATGTTTAAGAATGAAAATGATGCCATGGTTAAGAATGAAAATGAAGAATGAAGTTAAAGTTCATGCCTTCGAGGCATAACGATGATGTTAAGTATGATGAAAGTATGATGAATGAATGAATATGCAATGAATGATGATGAATGAAAAAGCATGTGAAAGCATTTTATTTTATTTTATGGGCTTGTACCGGACCTAAGTAAGGTCCACGGTTCTGGACTACCGATGAAGCTGTCCACGATTCGGGACTACCGATGAAGCTGTCCTTACGGTTCGAGACTACCGATGAAGCTGTCCTTACCCTAGTAGGTCGAGATTAGCTACCTCGTATTTACTTAGGGATGCGCGCATATGATGAATGAATGTGGTACAAGCCAGGGCCCAATGAATGCTATGATTATGTTAAAAGTAATTAAAAGCATGATGTTTTAAAGATTAAGCATCCTTATATATATATATGCATTTGCTCATGCATCCATCCATGTTATGCATTATGTCTAAGAAAAGTATGTTTATGAAAAGTATGTTTATGAAAAGTATGCTTATGCAAATTTAAGATGCCTTGATTTATCTATGTTTATGCTAAATTATAATGCCATGATTTATTCATGTTCATGCTAGTTAAGATGCCATGATTTATTTATGTTTATGTTAAATTATGATGCCATAATTTTTTATGCTCATGCTAGTATAGGATGTCATGATTTAATTATGTTTATGCTAAGTTAGAATACCATGATTTTATTTATGTTCATGCTAGTTTAGGATGCCATGATTTTATTTATGTTTATGCTAGTTTAGGATGCCATGATTTAATTATGTTTATGCTAAGTTAGAATACCATGATTTTATTTATGTTCATGCTAGTTTAGGATGCCATGATTTTATTTATGTTCATGCTAGTTTATGATGCCATGATTTAATTATGCTTATGCTAGGTTAGGATGCTATGATTTTATTTATGTCCATGGTAATTTATGATGTCATGATTTAATTATATTTATGCTAAGATAGGACGCCATGATTTCATTTCGAAATGTTTATCAGGTTATGTTTATTATGTTTATGTCTATGTCAAGTATTATGCCATGCCATGGATGTTTTTATGGTTATGATTATGCCATGCTACGAATGTGATTAAGTTATGTTCATGCCATGTCGAATGTATGCTAAGTGATGATAAGGCTTATGTTCTAAGTAAAGCACTAAGTATGTTAATGTTTCATGTGCTCATGATTAAGTGATGAATGGTTTTAGTGAGTAGGAAAGAGTCTTACTAAGCCTGTGTGCTTATAGTCTTATTTCCTTATACCGCAGATCACGCAAGGGGACAGTAAGGAAGCAGCAGGAGGGTCTTAAAGCATGTGTGTGATAGTGACTTGGCCAAGAAACGATATGTTTGCTCGTCTTATGATAGAACTTTACCTTTACTATTATGTGCTTGAATGTGACTCCATGACATGATGCTAAGTATGACATGATGCTAAGTATGACACGATGCTAAGGATGACATGATATGATGCTAAGTATAAAGTTAATATGCTATGTTCCCATGTTATGATGTTAGGAATGGTAGTAAGTGCATGTAGGTGTAAGTTAAAGGTTTCCGCTGCATTATGATGTCTACATGCCCTAAGTATGTTAACGTAACGCCGCTTAAGGGAAAAAAAAAGCGGGCGTTACATAAGCATGCAACCTTATATTGTGTAGACATGATTATATATTAAAATTTTGCAGAAAGTAAACTAATTTATTTAATACCTCGCGTAACTCGAAGGAAGGGACGAGATCCAACCGTAAGCGTCCCTTGGAAGCTTCGCCTCTATTCGCGTCCACGCCGAGTTTTCTTCGGGATGACTTCGCAAAACCACGAGTTTCGTGCCGACAAGAACTACTAGATTCTCCAAAGGCACGACATGAATACCAAGAGAGAGATGGGAAGACTAACCACCAAGCGAAGAACGGAATCAAGATTCCGGGAGGAAGGAAGGAGTTGCGCCCGCTTCTTCTTCTTCTTCTTCGGCAGCTGCTTGGTGGATGAAACTCACGGCAACAAAGGGGTCCTCCTTTTAGGGCCGGCGGCACTAGAGGAGGGAGAGGGAGAGAAGGAGAGAGAGAGAGGGCTTATTTCTAGATCTCTTAGATTAATTTCCAAGCCTTGCCTTGGTTCCTTTATATAGTAGCCTCTCAATCGCCAAGTCTCCTTTTTATGGATTAAATTTTCATAAGAAATTTATCATATAAATTTTTCTATAATTATTCCATCATGCCAAGTTTTTATCATAATTTAATTTATGATAAAAACAACCATGTCTCCCTTTCCTTATGGAAAGAAATTTCTTTATATAAATTTCTTTATATAAATTTCTTTATCATGGTAAATCAATCCATTATTGATTTTATAAAATAAAATAAACCAATCCATGGTTTATTTTAATTTCCATGAAAAATAAATCTCTTTATATAAATTTCTTTATATAAATTTCTTTTTCCATAATTTTATAAAACAAACCACGCTCGGTTTATTTTATAATTTGAACCAAAAATTCGGTTTTCCCCTTTTGTTGTGGTCGGCCAAACCCATGCTAAAACCATACGAATTAAACTCATTTAATTCGTCCAATAAGTCTTCAAAAGACTTAGCCATTTTATGCTTCCGATGCGTCTCTGAAAAATTCAGATTCGACTTATCTCTCTTGATCGGAAAATCTAATTTTCAACTCGTTTTAAATCCCTCGGATCACTCGTAGTGCGTGTGACTAAATAGGCTTTCGATTTATGTTGGCCGTCTATAATTAACCAATTATAGAACGATCATGAGTGGCACCTAGTAGTACATCATGATCCCCAATTAATCGAAAGATCAACGGTTGACCTCAGAAATAATTCTGAAACCCTTCAGCAGCTTTAATGAATCGTGCCTCATTCCCTTCACCATCTTATACCCACTTGGTTCAGGACACGGTCTATGTGTGTCAGTCCCCACTAGGTTGACTACGTCACACCTAGCCCAAGTAATGTCTTTCTCGTCCAACGGATTCTAATTACTCTCATGTTTCTGAGAGATTCATACTCGGAACATGTGATGCTCTGGCCAGAGGCTTCGAGTAATAATCCGACGATAGGCCTTGGGTATACATCTCCTCGCAAGGAGTGGTGAATCCTTTATAGGTTGTTCAAACATCTTCGGGCACTTCGGCTTATACCCAATCATCCTGGGTCCACACCTCCTTGGAGATGCTTGCTTAAGATGTTAAAATATAAGTCTTCATGACCAAGATGACTTGAACACCGCAAGTCAAAGGAACATCGCACTTAAGCTGCAGTAAGAACTTCATTGACATATCTATATGTAGATTACCATATGAAGTTTTACAGCTAGTCACTCCAATGAACTAGTTCCCTTAACTAGCATTCATGTTTATCTCCGGACATCCCAATGCCACCAGCCAGTGAGAATCAACTGATTAGAGAATAACCCATGCTAGTCTCAACAGAATTGATAGTGTCCGTATTTATCAATTCATCGACTAGGGACAATTTTAATACTTCACAATTGCACATGTAGAGATAATCACTAGTTGTGAATTCATCACAAATTCTCTCATGCTGTGAATTGTATTGCGGACATTCAGTAAATGAGTTTAAGATCTCAATCAAATACATGAACATGTATACTCAAATAGTGAATATTCATTTATTAAAGTAAATGATTACAATCATAAGGCGATTGCCTTAGGACACTTCTCTCATATTACTAACAAACTCCCACTTGGCCTAATGTCAATCGCTACGGTATCCAATACCACAGGCTCTATCATGACCCTCAAACTTGCATTGAGGCAAGGCCTTAGTTAAAGGATCCGCTAAATTCCTTTCAGTGGGAATTTTCTCAATTTGTATATCATTCCTACTTATAATCACTCTGATCAGATGATAGCGGCGAAGCACATGTTTGGATCGTTGATAAGACCTTGGTTCCTTTGCTTGTGGAATAGCTCCATTGTTGTCGTAGTAAACCGGTATTACTTCATCAATGGTTGGAACCACACCAAGTTCTGAGACAAACTTCTTGATCCAGACTTCTTCTTTTGCTGCTTCCGAAGCCGCAATATATTCCGCTTCCGTGGTAGAATCCGCTATAGTGTCTTTTTTGGAACTCTTCCAACTTATTGCACCTCCATTTAAAATAAATACGTATCCGGACTGAGATTTGGAGTCATCCTTATCTGTCTGGAAACTGGCATCTGTATACCCACGTATTATCATATCTCCTTCTTCATATATTAGGAACACATCCTTATTTCTTCTTAAGTACTTAAGGATTGTCTTGACAGCCGCCCAATAATCCATTCCAGGATCAGACTGGTATCTGTTTGTGACGCTCAGAGCATACGATACATCGGGCCTAGTACATAACATAGCATACATGATAGATCCTATCGCGGATGCATAAGGAATCTTATTCATGCAAATCCTCTCGTCTTCTGTACGCGGACACATAGACTTTGAAAGGTTGATCCCATGCCTGATGGGAAGGTAACCTTTCTAGGATTCCGACATGCTAAACCTTTTTAGCACTCGATCTATATATGTAGAATGCGAAAGACCAAGCACCCATTTTGATCTATCTCTATAGATTCTAATCCCAAGGATATAGGTTGCTTCTCCCAGGTCTTTCATGGAGAAAGTTTTGGACAACCAAATTTTAACCGACTGTAAGACTGATATATCGTTTCCTATAAGTAATATGTCATCGACATATAATACTAGGAATACGACTGCACTCCCACTAACCTTCTTGTACACACAAGGTTCGTCAGGATTTTGTGAGAAATCAAACTCTTTGATTGTCTCATCAAAACGGATGTTCCAGCTCCTGGATGCTTGCTTCAGTCCATATATGGATCGTCGAAGCTTGCATATTTTGGTTTTATCAACCGATGTGAAATCTTCAGGTTCTATCATGTATACATCCTCAAGCAGGTTTCCATTAAGGAAAGCCGTTTTCACATCCATTTGTCATATCTCATAATCATAATGAGCTGCTATGGCCAGGAGCATCTGAATGGATTTAAGCATAGCTACTGGCGAATATGTTTCGTCATAATCAATTCCTTGTTTCTGACGATATCCTTTTGCCACTAGTCTAGCCTTAAAGGTAACAACATTACCTTCCATGTCGGTTTTCTTCTTGAAAACCCACTTGCACCCTATGGGCTTAATCCCTTCAGGTGGGTTAACCAAGTCCCATACTTGATTTTCGTACATGGAATCCATTTCCGACTTTATGGCTTCAAGCCATTTGTCCCTTTCTGAACTTTTCAGAACATCATCATAACTGATAGGTTCGTCATCGCTAATGAGTAACACGTCGTTCGATTCACTTACGAGAAATCCGTATCTCTCTGGAATATTGCGTGTCCTATCAGATCTACGAAGAAGCGGTGTTGTTTTAGGTTCAACTGATAGCTCATCATTATGAGTTATTGGTTGTGGGTTTAGACTAGGTGTCTCTGTAATGTCTATTGGATTTTCTTGAACTTCTTCAAGTTCAATAATACTCCCACTATTTTCTTGTAAAAGAAATTCTTTTTCTAGAAATACAGCATGTCTTGAAACAAACACCTTTTGTTCCAAGAGATGATAGAATTGGTAACCCTTTGTTTCCTTAGGGTATCCAATAAATAGACATTTATCAGACTTAGAATCCAATTTGTCTGATACAGTCCGCTTCACATAAGCAGGACAACCCCATATCTTAAGGTGAGTTAAGTGAGGTTTCTTACTATTCCACGTCTCATATGGAGTAGTAGAGACTACCTTGGTCGGGACTCTGTTTAGCAAGTAAACAGCTGTCTTGAGCGCATAGCCCCAAACGGATTTTGGAAGAGTTGCATGATTCATTATGGATCTAACCATGTCCATCAAGGTTCGGTTACGCCTCTCAGATACACCATTATGCTGCGGTGTATACGGCGGAGTCCATTGAGACAATATCCCATTGTCTCTAAGATAATCTTGAAACTCTTGACTTAAGTATTCACCACCCCGATCGGATCGAAGTATCTTAATACTTTTGCCAAGCTGTTTCTCTACTTCATTTCTGAACTCTTTGAATTTCTCAAAACTTCAGATTTGTGTTTCATCAAGAACACATACCCGAATCGTGAGTGATCATCAATAAAGGTAATGAAGTAGCTATAACCTCCTTGTGCAAGAGTTGACATTGGTCCACATACATCGGTATCTATTAGACCAAGCAATTCTCCCACTGGATTACCTTTTCCGAAAAAGGGTAATTTGGTCATCTTGCCTTTTAAGCATGATTCGCATGTATCAAATGAACCGGGTTCAAATGATTCCAGAATTCCACATCGGTGTAATTTGGTCATGCGTTTCTTACTTACATGGCCAAGACGACAATGCCACGTGTAGGAGTCTATTCGATTATCTATTCGAGCACGTTTGTTGCTTACTTCGATATTGAAAACGTCACCAGATAAATCTAACGTGTAGATACCATTGCACAAAGTTCCGGTCCCATAAAGAACGCCATTTAAAGTTATGTAACAACAATTGTTACTAAACCCTTTTCATTAAAACATGAAATAGATACAATGTTCTTTATTAATGAAGGAAAAAAAATAACAATTATCCAATTCTAAGACACGTCCAGTAGGGAGCTTTAGCAAATATGTTCCGATGGCAATAGCAGCAATCTTTGCTCCATTTCCAACTCGCAAATTCGCTTCTCCCTTGACGAGTCTTCTTCTATTCCTTAGCCCCTGAATGTCATTACATATATGTGAGCTACACCCAGTATCAAGTACCCAGGTATTTGAGGAAATAGAGTGACATTCAATAACGAAGATACCTAAAGAGGATGGGGCATCGGATGCCTTCTTCTTCAAGGACTCAAGATAAACCTTGCAGTTTCTTCGCCAGTGACCCTCCTTGCCACAGTGATGGCAAGTGCCTTTTGGAGTCTTTTCAGTCTTTTTGGCTTTTTCTTCTTTCCCTTATGCTGTTCTTTGGCCTTCCTCTTGGAACCTTTCTTTGAGGAACCAACTAACAGTACCGTCTTCTGATCCTGCTTCACAGAAGGCTCTACAGTCTTCAGCAGGTTGAGCAACTCAGGAAACTGGTCTGGAGTTGCATCTTCAGGAGGACGGTTAGGAAGTTGTTCTTCAAGGACATAAGCAAGCTTCTCTGCCTTGAGGACTATCCTCAGGTTTCGAATCCAGTCCATGAAGTTTGGCCCAGTCAGTTTATTGGTGTCCAAAATGGAACGCAAATTCAAAGAAGACATGATCGAGTGATTATCCTAGAAATACAAATTGAGCTTATGTGAGAAGAATGATAAAGAATGCATCAACATACATTAATTAAATCCTATTTATTTATCGAATTGAATAATCCTTTTTATCAATTCGGGAGATCGTAGGAACATCTCCAAATAGGTTGATATCCAACCATAGATAAGAACAACCATGGCTGTGGCCATCAAGTTATTCTTAGCTATGAAGGTAGGTGTTTATACCGATTACATATCACATATATGTAACTATCACTTTATGCTATCAACTAATTGAATGTTTGCATAAATCATTGGGTTATTAACTCATTAACAATTATGTAACAATATACATAGCACCCAACTGCACCTCACTTCACATCGACCTTGGCTGTGGCACAACAAATCGATGTTCCAAGCTTAAGGCTGACCCATTAATCAAGAAATAGTTTTAATATGGTTGGAGCTCATTCAACCGTTTAGTCAGGCTTGGATGTGTCCAACAACCAAAACTAAGGATTGACCTCTGACTCCAACTATATTAATCATAAACTAATTCCATGGTTTGAACATGTTGAGGTTCAAGCCGGGCATGGATGTGTCCATCAACCCAAACGAGAAATAAAACTCCGGTTCTAACCATATTAATAGAAGGTGTTGGCCTTAATATTTTGTAAGGGGTTTTGGGTCTCATCCTTTTCTTTCTAAGCACATTCATGACATATAATTATGTCATGTACTAACGATTTCCTTAATAAAGTATGTATGTGACCTAATTTATCAAGTCTCATTAATTGAATTAGGAACCGGATTTTCTAATTCTAATTTTGTACTTTATTCAAGGAATTGTTTTGGGAAATAATTTCCTAAATTGTCATAATCAATTTCGGAAATAATATGTTTAAGACTTTGATTTCTCTAAATCAAATCTTATTAAATTAAGAGACATATTCCCTTAATTCAACCACATATTATTTTCATGAAAATCTCACTTAAGAAAACTCTATAGGAAACTATTTTCCTAATTAATTTTGGAGACAACAATATGTAAGAGCATCACCTCTTAAATCAAATAAGGAAATTATCGTTTGAGAATCACCTCAAAATTTCCAAGATTTGATTACATATTTTATTTATAGATTTATTAATTTCAACAAATTATTTTCTTTGGGTGGCTCCCCGAGGCTCAGATACCCAAAAAAAGAAATTTGTTGTAAATCTAATTTGGTCCGCTCCCCGAGGCGTAACCAAATTAAACATGACAATTTTATTCAAAATGGGAAATTAAATTACAACAACTAACTTTAAATTGGACAGCTCCCCGAGGCTCAATCCAAAATAAAGAATTTTGTTAATAATTTAAAACCAATTCGAATTTAATTATCAATTAATAATCCATAAATTTGTCTAGACTTTCTTGAAAGAAAGTGCCCAAAATTGCGAGATTTCATAATAGGTTTTCTGAATAATTGTAAGTTTCTGGTACAAAGAAAACTTACATATTTCCAAAATTGGAAAATTTCCAAAGTAGGAAATTTTCAAAATTGGAAAGTTTCCAAATATGGGAAGTTTTCACAATTATCATAAAATTTCAGAAACTAGGATATTTCAAAAGTTTGCGAAATTTCATGAGGATTTCCAAACTTTGAAATTCCTAAATCTAAAATTTATCATAATTGGAAAGTTTCCATAATTAAAAAATTTTCCAAAATTGAGATCATGACAAAGTTTTTCGCAAAACAATTATATGATTATGTCGAACATTAACCGGCTCTGATACCACTGTTGGGACCGGGTGCATGTTGACATGGATGCAGGTTCGTAATTTTAAAATTTATTACGTGCAGCGGAAGATTTAGCATAAATAATTTCCCAAATTATTTAACCACACATCTAAGCATACAACCTTATATTGTGTAGACATGATCATATATTAAAATTTTGCAGAAAGTAAACTAATTTACTTAATACCTCGTGTAACTCGAAGGAAGGGACGAGATCCAACAATAAGCGTCCCTTGGAAGCTCCGCCACTATTCGCGTCCACGCCGAGTTTTCTTCGGGATGACTTCGTAAAGCCACGAGTTTCGTGCCGACAAGAACTACTAGATTCTCCAAAGACACGACAAGAATACCAAGAGAGAGATGGGAAGACTAACCACCAAGCGAAGAACGGAATCAAGATTCCGGGAGGAAGGAAGGAGTTGCGCCCGCTTCTTCTTCTTCTTCGGCAGCTGCATGGTGGATGAAGCTCACGGCAACACAGGGGTGGGGTCCTCCTTTTAGGGCCGGTGGCACTAGAGGTGGGAGAGGGAGAGAAGGAGAGAGAGAGAGGGCTTATTTCTAGATCACTTAGATTAATTTCCAAGTCTTGCCTTGGTTCCTTTATATAGTAGCCTCTCAATCGCCAAGTCTCCTTTTTATGGAATAAATTTTCATAAGAAATTTATCATATAAATTTTTCTATGAATTATTCCATCATGCCATGTTTTTATCATAATTTAATTTATGATAAAAACAACCATGTCTCCCTTTTCTTATGGAAAGAAATTTCTTTATATAAATTTCTTTATATAAATTTCTTTATCATGGTAAATCAATCCATTATTGATTTTATAAAATAAAATAAACCAATCCATGGTTCATTTTAATTTCCATGAAAAATAAATTTCTTTATATAAATTTCTTTATCCATAATTTTATAAAACAAACCACGCTCGGTTTATTTTATAATTTGAACCAAAAATTCGGTTTTCCCCTTTTGTTGTGGCCGGCCAAACCCAAGCTAAAACCATACGAATTAAACTCTTTTAATTCGTCCAATAAGTCTTCAAAAGACTTAGTCATTTTATGCTTCCGATGCGTCTCTGAAAAATTCAGATTCGACTTATCTCTCTTGATCGGAAAATCTAATTTTCAACTCGTTTTAAATCCCTCGGATCACTCGTAGTGTGTGTGACTAAATAGGCTTTCGAATTATGTTGGCCATCTATAATTAACCAATTATAGAATGATCATGAGTGGCACCTAGTAGTACATCATGATCCCCAATTAATCGAAAGATCAACGGTTGACCTCAGAAATAATTTTGAAACCCTTCAGCAGCTTTAATGAATCGTGCCTCATTCCCTTCACCATCTTATACCCACTTGATTCAGGACACGGTCTATGTGTGTCAGTCCCCACTAGGCTGACTACGTCACACCTAGGAACTTGTGATGCTCTGGCCAGAGGCTTCGAGTAATAATTCGACGATAGGCCTTGGGTATACATCTCCTCGCAAGGAGTGGTGAATCCTTTGTAGGCTGTTCAAACATCTTCGGGCACTTCGGCTTATACCCAATCATCCTGGGCCCACACCTCCTTGGAGATGCTTGCTTAAGATGTTAAAATATAAGTCTTCATGACCAAGATGACTTGAACACCGCAAGTCAAAGGAATATCGCACTTAAGCTGCAGTAAGAACTTCATTGACATATCTATATGTAGATTACCATATGAAGTTTTACAGCCAGTCACTCCAATGAACTAGTTCCCTTAACTAGCATTCATGTTTATCTCCGGACATCCCAATGTCACCAGCTAGTGAGAATCAGCTGATTAGAGAATAACCCATGCTAGTCTCAACAGAATTGATAGTGCCCGTATTTATCAATTCATCGACTAGGGACAATTTCAATACTTCACAATGTTGGTGCAGAATGCACCTTAGTCAAACCTGTGTTTTGATAATGGCAACATAGGTCAAAAGTTAAGTCTTTCTTGTTTTCTAACAAGTTAATCTAGTGTGCAATTTCAAGCCCTAGCGAAGGACTGCTAGGCACTGGCGAAGGACTGCCAGTCTCAAGCCCTAGCGAAGGACTGCTAGGCACTAGCGAAGGACTGCTAGGCAACTGGCGAAGGACTGCCAGTTTACAAAACCTGACAAAGGACCGTCAGGCAAAAGTCCAACCAAAGGAGCGGTTGGCATCAGGTAAATTCTCCCGAGAGGAGTAGGTGAGGACGTGTTCCCCGTCGAGGGAACAGTAGGCGTCGGTTCGACCTAGGGCTCCATTTTGGAGACCAAAGTCAGAACCAAGACAGCTAAGGCTGTATAAAATAATTAATTGTTTTATTGTGTTTCGGACTAACCCTGGATGCAGGACCAAAGGAACGTGTGTCTGCAGCTCAGAGAGCCTCAAAGGAGTGAGGCAGTAGCTTAGTAGGGCGCCCTGAGTGTCTAGGGCGCCTCCAAGGTGAACAAGAAACAAGTAAGGCAAAAAGGTGTTCGGCTAACAACTGGCCGAGGCGCCCTCTGCAACCAGGGCGCCCTCAGTAGCTAGGGCGCCCTCAGGTCCAAGGCGCTTCGCGCCTACGCCAGCGAGGCCGATCAAATCTATCCAGCCGAGAAGACCAGGTCAACGAGGGCGCCCTCAGCGACCAGGGCGCCCCAAAGGTCAAACTTCATCCCTATTTAGGTGGGATAAAGCTTGACCGAGCAAAGTGCGGATCGGATGACACTTGGCAGGGCGCCCCCGACGTCCAGGGCACCTAGGGGCTATAAATAGCACCCCTCGACCCCAAGCTTCACATCAACTTCATTCAAAAGCTTCCACGCTCTTCTACGCTCGCGCCTTGCTCCAGAAACGCCTCACCTCGAGCCGACGACGTCCCGCTGCCCCTAAAAGAATCGATACACTCCGGACGTCGATAACGAAGAGCTTAATATTTTATTATTATTTTATTGCACTCTCTTTGTAATTGAAATCATTGTAACCGATTTGCGTGAATATAGAATTGCCCAAAGTAAACGGTCAACGACCGTGGGCCTTGGAGTAGGAGTCGACACAGGCTCCGAACCAAGTAAAAACCACTATGTCTCGTATTTTTATTTCCGCTGTGCACTTACTCTTAGTTTTCCGAAAAAGAGCGATTTCCGATATTCACCCCCCCCCCTCTATCGGTTTTTCACGATCCAACACACAATTGCACATGTAGAGATAATCACTAGTTGTGAATTCATCACAAATTCTCTCATGCTGTGAATTGTATTGCGGACATTCAGTAAATGAGTTTAAGATCTCAATCAAATACACGAACATGTATACTCAAATAGTGAATATTCATTTATTAAAGGAAATGATTACAATCATAAGGCGATTGCCTTAGGACACTTCTCTCATATTACTAACAGGAATGACCTCCACCCATTTTGAAACATAATCCACAGCAAGTAAAATATACAGATAACCAAATGATGCAGGAAAAGGTCCCCTAAAATTTATTCCCCAAACATCAAAAATCTCACAAAAAAACATAGTGTTTTTGGGCATCTCATTTCTTGCTCTTATGTTCCCAGTTCGCTGACATCTATCACAATTTTTATAGAACACATATGAATCATGAAATAGGGTGGGCCAATACAATCCACACTCTAACACCTTCCTAGCAGTTCTTTGGGGTCCAAAATGCCCCTCACAAGCTGATGAATGACAAAATATAAATACAGAAGTAAACTCATGATCTGGTACACATCTCCTAATTATTTGATCATTACAAAATTTCCATAGATAAGGATCATCCCACACATAAAATTTTGCATCGCTTTTAAGTTTATCTTTTTGAGCTTTAGAAAAATGCGTAGGGAAAACATGGGCAACTAAGAAATTAACTAGGTTTGCATACCAAGGTGTCTCACCATGTACTTCTAGAAGGTGCTCATCTCTAAAATCATCATCAATGGTGGTAGAAGATCCATTTTCTTTAATTTTGCTCAGGTGACCTGCAACTAGGTTTTCTTTACCACTTTTGTCTCTGATTTCCAAGTCAAATTCTTGGAGCAGGAGCATCCATCTGATCAGTCTAGGTTTTGCATCAGGCTTTTTCAACAAGTATTTCAGAGCTGCATGATCAGAGAAAATAATAACATGTGAGCACAATAGATAAGATCTGAAACGGTCTAAAGCAAAAACTATGACAAGAAGCTCCTTTTCAGTGGTAGTGTAGTTTGCTTGGGCGGCATCTAGGGTCTTAGATGCATAGCATATGACATGAGGTGCTCCCTCCACCCTCTGTGCTAGAACAGCTCCCACTGCAAAATTAGAGGCATCACACATTAATTCAAATGGCAAATTCCAATCAGGTGATTTAATAATAGGAGCAGAGGTAAGAGCCTCCCTGAGCTTGTGAAAAGCTTCCTTGCACTTATCATTAAAGCAGAATGCAACATCTTGTTGCATAAGTTTTGTCAAAGGCCGAGCAATCAAGCTGAAGTCTCTAATAAATCTACGGTAGAAACCTGCATGTCCAAGGAAAGCACGAATGTCCCGTACGCATACGGGGTAAGATAAAGAAGAAATAACACTTATTTTTGTAGGATCTACCTCTATACCTCTCCTAGAGACTATATGTCCAAGTACAATACCATGCTCTACCATGAAGTGACATTTTTCAAAATTAAACACAAGGTTAGTTTCAATGCAACGGTATAAAACCCTAGACAAATTTTCTAAGCATGAATCAAAAGACATGCCATAAACTGAAAAATCATCCATGAATACCTCTATACAGTGCTCTAGCAACTCACCAAATATACCTACCATGCATCTCTGGAATGTACCGGGTGCGTTGCAGAGTCCAAAAGGCATCCGTCTATACGCAAAAGTACCAAAGGGGTAAGTGAAGGTAGTCTTCTCCTGGTCCTCTGGATCTATACAAATATGAAAGTAACCTGAGTAACCATCTAAAAAACAATAATGGGACTTCCCTGCCAGTCTTTTAAGCATCTGTTCAATAAAGGGTAAAGGGAAGTGATCTTTTCTGGTAACCTTGTTGAGTTTTTTGTAATCAATACAGACTCTCCATGAATTCTTAACTCTGGTAGGCACTAGTTCATTGTTTCCATCTGCCACCATTGTAACCCCAGATTTCTTGGGCACCACATGTATGGGACTAACCCACTGACTATTAGAAATAGGGTAAACAATACATGCCTGAAGAAGTCGAGTCACCTCTTTCTTTACAACGTCCAAAATAAGTGGGTTAAATCTCCTTTGCGCCTGCCTCATGGGTTTTACATTTTCTTCCAAAAATATCCTGTGCATATAGAGAGCTGGGCTGATACCTGGTATATTTGATAATGTCCACCCAATTGCCTTCTTGTAATGCCTCAGGACCTGCAATAATTTCTCTTCCTACTCTGACTCCAAATGTTGTGCAATAATAACTGGAAAATTTTGCTCCTCTCTTAGGTACACATACTTCAGATGGTCTGGAAGTGACTTAAGCTCAATCTGTCCCTGCTCAGTGGGTATGAGTGATCCTTGGAGCTCTGTGCAATCCCCTACACTACCATACCTGTGCTCTGAGTCCACTGAAACCTCAATAGAAATGGGTGATCCTTGGGGTTCTGTGCAATCCCCTACACCTAGAACATCCTCACCAACTGGAAGTGAATCTGAAATAAACTCTGAAATCATCTCAGCCTCTGTAGCAAACACATCCTCAGCCTCCTCTGCAGAAATAACTCCTCCAGAAAAATCATGTGAAACTCCCTCAACCTCTAAATCTGTATCAACCAATCCATCCAAAATGTCAATGCTCATAATAGAATAGTCCTCTCTAGGGTGGTTCGTAGCATCAAAAATGCTAAACTGAACTACCGTATCTCCAATCTCCATCGAAAGCATACCAGCATAAACATCTATCTTCGTTCTAGCAGTCTTCAAAAATGGTCTAAAATAAGTGGAGAACGGTGTGCAAGATAATTTCCCTCCATATCTAAAATATAAAAATCTGCAGGAAATATCAGCTCCTTTACCTTCACCAAAACATCTTCAATCATACCAGCTGGGTGGGTCTGACTCCGGTCTGTTAACTGTATCACCACACCAGTAGGCTGTAAAGGGCCTATACCAAGCATCTGGAATACTGACCTGGGCATCGCATTTATCAAGACTCCTAAATCCAACATAGCATCATGGAACATGATCCTCCCTATCTCACAATATACAGTAAATACCCCTGGGTCTTCACACTTCTGAGGAATGGAGTGGATAAATGCTGAAACATTCTTTCCCAAGCTGACTAACTCATTTTCCTTAAGCTTCTTTTTGTGAACACACAAATCTTTCAGGAACTTAGCATACTTAGGAATCTGTTTAATCATAGTCAACAAGGGTACATTGATCTCTACCTTACTGAACAACTTCACTAACTCATTGTATTCCTTAGCTTTCTCCTCTTCCACTTGCTTCTTAGCCTGTGTTTTACGCTGAGGGAATGTCAAAGGAACTCTCAAATCATCTTCTTGAGCCGAAAGTTTAGGGGCTGAAATTGGGACTGATTTCTCCACTGATGTAGCTGGTGTGAGGTTGGTTCCGGCACTGATTTCTCCTTTATTTTCCACCAAAATTATAGGATTACATAATGAAGGAGTAGAGCATGGACTAGGGGTGGAACCAATTGATTTTGAAGCGATTTCGGGGCTGATCGGTGCTGAAAATGTAGGTGCTGTCCTGTTTTCAGAAAATTCAGCTCTTGGATAATTTTGAGTTGATGCAACCTTCCCACTCCTCAAAGTAATAGTGCTAACATTTCTCTTTGGATTAGGAATAGCTTGGGAAGGTAGTTGGCTTGATCCTTGAGCTTGACTTTGATTTATCCCATTAGCCAATTGTCCCATTTGCCTTCTGAGGTTTTGTATGGTCGGCTCATTCCTTTGTTATTGTTGTTGTTGTAAAACTTGTAGTTGTTGTAAAACTTGTTGTAACATCTCCTCAATTCTTTGTTGTTGCGCATTTCCTCCACTAGAGCCTCCATAGCCTCCTTGGTTAGCATAGTGCCTTGATTGACCTTGAAATGATGAAGTAGGTTGTTGAAATTGTTGAACTTGCTGAGATCCTTGAAAATAGGGCTGTTGGGGCTGATAGGAGGGCTGAAATTGTTGTTGAAAGGGTTGATAAGTAGGCTGGAATGTTGGTTGAATTTTCTGAGAATTATAGCCTTGAAAATTCTGATTTTGAAGTAAAAGTTGTTGTGGTGAAGATTGAAATTGAGTGGGCTGAAATCCTTGATTTTGTGGCTGAAAATTTTGGTTTCAAGGCTGTAATCCTTACTGTGGCTGCTGGAATTGTTGCTGTAAGGGTTGATATTGTTGCTGAAAATTCAAATTCCCTTGGAAACCTTGTTGAATCCCTTGAAATGGCTGCTGAAATTGTTGTTGGAATTGCTGATTTTGGGGCTGAAACTGCTGATTTAGCTGCTATGATTGCTGTTGTTATGGCTGACCTTGCTGGAAATTTTGTAGGGGCTATTGAAATTGTTGTTGTGATGGGTTCTGTTGGTAGAAAGAATTTCCATACCTCAGATTTGGATGATCCCTCCAACCAAGATTATAAGTAGAGGAGTAGGGATTATTCCGAGCTTGAAATTGTCCCCTAACCAATGCCGCTATTGTCTCATCTTGTTGGAGATTGGGACATGAATCCGAATTATGTTCCTGACTAGAGCAAATACCACAAACCCTCATCACTTTGCTTGATTGTGGAGGCACCGAAAGATTGGAATTTTGACTTGGATTATTAAGACCCATTTGCTTTATCGTTGATGTGAGCTCTACCAATGCATTCTTGATTTCTTTTGTTCACTGGAAGCCACCTGAACTTCATTAACTCCTCTAGTAGACAATGCTCTGCTTCCAAACTGCTGAGAATTTTTTGCCATATTTGAAATGAGCTCCCTAGCTTGTTCTGGGGTTTTATTAACTAGGGCTCCTCCAGCTGCAGCATCTATCATGATCCTATCCATCTGTAATAATCCCTCATAGAAATACTGAATGAGGAGCTGCTCGCTAATCTGATGCTGTGGGCAACTGGAACAAAGCTTATTAAATCTCTCCCAGTAGTCATAAAGTGTTTCCCCCACCACTTGCTGTATACCACATATATTCTTTCTTATGATTGCAGTTCTGGAGGCTGGAAAATATTTTTCTAGGAATGCCTTCTTCATGGAAATCCAACTAGATACGTGCCCAGTAGGTAAATAGTAGAACCAGTCCTTAGCTGCTCCAGTCAGAGAAAATAGAAAATCCCTCAGCTTGATGTCTTCCTCTGAAATACCCTGAGGCTTCATAATGGAGCAAACAACATGAAATTCATGTAGGTGTCTGTTTGGATCTTCTCCAGATAATCCTTGTAATTTAGGTAGCAAGTGGATGAGTCCGGATCTGAGCTCAAAATCAACAGTCAGCTCTGGATAAGCAATGCTGGAATATTGAAATGTGTCATCTGGTGCTGCAAGTTCTTTCATGGTCTTCTGGTGGTCTGCCATCTGATCAACTGAATAAGCTGAAATAGATTGAGTAGGAAGAATGTCAAAAGCCTCTGAAACACTGAGCTGGTTCCTCCTAGCTCTGAAAGTTCTTTCAATCTCTGGGTCAAAATCCTCCAGACCACCTCCTGCTGACCTGGTCATAAAATAAACAAATCATAGCAAATGTGTATAGAAAAATAGAACAGATAAAGTAAATCACAAGATATAGCAATAAGTGCAAAAAATGGATCAAGAAAAATATGAAATAAGCAAAAATCCAACAACTCAACTAGTGTGTTCCCCAGCAACGACACCAAAAATTTGATGGACCCAAAAGAGCTGTCACGAATGTGGGTCTCAAATTTAGTTATTTGTAAAACTGGAAACCCTTTTTGCTTGCAAAGAATAGAAATATAGTAAAGGGGCCACAGGTCGTATTTTTCCTAGGGCTAGTGAAGGTTGTTTGATTCGAGCTCGAATTATGTGTCGTTGATATTTTTGGGTTTAAAATAGAACTTGGGTTTTGGTTTCAATTAGAAATGAAAATGAAATGGAAAGAAAAAGAACTTAACTAAATGAACTAAACAAGGTAATAGCAATTAAGGACTCCACCAATGGAAACTTAATGAACCAATGTAAAGTAGCCAAACTTGGAAACAAATCTGAATGCAAATGCAAGACTACACTTCAAATTGTACTAAACTTCAGGAATTACCACTCAAAGCCGAAACTTCACTTGATACAAATGCAACAATGAAAATTTGATACTCAAGGAAAAAGAAACTATGTGCCGAAATGATACTAAGAGCAATAGCTATACATGCAATTCAAAAGTAGAATGATCAAATTAGCTTGTTAAGCAAAGCTATCAGTTGAGTAATGAGCTGAGATGAAGAAAGAAGTGCAGCAACAATCAAAGGACGGAATAATCAAAAACAATTCTAATTCAGAAGTAAACTTCAGTATAGTAGAAATGGAATGCAGAGTTCAGAAATCTTCTGTCGAGAAATAGCAAAATGAAATCAGATTCAACCAAGCTGTAACGCCCGCTTTTTTTTTTCTTTCCATAAAGCGGCGTTACGTTAATATACTTAAGGCATGTAGACCTCATAAGGCAGCGGAATAACTTTAACTTATAGATGCCCTAATAACATTCTTAACATAATGACATAGGAACCTTGGCATATTGACTTCATACTTAAACATCATATCATGTCATACTTAATATCATATCATAGAGTTCCATAAGTCATATTCAAGCATATAAGTGACCATAGTAAAGTTCTAGCATAAACGATAAACATAGGGTTTCCTGGGCCAAGTCACTAACACACACATGCGTTCTCGCCCTCCTGCTGCTTCCATCATTGTCCCCTTGAAGGATCTGCGGTATAAGGAAATAAGACTATAAGCACACAGGCTTAGTAAGACTCTTTCCTACTCACAAAAACCATTCGTCATCTCATAATGAGCACATGAAACATTAACATACTTGGTGCTCTACTTAGAACATAACATTTTGAATCACTTATCATATACATAGCATGGCATGAACATAAACATAAGTGAACATTCCTAGCATGACATAAGACATGGCATAATCGTAAACATAGTAAACATTCTAAGCATGGCATAATACGTGGCATGAACATAACATAAGGACATTCTAAACATGGCATACTATATGGCATAAGCATAAACATACTCAACGTTCCTAGCATGGCATAATTCATGGTAAACATGGCATACTACATGGCATAATTCATGGTATAAACATAACATCCTAAACATTCTTGACATGGCATAATACATGGTATAAACATGTCCATAAGGTGTAAACAACCTGTATGGCCTAAACATAAGCATACTTCCTTTCATAGCATATGAACATCTTCTTAACATAATCATGGCATAGATCATTTATTCTTATGCATATTTCTTAACATGAAGTGTAAGCATAAAATCTTATCAACATAACATAATGCATAACATGAATGAATGCATGAGTGGAATGCATATACATAAGGATGCTTAACTTTTAGAAACATATTTTTAAATGCTTAAACATAATCATCATATCATTGGGGTCCCCGGCTTGTACCACATACATACATCATAGCGGGCATCCCTAGCAAATCCGAGGTAGCGAGCCCCAACGTACTAGGGTAAGGATAGCATAGTTGGTAGTCCCCGAACCGAGGCGTTCTTAAGGAGCTCATCCCTGTTGTACAGCTCCGGTAGTGCCAGAACCGTGGACAGCATAGTCGGTAGTCCATAACCGGGGCGTTCTTAAGGTGCCCATCCCTTGGACCCATACTTCGGTCCGGTACAAGCCCATTCATAAAGTAAAATACTTTACATGTTTCATCATCCATAAAACATTCATAGCATAACCATGTTACATAAAGCATGACTTAACACATGCTTGTCCTTTCATTGTTCATACTTATTGCATAACATCATGATGCCTGGAAGGCATGAGCATTATCTTCATTCATAAACATGGTATGCATCTTCTTTCATAAACATGGCATGAGTCTTTATTCATTTAACATGACATGCATCATTATCCATACAACATAGCATACATCATTATTCATACAACATGGCATACTTCTTCCTACATAAACATGGCATGCATACCTAACATCATTCCTATTTTTAGTACTTGCATGATCATAACATAGAAGGTAAGTATTGCATCAACCATGACATGTTTTTCATAGATATTTATCCTACTACATAGAGCTTGTATGATCATGATACATAAGGTACACATTGCATTTCTTGCCTGAGCATGGTATCTATCTTAAGCATGCATAGGTAGGATTTCCATAACATTCTACTTATCATTCAATTACATGGCATAAAACATAAGACATTCATAATAAACCCTATTAAGCATGACATCCAATCATAAACATAAGACATAAAACATAAAACATGGTGCTTAAACTTAGGGTTATTGGTAACATAATTTCTACCACATGCTTGAACCTATACATATATATACTTCATGGTAAGCATAAACCATCATTCTTTGAACCCTAACTCCTTCCAAACCCTAAATTCCTTTGCTTGGCTGAAACCTATAGGGCTAGATTCCATCATTCAATTAATCATGTAACATAGCATAAGGTAAGGAACCAACCATACTTTACTTATAAGACCATGGGAGGCCATTAGGGCTCATAATTAGGGTTATCCCTAACCTTTAGCCCTCTTTCCATGTGCTGGCCGAAACCCTACAAGGCCATGGGTTCATGGAAAAATTCCATAAAATCCTCAATCAAACATTAACACTAAACATACTCTACCATGAAGCCATTGGGACCCTTGCTTGAGGGAAATCCCTAACTTATTGCCCTAGGTCCAACTTGGCCGAAACTTGTGGGGGTCACAAAGCCTTGTAAAAGTTCACATAAGCCCCCCTCAATCTCCCTTATATCATGATAACACACAAACCACATGCTTGAGGGTTTAAGTTCAACTCTACCCATGGATTCATGGGATGGCCGAAACCCTAGGGGATCCTAGGGTACCCCAAAAATTCTCAAAAATTATATTTAATCTCTAAACATCATGAGAACACATTAGACAACATTATGAAGATTTTTATCATCCTTATAGACCAAGAACCCATGGTGGCCGAAACCTATAAGGTTTGGTTCATGGGTTTCCTTTGGTTTTCCAACATAATCATCACATACAAGACTTTCATATCATGTAAATCTTCAAGAAAAACCATTATACCACAGGTGAGGGAGTCTTACCTTGGTTGATCTTGATTATAAACTTTAGATTCGAGAGAAAGATGGAAATCTTGTTGCCTCTTGACCACCCTTAGCCCTTGTACTCTTGTGAAAACCTTAGATCTTGGAGATGAAGCCTTGGTGGAACTTTTTCCAAGGGAGAACTCCCTTTGAGGTGTTCGGCTAGAATGAGGAAGGAGGAGGAGAGGAAATGCAATTGAAGGAAGAAAGAAAGAAACTCCCAAACCCCCCTATTTATCACCCATTAAGGGGGTAAATGAAGAGTCTCTCCATGACCCTTCATCTTCTTCTAAGCCTTAACCAATCTCCATTTCATTCCGTTATAACATTCCCTTGCTAGATGAGTTGGTTAAAGCATACATGGTTGTACAAGAGGTCCAAGGTTCAATCCTTGGCCCATGCACCTCATTTTTTATTTTATTTTTCCTTTTATTTCCTCCTATTTTTTTCCTAAAATTCTGAAAATCTCCTAAAAATTCCCCCATAATTATGTTAATATTTCTCATTAAAATCCCTTTATATTTATATTAATTTTTACCTAAATTTCTCCAATAATTATGGTACTAAAAAGCCCATATAAGACCCATTAGTACTTAGTTTTCTCAATTTAAATGAGAAAATATGGATTTCTAGGCCACATTTTGTATTAATATTTCTAGGCCCCTCGGAAAATTATCTAAACATGGTCAATATTTTAAGAAAATATTAAGAGAATTTTCTGGGTCGTTACACAAGCAACTAAGCTCAAGTACTACAGTCTAGTGTTCAGAGAAAATTCAGAAAAGCTAATGTGTATCTTGATACGAATTCAGAATTGATCAACTAAAACCTTGCAGCAATGAAACCAAACTGATACGCAACTAACAAAGATAAATGCAGAGATGAACTGAATTCAGAAATGAAACTAGATAAAGCACTTGTATGACCAAGCTACCAGTAGAGTTATAAGCAGAAATGAGTTAAGAAGTTCAAAAAATCGAAGATGAACCATTTCAGAACTAACCTAAGGCAAAATTTAAATGCAACCTTGTAGAATCAATTTAAATGCAGAAACAAGCCAACAAGTTGAATTCGCATACACAGGACTGAGGTTCAGAAAAGGTATAGATGAACTAGTTCTTGCTTGACACAAATTCAAGATACTACAACCGAATCTTACAGAAATTGGCACAGAATATTTGCACAAATGTGAACTAATACGCAAGACTGTAGAACTGAAATGCAGGAATGGAATTAACTTGCAGAAATTTCACAACTAGATTGCAGAATCAGAAATCAGAATGTAACGAAACTGATACGCATAAATTGATCCTAAGTGCAAGAAACAAGCTGCAAGGGATAATTGCAGAAGAACTAATACCTGCTTGATACAAAACTTAAGAGCTGAAACAGAAAATTGATACGCAAGCAGTAAAACATGAATTGAACTGAGATTGAAAGCAATTGTTCACTAAACAACAATCTAACTAACTAGAGTGCGGATTTGATAAGCTAAAAACGGCAGAAACAAATCAAAAATCTAAGTTCAACTGGATCAAAATTCAGAAACTATAAGGGACACACATAAACTGAAATTACAGCTAAAACAATAGAAATGCATTAAAAACTAAGCCTCGATCCATCCCTTAGCGCAAGATCTCCTTGCCGTCACACAAGAGCTAGCCAAGAACCCCTTCAGCTCCACAAATCATCGAAAAATTCTGTCTCTGTATCGATTCTGCTCATAATCTGCACTCAGCTGGGAAATCCCATCCGATCTCCTCGATCTCAATGTATTGGATTGCGATGATGGATTTGAAATTATCAGAGCACTGCAGAGGACCCTCCAGATAGCTCAGATGGATGAAATCGACACACAGATGAGATCTAAGCGATTGGATCATAGAATTGATGAAACCCTCAACCAACTCTGTTTCGACGCAAATTTGAGCTGAAATCTCCACAGAAGCTTCCTCCCAATGACCCAGATCCTGCTTCAAGGTCTAAATCGAGGTGACCATGCCTTTAGATGGAAAAAACTACAGTAGAAATGAAGAACAAGCGAAGAAACTCGAAGAAGCTCGGCGAAGACGCGACACCGATCGGGATTTGAATTGCAGTTAATATAGTTTATCAATGGACGATTCAAATTAACTCAACTCCATCCAACAGTTGATCTTTATCCGATCTGAACCAAAACTCTCAGATGTTGATCAAGGGTCAGGATCTACCTCCCAGTGGCTCGGATCTTCCAGAGTTGCAACCGATGGTTCAAATTACCTTGATCCTTGAATGGACGATCTAGATTCTTCTGAACTTGATCCAATGGCTAGATGATCTTTGATTTGGATGAAACCTTCAGATATTAATCCGACTGCTTGATTAGCCTTAATCACAGCTCGGATTGATCAGAAGTTCTCAAATGGCTTAGATCTAACCGTTTTTGCATCGGATGGCCTAGATTAGGCTGATTCTTGATTACTCGATTCGGATCCACTTCCAACTCAAGTTTGACCCCGCATGACCTAGGTCCATGAACCTTTCAAGCCTACAAAAGTAGATCAACAATTTAGTGGCAAAAATAATTCAAATTTATCAATATTTATAATTAAGTCCAAAATGAAGTAAGTCCTAGAACCTAGGATAAATTCACAATTAAGCAAGTAAAGATGGGTCAAACCTGGATTTTAGAACTTAAAACAATCAACAAAATAGTGCTTATCACCGCCCGTGACCTATCGGGCGCCTAGGCCTTTATATCAATTCGAGGCAACAAAAGCTGCCACGCATGACAGCTAACTGCAGGCGCCCGGGTCCTTACGGGCGCCCACTAGGACAATGTCAAAATCGAAAAAGCTGCCTTTGGCAGCATACGTCTAAACCATGCGCCCGAGATCTAGCGGGCACCTAGCCAACCCCTATATAAGGCCACTGATTCCCCCTTCATTTGCCACACCCAAAACAAATCTCATCCCTAACTCTTCTCCTCCCAAGGCATCCGAACGACCCTCTCGTGCTCTCGAACACTTCACTTCAACCATGCCTCCCCGGATGGCTACCCTGTATCAATTTTTCATACATTTATAATTAATTCATTTTAGTTATTTCGCTAAATGCATGTTCCTTGTTATGGCTTTTAGAAAACGTCGTGCTAATCAACCCAACCCCGGGACCGAGCCTAGCCCTGACCCTAGGTTTTCGACCTTAGAACTATGCAATAAGTTCGCTAGGACAACTTATAAACCCATCAAATGAGTTTCATAAATAGGCAATTTTTTACTCAGTCCTGTCCATTAGCTATGAACATCATCAATTTCTATCAACTTGACAACCTTGTCTTCTGCACCCATCCTGTGAACACAACCCTATGTGTAGAGTTTTACAACAACCTAGTCAGACAAGATGACCTTACCTATGTCACCACAATACAAGGGATACCCTTGACAATCACACCCTCGTTGTTTAACAGATTCCTTGGACTATGACCTTCCTAGTCCACGTTCTGTTGTTACCCTCCTAAGGATCCTCCCTTTGCTCCTCCCTACTCCTATATTGACCTGGACACCCTTTATTCATATTTCTATAGAGATGTCCGAAAACCTTTGGTTAGATGGTTTCAGTCGGTAGATCTTCAGGTCCAGGACTACGCTCTTTATAGAGTCCTAGTCTGTTGCATTCTGCCCTTGACCACTAGGGACGTCGCGACCATGAGACCATTCCATACCTTCTTGCTGTACGCATTGATCCATCACTTAGACATAAATATTGGACTTCACATGTTCCACACCATTCTATATGCGTCCAGTGTTACGACTCAGGGTCGGGTACGCACCCCTTACTGCCATATCATCACTTCTCTTCTTCATCATCACGGTCGCGATATTACCGATGGAGAGATGACCACAATGACCGAATTTGACGAAATTGGGTATAGAAAATTTTCCCTAGCTGGCATAGAGGTCTCGGTTACCAGGGGTCTATCATGGAGACGATAGAGAGCCAGAGCCCAGATTGATTCCTATGAGGACGTAGAGGTCGACATCGTAGATCTCGCTGCCGAGATTCGGGAGCACATGGACGAGCCCCCACCTCTGACGACTGACGAGAGACTAACACTACTTCAGACAGAGGTCCACAGCCTCAGGGAGGAAATAGAGGCTAATCACGCAGAGTATATAGAGGCAGATGAGGCCCATTACACAGAGTATATGAATACCCTTAGAGCCGATCGAGAGACAAACAACACACGATACAATGAAATGATGTCTTTGTTTCGATCATGGCAGCCTGGCCCATTTGACCATCCTGGCCCTTCCTCTTAGTTCAGATTGGTATTTTCAGTTGTATTGTTGACTATTTGACTACCCCTACTCAGTAGGGTTGACATGTATTTGACTATGGTTTGACCTTACTGGTCCTTCTGACTAGGTGACTCTTATGCATCTATTAGCTTTACTTTCTAATTACTTGTTTGATAAGCTGCAGTACTATTTTAATTAGAAGGCAGTTAGGGTTATGCTGGGTAGAATAGGACTGCTCTATTTAGGGTTTTTTTAACTGTTTATTTCTTATCCTATTTTGAAAAATCACTTGTTTAATTTTAAAATGATTTTCCAACATAGTTTTTGTCAAAACTTACCCCCTTCAAAACTAGGGCTTTTTCGCAAATGGACTTAGCTTAGGCCCTAACCCTAGAACTGCATGCACCTATAGATCTAGAAGCCAGCATCTCACAAGCACCTTAGGGTACTTTTGATTGACAACTTAGACTGGGTTGAGATGCTTAGGTTTATGTCGATCTTGATTCAAGATGCTTTAAGTTAGTGCATCTGCAATAATTGGGGCACTAAATACCAACTGAACAGCAATCAGGTTAAGTGTCAAGTTTAGAAAATCTAACTTGATCAGATCACTTAACTTGACTAACCCTAGCGAAAGCTACTATTTATAACAGTCAGTAAGTAGCTAACTAGGTTAGATAGGACCCGAAAGAAGAAATTCAAATTGATTTGGTTCAGTTTAAACTTAGAATTGGTTCAGTATAGCACCTTACTTTGATTACTCATTTTTCTTGCTATATTTTTTGATATATGGCAAAGGGGGAGAGATTGGAAAGGAGAGAAAAGAAGGTTTTAAATAAAGAAGGTCTTAAATTTTTCTTTCAAAATTCAAAACTTTATATCCTTTCTCAAAAAGTAAAGTTCTTTAAGTACTTAAGTTTGTTTTGAAAGTCAATTGCTTTTTGTTTTTCAAAAATATTCTAAGTACTTAATCAAAAATTTTCTGGAAAATTTTTCTAAGTTATAAACTCAAAATTTTGCTTGAAATCTTTTTTAAATATTAAAACTTCTTGAAAATTTTCTATATATTAAAACTTCAAAATCAGTTTAGAAAATTTTCTAAAGTACAAAACAAATTGTTTTAAGTACTTAACTTAAAATTCTTTTAAGTACTTAACTCAAAATTATTTTGAAAATTCTTTTAAGTACTTGACTCAAAATTGTTTTGAAAATTCTTTTAAGTACTTGACTCAAAATTATTTTGAAAATTCTTTTAAGTACTTGACTCAAAATTGTTTTAAAAATTCTTTTAAGTACTTAACTCAAAATTGTTTTGAAAATTCTTTTAAGTACTTGACTCAAAATTGTTTTGAAAATTCTTTTAAGTATTTAACTTAAATTGTTTTGAAGATTCCTAACTCAAAATTGTTTTCATAACATCCTATGTACTCACTCTAAATCTTTCTAAAATTCCGTTTTAAAAATTTTCTATGTATTGAAAACTTGAAAAGCTTTTTCAAAGACTTAGAAACTATTTCAAAAACCCGACGAATTTTTGAAAAACTCAGGGGGAGAATTCATCCAGGGGGAGTAAATTAAAACTGGTACCTTACCTACTTTTTGTTTGACTTAACTTTTTGAACCAGGTTGTCATAAATCAAAAAGGGGGAGATTGTTGGTGCAGGCAGCACCTAAGTCGAACTAGGGTTTTGATAATGGTAAAGGGTTCAAGAGTTAAGGTGTTATTGTGTTCTAATGTGTTTCCTAAGTGTGCAGGAAGAAGCCCTAGGTACACTAGACAAGAAGTCCTGACAAAGGGCTGGGCAAAGAAGTCTTGGTCAAGGACTGGGTAAGAAGACCTGACCGGAAGTCAGGCAAAGAAGTCCTAGTCGAGGACTGGGCACGAAGTCCTGGCAAGGGGTTGGGCACCGAAGACCTGACCGGAAGTTGGGCACGAAGACCTGGTCAGGTGGATTGGGAAAAAGTCCAACCGGAGGAGCCGGTTGGCAAAAGATAAACTCTCTTGAGAGGAGTAGGTGAGGATGAGTTCCCCGTCGAGGGAACAGTAGGCATCGGTTCGACCTAAGGTTCCATTTGGGAGACTCGAAGTCAGAACCAAGACAGCTACGACTGTAAATAATGACTAACACCTTTTCTTTTTCTGTGTTGGAACTCACCTTGATTGCAGGGACCTAGGAGTATGTTTCTGCAGCTCAGAACGCCTCAAAGGAAGGGGCAGACAATTGGGCTAGGTGCCCAGGAGATCCCGGGCGCCCAGGGTAAAAGGCCAAAATAGAAATTAAGCAAGACTGCTTCGAAATCACACTAGGCTAGGTGCCCAGGAGGTCCCGGGTGCCCAAGGTCAAAGCCAAAGAGGTAATCGAAGCAAATCAACCACGAAGCTAGCAGACCAAGTCAAGCTAGGCGCCCAGGAGGTCCCGGGCACCCCAGTGTGACTAGGGGCCGATTCAGAGGGGATAATCACAGACCAAGCTTCGGATGAAGGTTCTACGATCTGAAGGCACGTGTCAGGCACCCCCAGCGAATCAGGTGCCCCCAGGAACACTATAAAAGGGGCTCGACCCCCAAGGCTTCAACAACACTTTTTCCAACGCTCCAATGCTTTTCGTTCAAGTGCTACGCCCCGACAAACTCCGACTTCGAGATCCCAGCACCGACAATGACCCTCTGCTCTAAAGTACGATCCACATCGGGGCGTTGGTAACAAAAAGTATAGCATTCTTAATTTCCTGAAATATTGATATACTCAAATTGTAAATCCTTTTTGCGCTATTATAGTATTGCCCAAAGTAAACGGTCAAGGACCGTGGGCCTTGGAGTAGGAGCCGACCGTGACTCCGAACCAAGTAAAAAATCGGCTTGTGTTCGTGTGCACTTATTTTCATTCCGCTGCGTATTTTCTCTTATTCTTATCCGAAAAAGTTTAACGATATTCACCCCCCTCTATCATTTTCTCGATCCAACAGAATTGATGTACTCCACTCGGTATGCTTCCAATCGGGCAGACTCCTCTGCCTGATACACCTTCAGGGCTGCAATTCAGCATGCAAGCAATCGATCTCCTCATCCTGGGTAGAGACCTCGGAGTTCCGAATGACCAGTCGTTCTTCAAGAGCATGCCAACTTTCCTCCTTGGTGATCAGCTCTGCGTCCTTGGCGATCAACTCTGTGTCCTTGGCAGTTAGCTTTGAGTCCTTGGCAGTTAGCTCTGAGTCATTGGTGGTCAGCCCTGAACCCTTAGCAGCCAGCTCCATGTCCTTGTTGGACAGTGCCAATTGAACCTAGTGGTGGTAGACGCCCAGCTCCTTTAGTTGTGTAGCTAAGGCCTTAGCCTCTGGTGTCTTCTTGTCCAAGTCAGCCCAGGCCCGAGCCTGGTGGCTCAGTGCCATTTTCATTTGGCTGTCCAGGTTATCAATGTGATTAGAGACTGGGTGACTGATCGCTTGGTTGTGGCCGCTCAGCGTTTCTCCTCTTCGAGCCGCTCATTGGCCTTCGCCAATTGCATCTTTAGCCTGACCACCTCCGAGCGAAGAAAGTTCGTCCCTTCATCCCTTGAGGGCAGGGTCGAATGACTTATGGTGGTCTCCATCTCTTAGACTCACCGCTCGGACTCTCGTCGCCCTCATGCGTAGTACACTAATGATTGGGCCACACCCTTGCAAGCCGCCCAATACTTAAGAAAAGGGACAGGAAAAAGATTAAATAATAGGAGACTGAGGAAGTGTAATGCTAAGCCTGGAAGGTTACCTATGTAGTGTCCATGAAGAAGTTGTCAGCTAAGCCGATCGGGGCCTGGTGGTGAGTAGCCATCACCCCTTTATCCCAACAATCCATCAAGTCACCGTGCAAGCTCAGGTGCTATACTGAGGTGTTGGGAGAGTTGGGGTTAGCTGAGGGAATCTCCACACAGATCAGCGGTTGGCCGAAAGCTCTAGTTGTAGAGGATGAACCTGGACCGGTGGAGGCACTGGTTGCCCGTGCACCAATGGGGGAGGAGGGTTCCCTAGAGGGTTCACGGTGAGGGGTCCCCTCCTGGTCGGCATGTCTCAACGAGTGAGGCATAGTGAGTCAGAGTCGCTTGTTGTGCCCCGGTCGTCGTGAACCCGAGGTGGTCAGGTCGCACGCCTCGGACATAAGCCCGATCACACGCCTCAGAGATAAGCCCGGTCGCCAAAAGAACATGTTCGGTGGTTGAACGACGTCTCTTCCTGCGTCGCAGTCGGGTGGACAGTACAACCACATCGAAGGCTGCCGTCTCGATGGGGTCATCCGGGATCTCGCTGTTCGGAGCTTCCACTGAGAGTTCGAGCATCACCGCAGCCAACGAGGGGCATGGAGTCTCATCAGTCGGAGAAACCTTGTCGGTCAGGAAGCCCTCGACAGTCAGGGGAACCTCGCCAGATGCTGCTGCTTCATCAAGGGGGGGGGCATTGTACACTAACGATTGCACCACACCCTTGCAGACCACCCAAAACCTAGGAAAAGGGAAAGGAAAAAAGATTAAATAAAAGGAGACCGAGGAAGTGGGAAGCTAAGCCTGGAAGGTTACCTGCGTAGCGTCCATGAACAAGCTGTCAGCTAAGCCGATTAGGGCTCAGTGGTGTATAGCCATCACCCCTTGATTCCAACAATCCACCAAGTCATTGTGCAAGCTCAGGTACTGTACCGGGGTGTTGGGAGAGTTGGGGTCAGCTGAGGGAATCACCATAGGGATCAGTGGTTGGCTGGATGCTCCAGCTGTAGAGGAGGAACCTGGATCGGTGGAGGCACTAGTTGCCCGTGCACCAATGGGGGAGGAGGGTTCCTCATACGGTTCGACAACCCGGTCGTCAAAGGAACATGCTCGGTGGTTGAACGATGTCTCTTCCTGCGTCATAGTCGGGTGGACTGTGCGACGACTTTGAAGGTTGCCGTGTCGATGGGGTCATTCGGGATCTCACCGATCGGAGCTTCGACTGAGAGTTCCAACATCACCGTAGCCACCGAGGGGCATGGAGTCTCATCGGTCAGAGAAACCTCATCGGTCAGGAAGCCCTCGACAGTCAGGGGTGTTGATGCAGTCTGGCCTGATTGTTGTTTTGGTGTTGACAATGATTTAAGTTTGGTTGAATGAATTCAGATTAAGTCCAGGTGGATTTGGGAGATCGCACGCTGGCATGGGAAAAGACCTTATGGGACTAGGTGGAAAAGACCTAGTGGAACTAGGCACACCTAGTGGGACTAGGTGGAAAAGACCTAGTGGGACTAGGCACACCTAGTGGGACTAGGTGAAGTGAAAAGACCTAGTGGGACTAGGCACACCTAGTGGGACTAGGTGAACTGGAAAAGACGTAGTGGGACTAAACACACCTAGTGGGACTAGGTGAAATCTTGATGAGTGAAGCCAGGTCCTAGCTTGGGAAGCTAGGTTGAATGAAACCCTGGTGAGTGAAGCTAGGTTGGATGAAATCCTGGTGAGTGAAACCAGGTCCTAGCTTGGGAATCTAGGTTGAATGAAGTCTCGGTGAGTGAGACTGGGCATGGAGTCTAGGTCCGGGGGACTGAGCACGAGTCAGAGAAGGCTGGGATCCCATTCTCTTGACTTAGAGTGGAATCAGCCTTGGCTGGATCGGTCTGGTGACCGATCAGGGAAATTGGCACGAACTTCCTTCATGGATCGGTCTGGTGACCGATCCAGTGTTGTCTGATCGGTCTGGTGACCAATCCGGGAGCATACAGAGCCGTTGGTTGTTTTCTGTTCGGCTCCTGAATAGTCTGGTGACCGATCAAGGAGAGAACAAAAGCTTTTCTGTTCGGCTCCTGATCGGTCTGGCGACCGATCAGGGAGACCTTCAGATCGATCTGGTGAACGATCAAATGTCGCGAACTTCTCATTATAATCGATCATGCTGAAGCCTGATCGGTCGGAGAGTAGCCAGATCGGTCACTAGACGGATCAGGCCACACCCTGATCAGTCCGGTGACCAATTAGTTGGTTTGGGCTGCGAAGCTGGAAAAACACTCTGCGAAGGGGTGGATCGGTCTGGTGACCAATCCACGATCTGGGATCGGTCAGGGTGACCGATCACAAGAAGGTCGCGATTTTAGATTTCTCAGTGTGATCGATCAGGCTGGAGCTTGAACGGCCTGAGACTATCCTGATTAGTCTGGTGACCGATCAGGGCCATCTCTGATCGGTCTGGTGACCAATCAGAAGCTACAGCTTTAATTCAAATACGCTGTCAGACGCTCTGATCGCGTCTATTTCTTCAGCGTATTCTCTTCTACCTTGCCGATATTATTTGATATGCTTTGCTAAGTGACTGCTAAGTGTGCAGGTGATATAGGAGGATTCAAACACTCAAGGAGGGTCAATGGAAGGCTTTCCTTTGAGCAGGTTTGGTTGTTTCTTCATCTCAGGTCACAACGGACGTCTAGCGTGGGCTGGCAACGACTGAAGCTGATGAGCTGACCTGGGCTTGGCTAAAGAGAGTTCAGTGAGTCCAGAAGAGGTCAGGAGTAGCTGAGGCTGTTGCAGACAAGCTGGTGAGCAGCTGGGAGCCGCAGGCGCGCCTGTGACCTGGGTGGTTGGGCAGAGAGTTAAGTGCTGGTGGCAATGAAGTCTCTGGGGTGTATCGATCCATCTGTGTGTGCAATCACTGTGAATCACTTGAGCGACAACTTTGATCATACTCTTGAGCACTTGGAAGAGGCAGAGAGCTTGGCGAGTCCATCAGCAAGAAGACACGAAGAGCAGGGAGTTCTTGCGTGAGATCTGTGCTGAGTGGAGCTCGGTGGAGAGTTCTCTTGTGTTCCTTTTGTTTAAGTGCTCTGTAAGCCTTCTCGTGTTTCTCTGTACTTATTTTCTTCATTCTGATTGAAACGATGTGGAGAGGTTACTCCACCGAGAAGGAGGTTCCATTCTATCCGAATTTTCCGGGACTTGATCTGCCGACGATCAAGGGATCACCCACCTTATGGGCACGCCAAGGAGTAGGGGCAAGTTATACCCGAACCTTGTAAATCCTCTTTGTTAGCATCTTGAGCTTGTGCTTAGTTTAGGGTTTTAGTTTCTGCAACTTTGTTTCTCTGTTTTGTTTGCTTCCACTGTTGCTGCTAACCCTTGAAGTGCAGAAGTCTCAAAAGTGCGATAAATATATGTCTGGCTACATTCACCCCCCTCTCTAGCCATCCAAGCACCAACAAGTGGTATCAGAGCTTGGGGCTCTGTTCAACCGGATTAACAATCGAGAGCTAACAAGATGGTGATGGGAGGAGGTTCCAACACCAGTAGACCACCATTCTTGGACGGAGTTGATTTCTTATATTGGAGGTCAAGAATGGAATTTTATTTGAAGACAAACATAAGCATGTGGTTCTCAATCAAGGAAGGTTTCTCCCCTCCAAAGGATCACGTGGGAAAAGATCTAGACTTCTCCATGTGGTCGGCTGAGCAAATCAAAAAGGGGGAAGTCAATGCCAAAGCCGTGGTCACCTTGCAATGTGGGTTGACCAAGGAAGAGTTGATCAAGGTTGGCCCCTTCACCTCTGCTAAGGACCTATGGAGCAAACTCATTGAGCTCCACGAGGTAACTCAAGATGCAAGGACTGCCAAGAAGGGCCTCCTTGTCAGCCAACTCCTAAACTTGACAATGAGAGAAAATGAAACTGTAAGTATGCTTCATTGTCGGTTCAAGGAGATCTACAATGGTCTTCATTCCATCAGTGAGAAGTGTAACACCCCAAATTTTCCACTTTAGCGTAGTAATAATGGAACCTGTGGCCAAGAATAATATTATGAATTTAGGGGGAAAGGTTGTAAATAAAGAAATGTTAGACATTATCTTGACACGTAGTGGATGTGTGATAATTATGCTTAGGTATTATATTTAATGTTATGCTTAAGTATACTGTAACGACCTGGAAAATTCTCTTAATATTTCCTTAAAATATTGAGCATGTCTAGATAATTTTCCGAGAAACCTAGAAATATTAATGCAAACTTTGGTCTAGAAAATCCATGTTTTCTCATTTAAATTTGGAAAAAGGGCACAAATGGGTCTTATATGGGCTTTTTAGTACCAAACTTTTTGGTGAATTTTAGGTGAAAAATTATAGAAATATGAAGGGATTTTAATAAGAAATATTAACATAATTATGGGGGAATTTTTAAGGGATTTTCGAAAATACTAGGAAAATAAAATAAAATAAGTGGGAAAAAAATTGTGCATCTACCAAGGATTGAACCTTGGACCTCTTGTACAACCATATATGCTTTAACCAAATCATCTAGCAAGGGAATGTTATGAGGGAATGAAGTGGATATTGGTTAAGGCTTAGAAGAAGATGAAGGGTCATGGAGAGACTCTTCATTTACCTCCTTAATGGGCTATAAAGAGGGGGGTTTGGGAGTTACCTCTTCTTTCCATCACTTTGCATTTTCTTCCTCCTCCTTCCCTCATCCTAGCTGAACACCAAAGGAAGGGTTTCTCCTTGGAAAAGCATCACAAGAGGGTCTCATCTCCAAGATCTAAGGGTTTTCCAAGGATACAAGGACAAGGGGCCGGGTTCAAGGGTCCAAAGATTTTACAATCTTCTTCTCTTTCAAGGTTCAAAAAATCAAGAAACCCAAGGTAAGACTCCCTCACCTGTGGTGTAATAGTTCCTTATGTTTTTAGCATGATATATGGGTTGATTTTTGGGATTTGATGTTAAAAGAAACAAGAAAAGAAAACCAAGAACCCTAGGACATCCTATGGGTTTCGGCCACTAGATGTTTAGGGTCAAAGATGATGCTAAAAATCTTGATAATGTTGTTTAATGTTCTCTTATGATGTTTAGAGATTAAATATAATTTTTGGGAATTTTTGGGGTACCCTAGGATACCCTAGGGTTTCGGCCAACAACAAGACCCCATGGGTGGAGTTGGGCCTAAAACCTCAAGTATGTGTTTGAGGTATTAACATGATATAAGGGAGATGGAGGGTGTTTATGTGAATGTTTCACATGGCCTTGAGACCCTATAGGTTTCGGCCATGTACCCTAATAGGGTGGAAAATTAGGATTTATTTCAAGTAAGGGCTCCAATGGCCCTATGGTAAGGTATGGTTGGTGTTTAACAATTGATTTGGGGTTTTATTGGAAATTTTTCCATGCCCCCATGGCCTTGAAGTTTCGGCCAAGAGCAAGATGTGGGTCAAAGGATTAGGGTTGGCCTTATGTATGGGATCAAATGTTCCCTATGGCCTAGTATGTATGTATGGGATGTTGTTCGGGAAGTTATGTGAAGTTTCATGGACCTAGGATTTCCTTGGGGCTTTCGGCCAAGGATCTAACCTAGGGCTAGGGTTGGGTTAAACCTACCAAGATGCTTGGGTATAGGTTATTAAGATGCATGTTTAAGTAAGGTGGAAGAATTCTATGTTAATCAAACCCTTAGTTTATATGTCATGAAATATATGTCAGGTCAGAAATGTTTAGACATGTGCCATGATTTATGAATGATATGTATGTATGCTATGTCTTATGAATGCTATGTATGTATGCCATGTTTAAGAATGAAAATGATGCCATATTTAAGAATGAAAATGAAGTCATATTTAAGAATGAAAATGATGCCATGTTTAAGAATGAAAGTGAAGAATGAAGTTAAAGTTCATGCCTTCGAGGCATAACGATGATGTTAAGTATGATGAAAGTATGATGAATGAATGAATATGCTATGAATGATGATGAATGAAAAAGTATGTGAAAGCATTTTATTTTATTTTATGGGCTTGTACCGGACCTAAGTATGGTCCACGGTTCTGGACTACCGATGAAGCTGTCCATGGTTAGGGACTACCGATGAAGCTGCCCTTACGGTTCGGGACTACCGATGAAGCTGTCCTTACCCTAGTAGGTTGAGATTAGCTACCTCGTATTTACTTAGGGATGCGCGCATATGATGAATGAATATGGTACAAGCCAGGGCCCAATGAATGCTATGATTATGTTAAAAGTAATTAAAAGCATGATGTTTTAAAGATTAAGCATCCTTATATATATATATATATATGCATTTGCTCATGCATCCATCCATGTTATGCATTATGTCTACGAAAAGTATGTTTATGAAAAGTATGTTTATGAAAAGTATGCTTATGCTAATTTAAGATGCCATGATTTATCTATGTTTATGCTAAATTATGATGCCATGATTTATTCATGTTCATGCTAGTTAGGATGCCATGATTTATTTATGTTTATGTTAAATTATGATGCCATGATTTATTTATGTTCATGCTAGTTTACGATGCCATGATTTAATTATGTTTATGCTATGTTAGAATGCAGGATTTTATTTATGTTCATGCTAGTTTAGGATGCCATGATTTAATTATGTTTATGCTAAGTTAGAATACCATGATTTTATTTATGTTCATGCTAGTTTAGGATGCCATGATTTTATTTATGTTCATGCTAGTTTATGATGCCATGATTTAATTATGCTTATGCTAGGTTAGGATGCTATGATTGTGTTTATGTCCATGCTAATTTATGATGTCATGATTTAATTATGTTTATGCTAAGATAGGACGCCATGATTTCATTTAGGAATGTTTATGAGGTTATGTTTATTATGTTTATGTCTATGTCAAGTATTATGCCATGCCATGGATGTTTTTATGGTTATGATTATGCCGTGCTATGAATGTGATTAAGTTATGTTCATGCCATGTCGAATGTATGTTAAGTGATGATAAGGCTTATGTTCTAAGTAAAGCACTAAGTATGTTAATGTTTCATGTGCTCATGATTAAGTGATGAATGATTTTAGTGAGTAGAAAAGAGTCTTACTAAGCCTGTGTGCTTATAGTCTTATTTCCTTATACCGCAGATCACGCAAGGGGACAGTAAGGAAGCAGCAGGAGGGCCTTAAAGCATGTGTGTGATAGTGACTTGGCCAAGGAGCAATATGTTTGCTCGTCTTATGATAGAACTTTACCTTTACTATTATGTGCTTGAATATGACTCTATGACATGATGCTAAGGTTGACATGATGCTAAGTATGACATGATGCTAAACATGATATGATGCTAAGTATAATGTTAATATGTCAGGTTCCCATGTTATAATGTTAGGAATGGTAGTAAGTTTATGTAGGTGTAAGTTAAAGGTTTCCGCTGCATTAGGATGTCTACATGCCCTAAGTATGTTAACGTAACGCCGCTTAATGGAAAAAAAAAACGCGGGCGTTACAGGTTGGTATCAGAGCAGTAACCATCTCACTACACACACATCAAGCCCTCTTCCTGCCGCTTCCAAGTAAGTACCTCTTTACATATCTTATAGTAGTAAGATGTTTTATGATTTTAAGATATGCAAGTATGAACGATAGTTATGATGAAAAGTACCTTAAGATATGTAACGATGAATGATATTTTATCTTCTTGTATGAATTAGATAATTAGAAAAATAGGGGTAGAAGAAAGTGATTTCGTGTGTCTTTCTCTGTATATATTTGCGAATTGAAAAAGGAATGGTTTTGTACTGGCTGGGTCGGTTTGGTACTAACTATGTCATTGTTTTCAATTCCAGATGTTGCATGAGAATTTCACTGAGAGGTGCCGCGAGCTGATGGAGCGGATAGAGGAAGTGGGTTACAGTCCGACCCTTGGAATTCAAGGCAACATAGGGTTCTTGGATCGGCTATTCTGGAAACTGGAACGGGAAGGGTTCCCAGTCGTGGATGATCATAGGATCGGAGCTTTGCTTCGTTCATTGCCCAATCGGGCGAGAGAGGTGGCTCATCAGATCTGGGGGCAGCACGGATGTCGTATCTCATATACGGAACTATGTAGGCAGCTTCTCCGCCATGAGTTTCCGGAAGATCTGGGGGACTCGGAGGAGGAGCCCGAGATGTACGAGGAGGATCCTGAGTCGTCCGAGGAGGATCCCGAGCCGTACGAGGAGGATCCCGAGCCATTCGAGAGGGATCCCGAGATGTACGAGGAGGATTCCGTGCCGTTCGAGGAGGACCCCGAGATGCTCGAGATGTTTGAGGAAGACCCGATGAGCGAGGACGATCTCGAGCCATTCGAAGAAGACCCCGAGATGCTCGAGATGTTTGAAGAAAACCCCTGGATGTTCGAGGAAGACCTTGAAGTGGCCGAGGAGATTCCTGAGGTTGAAGAAGAAGACCCAATGGAAACGGTGGAAGATCCGGAGGCAGACCAAAGGGAAGCAGGCCCAGGGGAGATGAGCGAGGGGGCAGTAGTCATCGCTATGATGTTCTTTATTATGGGCATGATGGCAGCCCACCTAGCCCACTGAGTGAGGAGAGTTTTGTATACAGACTTATAGGACTTGATAAATAAATTTTCGGTGATATAATAAGATCCCATCTACCCTATAGTGACCAGACGACACATATGGGCTAATATAACTCATAAACTCAGGTTGAGCACTGATGTTTTGGAAGCATACTATGAGTCGGGTTGCCCAGAATCACGATAAGTATGTGATTAGGACGTATACGGACAATTATATCATGGAGTTAAGTAGGACAAGATCACCCATGCTATTTGAGGACGTAAGGAAAAAAAACAACAAGATGGTGATCTGAGTCTCCAGAAAATAAAACAGGAGACCCTAGAAGGAAAAGGCGATGGTTTTCATATCGCAAAAGGGGGAGAATTATACCTTAGGGATCGTCTATGTATTCCTAATGATTTGGAGCTTCGAAGGAAAATACTAGCGGAAGCTCACGGAACCCCTTATTCGATGCATCCAGGATCCACCAAGATGTATCAAGATTTGAAAGAGAAGTTCTGGTGGTCCGGTATGAAGAGAGATGTGGCTCAACATGTCAGTACGTGCATGACTTGCTAGCAAGTGAAAGCAGAACACCAGTGACCCGGAGGAGTTCTGCAGCCACTTCCAATTCCGGAGTGGAAATGGGAAGATATCTCAATGGATTTCATTTCAGGACTTCCCCGGACTACAAATGGATACGATGCGATATGGGTCATTATGGACAGGCTGAAGAAGTCTACTCACTTCTTAGCAATCAAGATGACTTATTCGATTGAGCAACTGGCTCAATTATATGTTAAGGAGATAATCAGACTTCATGGAGTTCCCAAGACCATCATCTCAAATAGGGATGGTCGCTTTACTTCGCACTTCTGGGAGTGTGTTCAGAAGTCTCTCGGCACTAAATTGCGATTTAGCACCGCCTTTCACCCTCAGACTGATGGGCAAACTGAACGGGTGAATCAAGTACTAGAAGACATGTTGCGAGCGTGTGCCTTGGATTTCAAAGGAAGCTGGTGTCGATATCCATGCTTAGCGGAATTCGCGTACAACAATAGTTACCAAGCTACTATTGGAGTGGCACCTTATGAAGCATTGTATGGGAGGAGATGTAGGTCTCCGATCTGTTAGTATGAGGGTGGTGAAAAGAAGGAAATGGGGCTCACAACGGATATCATCAACAGTACCACCCGAGCTATACAGAATATTCGGCAATGGATAGAAATTGCTCAGAGCCGGCAGAAGAGTTATGCCGATGTTCGGCGCAGACCCCTGGAATTTAATGTCGAAGATTGGGTGTTCCTCAAAGTGGCTCCTATGAAGGGGGTGACAAGATTTGGGAAGAAAGGAAAACTAAGTCCGCGCTATGTGGGGCCATAGGTGATTCTGAAAAGAGTCGGTAAAGTGGCATATGAGTTGGAGCTGCCTTCAGAGATGTCAGCTATCCATAACGTATTCCATGTGTCCCTGCTTAAAAAGTGTATCACAAATATGGACCAAGTGATCGAGCCGCAGACAGTGCAAGTGCAGGAGGACCTAAGTTATGAGAGCAGACCCATCCAGATTTTGGATAGGGAGGTCAAGAAGCTGAGGAGTAAGGAGGTACCCTTAGTCAAGGTCTTATGGCAAAGTCAACGGTTCGAAGAAGCTACCTGGGAACGCGAGGACGAGATGAGGCGCAAGTACCCGGAGTTATTCTAAGTTCGAGGATGAACTTTCACGAGGTATGGGGAATTGTAACGACCCGAAAAATTCTCTTAATATTTCCTTAAAATATTGAGCATGTCTAGATAATTTTCCGAGGAACCTAGAAATATTAATGCGAACTTTGGTCTAGAAAATCCATGTTTTCTCATTTAAATTGGGAAAAAGGGCACAAATGGGCCTTATATGGGCTTTTTAGTACCAAAATTTTTGGTGAATTTTAGGTGGAAAATTATAGAAATATGAAGGGATTTTAATAAGAAATATTAACATAATTATGGGGGAATTTTTAAGAGATTTTCGAAAATACTAGGAAAATAAAATAAAATAAGTGGGAAAAAAATTGTGCATCTACCAAGGATTGAACCTTGGACCTCTTGTACAACCATATATGCTTTAACCAACTCATCTAGCAAGGGAATGTTATGAGGGAATGAAGTGGATATTGGTTAAGGCTTAGAAGAAGATGAAGGGTCATGGAGATGGAGAGACTCTTCATTTACCTCCTTAATGGGCTATAAAGAGGGGGGGGTTTGGGAGTTACCTCTTCTTTCCATCACTTTGCATTTTCTTCCTCCTCCTTCCCTCATCCTAGCCGAACACCAAAGGAAGGGTTTCTCCTTGGAAAATCTTCACAAGAGGGTCTCATCTCCAAGATCTAAGGGTTTTCCAAGGATACAAGGACAAGGGGGTTCAAGGGTCCAAAGATTTTGCAATCTTCTTCTCTTTCAAGGTTCAAAAAATCAAGAAACCCAAGGTAAGACTCCCTCACCTGTGGTGTAATAGTTCCTTATGTTTTTAGCATGATATATGGGTTGATTTTTGGGATTTGATGTTAAAAGAAACAAGAAAAGAAAACCAAGAACCCTAGGACATCCTATGGGTTTCGACCACTAGATGTTTAGGGTCAAAGATGATGCTAAAAATCTTGATAATGTTGTTTAATGTTCTCTTATGCTATTTAGAGATTAAATATAATTTTTGGGAATTTTTGGGGTACCCTAGGATACCCTAGGGTTTCGGCCAACAACAAGACCCCATGGGTGGAGTTGGGTCTAAAACCTCAAGTATGTGTTTGAGGTATTAACATGATATAAGGGAGATGGAGGGTGTTTATGTGAATGTTTCACATGGCCTTGAGACCCTATAGGTTTCGGCCATGTACCCTAATAGGGTGGAAAGTTAGGATTTATTTCAAGTAAGGGCTCCAATGGCCCTATGGTAAGGTATGGTTGGTGTTTAACAATTGATTTGGGGTTTTATTGGAAATTTTTCCATGGCCCCATGGACTTGAAGTTTCGGCCAAGAGCAAGATTTGGGTCAAAGGATTAGGGTTGGCCTTAAGTATGGGATCAAATGTTCCCTATGGCCTAGTATGTATGTATGTGATGTTGTTCGGGAAGTTATGTGAAGTTTCATGGACCTAGGGTTTCCTTGGGGCTTTCGGCCAAGGATCTAACCTAGGGCTAGGGTTGGGTTAAACCTACCAAGATGCTTGGGTATAGGTTATTAAGATGTATGTTTAAGTAAGGTGGAAGAATTCTATGTTAATCAAACCCTTAGTTTATATGTCATGAAATATATGTCAGGTCAGAAATGTTTAGACATGTGCCATGATTTATGAATGATATGTATGTATGCTATGTCTTATGAATGCTATGTATGTATGCCATGTTTAAGAATGAAAATGATGCCATATTTAAGAATGAAAATGATGCCATGTTAAGAATGAAAATGATGCCATGTTTAAGAATGAAAGTGAAGAATGAAGTTAAAGTTCATGCCTTCGAGGCATAACGATGATGTTAAGTATGATGAATGAATGAATATGCTATGAATGATGATGAATGAAAAATCATGTGAAAGCATTTTATTTTATTTTATGGGCTTGTACCGGACCTATGTAAGGTCCACGGTTCTGGACTACCGATGAAGCTATCCACGGTTAGGGACTACCGATGAAGCTGTCCTTACGGTTCGGGACTACCGATGAAGCTGTCCTTACCCTAGTAGGTCGAGATTAGCTACCTCGTATTTACTTAGGGATGCGCGCATATGATGAATGAATGTGGTACAAGCCAGGGCCCAATGAATGCTATGATTATGTTAAAAGTAATTAAAAGCATGATGTTTTAAAGATTAAGCATCCTTATATATATATATATGCATTTGCTCATGCATCCATCCATGTTATGCATTATGTTTATGAAAAGTATGTTTATGAAAAGTATGCTTATGCTAATTTAAGATGCCATGTTTTATCTATGTTTATGCTAAATTATGATGCCATGATTTATTCATGTTCATGCTAGTTAGGATGCCATGATTTATTTATGTTTATGTTAAATTATGATGTCATGATTTATTTATGTTCATGCTAGTTTAGGATGTCATGATTTAATAATGTTTATGCTAAGTTAGAATGCAGGATTTTATTTATGTTCATGCTAGTTTAGGATGTCTTGATTTAATTATGTTTATGCTAAGTTAGAATACCATGATTTTATTTATGTTCATGCTAGTTTAGGATGCCATGATTTTATTTATGTTCATGCTAGTTTATGATGCCATGATTTAATTATGCTTATGCTAGGTTAGGATGCTATGATTTTATTTATGTCCATGCTAATTTATGATGCCATGATTTAATTATGTTTATGCTAAGATAGGACGCAATGATTTCATTTAGGAATGTTTATGAGGTTATGTTTATTATGTTTATATCTATGTCAAGTATTATGCCATGCCATGGATGTTTTTATGGTTATGATTATGTCATGCTACGAATGTGATTAAGTTATGTTCATACCATGTCGAATGTATGCTAAGTGATGATAAGACTTATGTTCTAAGTAAAGCACTAAGTATGTTAATGTTTCATGTGCTCATGATTAAGTGATGAATGGTTTTAGTGAGTAGGAAAGAGTCTTACTAAGCCTGTGTGCTTATAGTCTTATTTCCTTATACCGCAGATCACGCAAGGGGACAGTAAGGAAGCAGCAGGAGGGCCTTAAAGCATGTGTGTGATAGTGACTTGGCCAAGGAGCAATATGTTTGCTCGTCTTATGATAGAACTTTACCTTTACTATTATGTGCTTGAATATGACTCTATGACATGATGCTAAGGATGACATGATGCTAAGTATGACATGATGCTAAACATGATATAATGCTAAGTATAAAGTTAATATGCCAGGTTCCCATGTTATGATGTTAGGAATGGTAGTAAGTGCATGTAGGTGTAAGTTAAAGGTTTCCGCTGCATTAGGATGTCTACATGCCCTAAGTATGTTAACGTAACGCCGCTTAATGGAAAAAAAAATGGGCGTTACATATACTACACATGTATGAATGAATAATGATATGAATATGCATGTGTATGAACAAAATGAGTAGCATTCTCTTGTTGGGCTTTGGTTACATGGGCTTGAAGAAAATAAAAAGGAAAAGGAAGCAAAAAGAAAAGGAGGTGCCAAGGATTGAACCTTGGACCTCAAAGGAAAGTGAAACCTTAAGAATATTCATGTAACCAATTCACCTAGCAAGGGAGTGCTATTAGAAGAGGATGGGAAATTGTAGATAAGTGGGAAAGAAGATGAAGAGACACAAAAAAAATTGAAGAGACACCATTAGAGAGGTGCTTGCCTCTTTACTCACCATAAAAGGCCATGAAGAGGAGGAAATGCCTAAGGCATTTCGGCCAAAACCCCCCCCCCCCTTTCTCTCCACCAAACTCTTCCCCTTCCCCCTCTTCCTCACCAAAATCCTTGTGGCCCTTGCTACCATTTTCAAGTCATTCACCTCCTAGAGGAAACCAGACCAAAAGAAGAGAAGAACAAGAGGAGTGCTAGAGTTTAAGAGGTCTTTTCTTCTCCTAAATTTGGAAATCTTTTGGGAACATAAGCACAAGTGGTAAGACTCCCTCACCTGCAACATAATGATTTTTTTATGTGTTTTTATGATTTTTATGTTTGCTTGTGATGTTGGGTGGAAGAGAAAGGAAGAAAACCTTGAGGGAAGTTTCGGCCATAAAGGGGTACCCCCCTTTTCTATGTCCAAAAACTTAAAGGAAGAGTTCATAAAATTGTTACTACCTTTTTGTAATGAATATATGATGGATACATGGTGTTTGAATGCCCTCCATGATGTAAAGGTCTTGGAAGAATTTGGCCAAGTCATGAAATGGATAAATGTTGATGCATGAAGTAGGCTATTGTTCTAATGATTGTTTCCTTGCTATATAAATGACTTAGGCCAAGAAATTTTGTGGAATCTATGCTAAGGGACCCCTGTAACATTCGGCCAAGGGACCTTAAATTATGCTTTAAAATAGATTTTTGTAGACCTTCATGAAGTTATAGTTAAATCAAGTGATATGCATGTGATTGAGTATTTTATTTCATGATGGAAATAATTTATACCTTAGGGTCAGTACCTTATCTAAGTTGTTTGAGCCTAAACTCATGCTCCATTATATGTATTGATGTTTAGAAAAATGTTACATGTACCCATATGCATGATAATCCAAGTAGAACTCTATATCATACACCTAAACTAGTGTTTGGTGAAGTACAAACTACTTTTGCACTTGTGAATGAATTCTTATGAAAAATATGCTTTTATTCCCATGTTATGTGAATGATTATGCTATGAAATCCCTACTGTGAGTTTCGACAAATTACAAGAATAAGGGTTAAGAATAGGCTCGAGTATAAAGCATGCCCCTAAACTAGTGTTTAATGAAGCCTAGACTACCTTTATGCTTGTACATGACCTTAATGGTAGAATATGTTTTTGTTTACATGTTATATAAACTTTTATACCATGTTATACATACTATGAATTTCGGCAAATTAAAGAGTAAGGGTTAAGAATAAGTGCAAGTACGATTCATGCACCCAAACTAAGGTTTAGTGAAGATTAGTCTACTCTTGTACATGCTAATGATCTCTCATGTAAATTATGTTTTATTTCCATGATTGGATGACTTTCATGCCATGTTATCTAGCTGTGAATTTCGGACAAATACTGGGATGAGGGTTAAAAATAAGCTCAAACACAAAACATGCACATAAACTAGTGTTCAATGAAGCCTAGACTGCCCTTGTGCTTGTATATGATTTCATGTGTAATGTATGTTTTATTTCCATGATTATATGACTTTTATACTATGTTATCTATGCTGTGAATTTTGGCCAATTACTAGAATAAAGGCTAAGAATAAGTTCAAGTACAATTCATGCACCTAAACTAGTGTTTAGTGAAGTCTTGACTACCAGTGTACTTGTAAATGACCTCTTATGTAATATATGCCTTTATTCCAATGCTATGTGGGTTTTATGCTATGATATCCTTGCTATGAAGTTTTGGCCAGCATGTATTAAGATGAGAAAAGAAAGATTAAACTAACATATTGCCTTGATTAAGACAAGCATGTTATATGTATGATGTATTGATGAAACTAGCATGATGGTTGCTTCACTTACATGTGTTAAACGAAAGGTCCTTCCATGTATTGCTATTTATGCTAATGATTATGCCATGAAAGTATGCCTATGCTTATGAATGATTGAATGCCTATAGTACGTGCAATATGAAAGAAAGAAAGAAAAAGAAAGAATGCATGAACAATATATGAAAATATGCTTATGATTATGAATGATTGAATGTCTATAGTACATGCAATATGAAAGAAAGAAAGAAAGAAAGAAATGAATGCATGTTCTATATGAAAGAAAGAAAGAAAAGAAAAGAATGCATGTATGTATTTTACTTTAAAGATTGGCTTGTACCGGATCTTGAAAAGATCCACGGTTCCGGACTACCGATGATGTTGTCCCTAGGCTGAATGATAGTAAGCCTAGAATGTAGACCCCTAGGTCGGGATTAGCTACTTCGCATCCTACATAGGGGTATGCGCGCAAAAGAAAGAATGGGTACAAAGCCGGGGACCCCAAAGAAGATGATGTATATGATTTTAAAGTATTATTTACTATGCTTTCTAAAGAGCATCCTAATGTTTTGAAATGCACATGTTCTATGTTTATATGTCTTCATATATCTTATATGCTTTATGAATTTTATGCTATCCATGAAATGTTATATGTTTTAAAATGCATGCGACGTACGGATTTAGTGAGTAGGAAAGAGCTTACTAAGTTTTATACTTATAGTTTGTTTGCTTATGTTGCAGATCAACATAGAAATTTCTGAGGAATGGGCAGCTGCAGGAAGGGCTAATGTGTGTCGTGGTGACTTAACTGATTGATCCACTTTAGGGTCATCTAAAGACTTAGTTCTTATTTCTAATAAGACATATGTTGCTACTTTATGCATGATACTTGCTAGTTCTTTTGGAGTTTATTTAAGTATGGATGCTATTAGATATTATATGATGTTATTACTTCCTTATCATTGCATATGCTTTTAGTTATGTTTCATTTCCGCTGCAATGTTAGATTCATACGCAATGATATAAGTAAGTAAGAAAAAAAACAAGGGTTAAAGGTAACACGCCGCCTAAGGTAAGGGGCGGACGTTACAAAAAGGTAGAGAACCGAGACCTCGTAAGGTATGTTCTCAAAGCCTTTTCGAGGACCACTTTGTGGTCATCCATGGTGGATGCCTACAAGGTCTCCAAGGATCTTTCCTTTGTTAAATTAGAAGATTTATTTTGTGAAATGGAATTACATAATCTCTAACCAAAGCCCAAAGGAGAAAGGGTTGGCTTTAGTGGCAGGTGATAATAAGAAGGAGGAAAAAGAGGAGAAGACTTACTGTCACGTGGCTCTAGTGGCCTTAGAAGAGTCAAACAAGGAGAGTGAAGACGAATCGAGTAGCTCCTCAACCGCGCCTTCATCATCTTCGGATGATGAAGAGGTAATCTCTCCTGAGTTAGATAAGTGCTATAGAACAATAGCTTGCTTGACAAACATGCTTAAGAAATCTAAGGCCAAAGTTAAATCTTTAAAGTTAGAAGTAGAAAAATTGAAATCCTCTAAGGATGAGGATATTGATGATTTGCATGTAGAAATGTTAGAAGATGAGAACGAAACCTTGAAGGGCGAAGTTGAAAATCTCAAGAGTATTCTTGAGAAATTTTCAACTAGTTCTAAAACATTAAACAAGGTATTAAATTCCCAGAGGGCGGTTTACAACAAGGTTGGTTTAGGTTACCAACCTAAAGAACCTAGTGTCATATCATTAATGTCAAGAACCCAATTTAGATCACAAAATGATTCTAGGGTTCAAAAACCTAGAAAGAAATTGACTAAGGCATGGGTGCCTAAGTCCTTCATTGTTGATGCATTAGGACCCAAAATTTGGGTATCCAAAACATCTATTTTTCGAATTGTATAAGCATTGATTGAGGGGGAGCATCTATCAACTTAGGTGGTTGATATTTGGTGCTCCGAACATATAGTCATTCCTAGTTAGGAATGTGCTTACCATTGCCTCAAATTCACATGGATGGTTTAGATCAACACATAACGTGCTCTTGCCATGGATTGCTTAGGATAATTAGTTTTCTTGTTGCAATTTATGCTTTCCTGCAAGTTATATGCCTTATCTCAAGTCTAAGGAGTCTATTTTCTTGTATATGTTATACAACATGAATGCATGCTAAGGAAAATATCAATACATAATTTGTAATGATAAGGCATCAATAGACAAGAAAATGAGCTTAAGGTTTAGATTTAAGTTTTTCTTAATATTTTGGAGATGAACCTAGTTGAGTATGCCATGACTTTGATGTAGGTGTTATTAACATTAATCTATGGCATGCCATGTTTGTTTAAGAACAAGATGAACACATTGTTTTTCTGAATCATGATTTAAACCTTGCATTTATGGGTAACTCGGGGAATAAATTTTTGATACAAACTTGATCTCAAATTGGTTGGAACCATGAACTTGATACACACTTGGATCTATGAATTTTCTAATCCAATCCTTGAATTATCAATAGAATGGGGAATTAGAATTGTGGAGTTGATACTAATTTGATACAAGCATGTTTTGAAAATTTGATCATATTTTCTCTTTTGTATTATGAAACCTGATCATGTTTTGGAAATCTGTTATTAGTATCATATTTTGATTTGAGGGATGATTTCTGGTTAAGGGAAACCCTTTAGGATCAATGGGATTGAATCTAATGGTATTAGGGTTTGGTGTGTTTGACAGATGGAACAAATCTGTTTCCAAATGTATCAGTTTTAGAAAACTCTCTGTGTCGAACCAGATCGATCCACTGACCGATCAGGACTCAACCTGATTGATCACCAGACGGATCAGGGATCCCTATGATCGGGCCGATGACCAATCAGACCAATTCAGATCAGGGAATTCCCTGATTAGGTCAAAAAATTCCTGAGTCCTATCCCCCCTCATCGAATTGTATCAGTTTAATGATCATACTACCAACAAATCTGATACAAATCGATTACGATTGGAACATACTCACCATACATGGAACAAAACCTAATATTGATTCGATACAACCCCGTGTTGGAATTTTTGAAATTCATATGAACGGGTTGTTTGAATCATGACTCATGTTCCTTGATGAGTAAACTCATGTCATGTTTCAGAAATTTTCTACACCCGTGTGGTCGGATGAGTTTTGGAATTTTAATTGTTAATGCAGTCTGTTCTAGAATGAATCAGAATCACAGAAATTTTTCTGAAAACTGATCGTCCATTGACAAAACAGAAATTTTTCTGTATCGATCATCAGTCTAATAGAGCTGCATTACTTACTTGTCATATGATGCATATACATTGTTGTCATGATACATTTATGGTATATGCCTCTCATATGCAATTCAAAAATCATCCTTTGACTTACTTGTCATATGAAACATATACATGTTTGACCACGATATTATTCTGTATATGGTTTCATATGCAATTCAAAATTTACCTTTGATTATTTTGGATTTGGGGAGAGACCCGTGGTTAAGGGGGAGTTATGTTGAAACTTAATAACCATACCCTTTTCGATGTTTGACAAAGGGGGAGAGAATGGTTGATTAAGTTTAGGGCTGTGATTTTGTAGGGGGAGGATCTTGATTCCCTTACGATAATTGAATTGATTTCAATTGATCATTAATACCTAAACTTAAATTGGGATTGTTAAACAACAAAAAGGGAGAAATTGTTGATGCAGTCTGGCTTGATTGTTGTTTTGGTGTTGACAATGATTTAAGTTTGGTTGAATGAATTCAGATTAAGTCCAGGTGGATCTGGGAGATCGCACGCTGGCATGGAAAATGACCTAGTGGGACTAGGCACACCTAGTGGGACTAGGTGGAAAAGACCTAGTGGGACTAGTTAGAAAAGACCTAGTGGGACTAGGCACAACTAGTGGGACTAGGTGAAGTGAAAAGACCTAGTGGGACTAGGCACACCTAGTGGGACTAGGTGAAGTGGAAAAGACGTAGTGGGACTAGGCACACCTAGTGGGACTAGGTGAAATCCTGGTGAGTGAAGCCAGGTCCTAGCTTGGGAAGCTAGGTTGGATGAAACCCTGGTGAGTGAAACCAGGTCCTAGCTTGGGAAGCTAGGTTGGATGAAATCCTGGTGAGTGAAGCCAGGTCCTAGCTTGGGAAGCTAGGTTAAATGAAGTCCCGGTGAGTGAGTCTGGGCATGGAGTCTTGGTCCGGGGGTCTGAGCACGAGTTAGAGAAGGCTGAGAGCCCGTTCTCTTGACTTAGAGTGGAATCAGCCTTGGCTGGATAGGTCTGGTGACCGATCAGGGAAGTTGGCACGAACTTCCTTCGTGGATCGGGCTGGTGATCGATCCAGTGATGTCTAATCGGTCTGGTGACCGATCAGGGAGCATACAGAGACGTTGGTTGTTTTCTGTTCGGCTCCTGATCGGTCTGGTGACCGATCAGGGAGAGAACAGAAGCTTTTCTATTCGGCTCCTGATCGGTCTAGCGACCGATCAGGGAGACCTTCAGATCGATCTAGTGAATGATCAAATGTCGCGAGCTTCTCATTATAATCGATCAGGCTGAAGCCTGATCTGTGTGAGAGTAGCCTGATCGGTCACCAGACCGATCAGGCCACACCCTGATTGGTCCGGTGACCGATCAGTGGGTTTGGGCCGCGAAGCTGGAAAAACACTCTGCGAAGGGGTGGATCGGTCTAGTGACCGATCCACGGTCTAGGATCGGTCACCCTGACTGATCACAAGAAGGTCGCAATTTCAGAGTTCTCAGTGTGATCGATCAGGCTGGAACCTGAATAGTCTGAGACTATCCTGATCAGTCTGGTGACCTATCAGGGCCATCTCTGATCGGTCTGGTGACCGATCAGAAGCTGCAGCTTTAATTCATATACGCTATCAAACGCTCTGATCGCGTCTGTTTCTTCAGCGTATTCTCTGCTACCTTACCGATATTATTTCGTATGCTTTGCTAAGTGACTGCTAAGTGTGCAGGTGATACAGGAGGATTCAAACACTCAAGAAGGGTCAATGGGAGGCATTCCTTTGAGCATGTTTGGTTGTTTCTTCTTCTCAGGTTACAACGGACGTCTGGCATGGGCTGGCAATGATTGGAAGCTGACAAGCTGACCTGGGCTTGGCTGAAGAGAGTTCAGTGAGTCCAGAAGAGGTCAGGAGTAGCTGAGGCTGTTGCAAACAAGCTGGTGAGCAACTGGGAGCTGCAGGCGCGCCTGTGACCTGGGTGGTTGGGCAGAGACTTAAGTGCTTGTGGCAAAGAAGTCTCTGGGGTGTATCGATCCATCTGTGTGTGCAATCACTGTGAATCACATGAGCGACAACTTTGATCATGACTCTTGAACACTTGGAAGAGGCAGAGAGCTTGGCGAGTCCATCAGCAAGAAGACACGAAGAGCAGGGAGTTCTTGCGTGAGATCTGTGCTGAGTGGAGCTCGGTGGAGAGTTCTCTTGTGCTGCATTTAATCTATGTGCTCTGTAAGCCTTCTCGTGTTTCTCTGTACTTATTTTCTTCATTCTGATTGAAACGTTGTGGAGAGGTTACTCCACCGAGAAGGAGGTTCCATTCTATCCGGATTTTTCGGGGCTTGATCTGCCGATGATCAAGGGATCACCCACCTTACGGGCACGCCAAGGCGTAGGGGCAAGTTATCCCCGAACCTTGTAAATCCTCTTTGTTAGCGTCTTGAGCTTGTGCTTAGTTTAGGGTTTTAGTTTCTGCAACTTTGTTTCTCTGTTTTGTATAGCTTCTGCTGTTGCTGCTAACCCTTGAAGTGTAGAAGTCTCAAAAGTGCAAGTAATTTGTGTCTAGCTACATTCACCCCCCCCCTCTCTAGCCATCCAAGCGCCAACAAGAGAAACCTCGCTAGATGTTGCTGCTTCATCAAGGGGGGAACATCCCTTTTGGCCAGCTCCTTTGCCGCCCGGGCATTCAACTCTGTTGGTGCCGGAAGCACCAGATCTAACCTGATTTTGATAATGGCAAAGGGTTCAAAGTTATATTTATATTGTGATCTAATTGATTTACCAAGTGTGCAGGAAAGTCCTAGTTTACCTAGATACGAAGTCTTGACCTGCAGGGTTGAGCAAGAAGACCTGGCCGAGGGTTGGGCAAGAAATCCTGGTTGTGGACTGATCACCGAAGTCCTAATCCGGAAGATTGGGTAGAAGTCTTAGCCGAGTGAGAATTGCGGACAGAAGTAGAGGTGGGTCGAGGTACGGACGTCCCGAGATCCAACAGTCTCGGAGGCCGAGCAAAAGTCCAACCGGAGGAGCCGGTTGGAAAAAGATAATTTCTCCTGAGAGGAATAGGTGAGGATGCGTTACCCGGAATATGGAACAGTAGGCATCGGTTCGACCTAGGATTTCATTTTGAAATTCAAAGTCAGAACCAAGACAGCTTCAGTTGCTTTTCATACACTTAGTATCTATGTTATACTGTTCTTGGACTAACCCTGGTCGTAGGAGTGAAAGAAATGAACTCTGCATCCAAGTCGCCTGACAGGTAACAGGCGCCTGTGTTGAGGTGTTTCCAGCGGGTGAGTTCGGCTGAGCTGGCAGGTTATCACGTCAGCACTCAGGCGCCTGTGAGCTATCAGGCGCCTCAGAGGTCCCAGGCGCCTAAGACCGAAGGATAGAGGTTTGACCGAGTCTGCGGATAAGCACGCACCCGATTCGCTTCATGTGGCAGGCGCCCAATAAGCCTCAGGCCCCCCGAGAACAGGCTATATAAGGGGGTTCACCACTTTGCTTTCCACAACAATTTTCACAACAACTCAGAAATGTGTTCTTGCGATTCAAGCACTCCAACACTCTCCAAATCTCTTATGTGCTCGAGTTTCCCACTCCGCTAATGATCAAGATCGACAACACGCTGCCCAAGACACTATGCAACCCTTCCTGTGTCGTCGGTATAATTTAAATTGGCTGTTTAATTCTGTACTCAAATTATATAATTGTAATACTCATTCGAATTATAGAATTGCCCAACGAAAACGGTCAAGGACCGTGGGCCTTGGAGCAGGAGCTGTTAAAGACTTTGAACCAAGTAAAAAGAAACGTGTCATCATTGTTTCGTTATTCTTCCGCTGTGTTTTCTAGTTTTTCCAAAAAATTTCAGTAATCGCTATTCACCGCCCCCTCTATCGATTACAACGATCCCACATGTGGTATCAAAGCGGGTTGCTCAACCTTGGTAAAATCGCCAACTGAGTAATTTTTTCGAAATTGTTTTTCTTTCGTTCATTATTTTCGTAAATTTTCTTTTCTCGTTCTTTGAGATTTATGCAACACCACTCGAATTTGTTTTTATTCCTTTTTATACCATACTACTAATCCAAGATAAAGTCTTGGAACTAGTTTATTGTTTTTGTAATTTCAGAGATAATAGATGGCCATGTAAGAAGGTTACAACATCGCACGTCCTCCTCTGTTCTCCGGAGAGGATTTTTCTTACTGGAAGAGAAGAATGGAGGTCTACCTGAAAACTCAGGTGGAGATGTGAATCATCATCCAGTCTAGACTGGAGATCCCAAAGAACGGGCAAGGAGAAATTCAAGGATACTATGAGTGGGACGCTTCGCTCAAAAAGAAGATAGAAGCGGGCACCAAAGCCACTCAGACCCTCCAGTGTGGATTGACGAAGGAAGGACTCAACCGCGTCGACCCGTTCAGCAGCGCTAAAGAATTGTGAAACAAGTTGATCGAGCTACATGAAGGGACGTCAGACACGAGGATAAGTAAATGAGATCTCCTTCTCAACAAGTTGTACACTATCAAGATGCAAGAAGGCGAAACAGCTTCACAGCTTCATGCAAGGATCCAAGCATTGATAAACGGACTACACACGATAGGTCACAAGGTAGAAAACCGTGACCTAATCAGGTATACTCTAAACTCGTTCCCCAGAAATTCATTGTGGGCATCTATGGTAGTTGCTTACAAGGTTTCTAGGAACCTTTCAAATATTAAACTAGATGAACTTTTTCTGAGTTAGAACTCCATGAACAGACTAACACTTCACAGGTCAAAAAGGGTATAACTCTTTTTGCAGGAAAAACCCCTAGGAAGCAAATGAAGAAAAACTCACAACCGATACCCGAGTCAGATTCTGACTTAAAATCCGACGACGACGGAATCGACTATCCGGAGCTAGTCCGGATGGCTCGGAGCCACTACAAGATGATCAAGGGCCAAATAAAGAAGAAGAAGGTGAACCAGCAAAAGGATGATCCAGCTGAGCCTTCTACCTATCAAAAAGCAACAAGCGAGGTAACTTGTTATAGGTGTAACAAGAAGGGTCACTACAAATCAGAGTGTCCCAACTTGAAGGAAAATAAGAAGAATCAGAGGAAGAAGGCGGTCAAAGCTACGTGGGACGAGCATTTTCAGAGGAAGAAGAAGAAGTACCACACGCCAACATCCTCTCACTGACAGCATCGGAAAATCTTGACACCGAATCGGAATCGGAACCAGAAGAAAGCGTTGGAACCGGAAGGCTCTCAAATTCGAAAGACGGGCATATAACAGTAAGAGGTTATCCCGAATCTCAGCTTTACGACCTAATTTCCTATCTATTTCGTAAGTTGGCCAAAGCCAACGTTCGGGTTGAATCCCTCTGACAGGAAGTCAAAATTCTAAAAGAGGGAATCAACTCTAGCTCCTTAACTGAACCAGTTCAAGAAAGAACCTCCACTCAAGTCCAAAAACTTATGGAGGAGAATTCCTCCTTGAAAACTCAGGTAAAGGAACTAAGAGTTATGTTAGAACGATTTACCTTGGGTTCTAAGAGTCTTGACATGATTCTTGGAAAACAAAAATCAGTTCTAAATCGATCCGGACTTGGTTATCGAACCAACTTACGGTATAGATCATACTACTCGATTTTGAACCTAAGTAGAACCCGAGTCCAAGCATGGGTCTCAAAATTATGCTTGAAAAATCAAGCTAGACCAAACCAATATTGGATTCCCAAACACAAGATTCACATCTTGCCTAGCCCATACCGAGGCTTCAGTCTAGGGGGAGCCAATATAAAAACCATTTTTATAGTTAGTTAAATTATTCATTTCTTTTCTTGCTGTTTGATGCTTGTTTATTTTCTTTTTGAAAAATATTATACTTAGACTTAGGAACAGTTACATAAGGATCTGACTTAATTGAAACTTGCACAACCTAGTATTATGGTAGGGCGAGATGATAGTACGTTAGGGAAGCTTGTCTAAAAAGTCATGTAGGGTAAGACGTATCCTATTTGGTCCTATTAGTGAGGTGGAACTAACCGAAGCTACCTCACCAAATCCTCAACTAGTTAGACCAGGATTTCTCAATAAGTAATTTGAGAATAAAATTTCTTTAAAAGGCTTTGTCTAGGAAAGGGTTGATGATCCAATAAGGCTACGACCAAAGAAGGCCTCTGTGCCTCACCAAGACCTGGAAACCAATTATAGAAATTTATTTTCAACTTACTAATTATTAAACCTAAATCTAAGATAAGTTTCAATCAAATCATAGTTTTAAAATTAACACATCTCACAAAACAGATAAGGATACTTGTTTTTTCACTTAGAAATGAGTGAGATGTTTAGGACCCAATAATGTAGTCAAACTCAACCAACTTAATTAATTTTACCTTTATTATAACTTTAATTAAACTTAATAAATTAAACTTAATATTTAAAAAAATTCAACATAATATTTTTCAAAAATTAAACTTAATATTTTCAAAAATTCAACTTAACATTTTTAAAAAATTCAACTTAATATTTTCAAAAATCAAATATAATGTTTTCAAAAATTTCAATTTAACGTTTTCAAAAATTTAACTTAATATTTTCAAAACTCAATCTAACAAATTTCAAAATCAAGCTAAAAATCTGTCTCACAAAACTACTCATAGAACAACATGACTGATAACCCAGACTGGGCGAGACAGACTAGGAAGTGAAATTCAATCAATATGTCCTTACACCTCTACATACATAGATCCAAATCAGAATACTTTATAATGGTTTGGACCAGTGGATGTTGGATAGTGGATGCTCCAGACATATGACTGGGGATAAATTGAAGTTCACTAAAATCAAGTACAAAAACCTAGGCTCAGTGGCATTTGACAACAATGTCACACTTAAGGTATTTGGGTCAGGTAACATTGAATTAAATTCTAATTTTATTATCAAAAAGATTTTATTGGTTGATAATTTTAAGTTTAACTTGTTTAGCATTAGTCAATTATGTGATACTGATTATGTAGTCACCTTCATCAACTCTGACTGCCTTATTAGGAACTTACATGACTCAGAAATAATCTTTAAGGGAGTAAGAAAGAATAATATCTATATTATTAATCTATCATCAACACCTAAGTGTCTTCTGACCCAACCAGAAGAAACTAACTTATGACATAGAAGACTAGGTCATACTCACACAAAGTTAATTTCCAAATTAAGTCAAATGGGCTAGTTAAGGGAATCCCTAAAATTAAAAATCTTGAAAATTCAATCTGCAACCCATGTCAACAAGGTAAACAAACAAAGTCAACCCACAAATCTACCCAATCAGATTTAACACAAGCAACACTTGAGCTCCTACACCTAGACCTATTTGATTCTCATGGAGCTAAGTCACTAAGCGGAAATCGATACTGCTTAGTAATTATTGATGATTAATCTAGATATACCTGGGTTAGGTTTTTAAAAATCAAAGATGAAATATTTGAATCATTTATCAATTTATGTAAAAAACTAGAAAATCAAAAAGATACTCAAATTAAAAGAATAAGAAGTGATCATGTGGCAGAATTTGAAAACCAAAAGTTTGATGAATTATGTAAAATAAATGACTATATTCATGAATATTCCTTCCCAAGAACCCCCCAACAAATGAGATAGTTGAAAGGAAAAATAGAACCCTTCAGGAAGACGTCAGGACCATGCTCAACGAGTATAGCTTATTTAATCAATTCTGGCAGAGGCAATCAACACCGCCTGTTATATTCAAAATAGGGTTCTAATAAATAAATGATACAAGAAAACACCTTATAAAATTTATTACCATAGAATACCTAACTTATATTATCTAAGGGTGTTTGGTTGTAAGGTACATATCCTAAATACAAAAGACTACCTGGGCAAATTTCAATCAAAATCAACCCCAGGAATTTTTATAGGGTACTCAACCATGAGTCGGGCATATAGGGTCTATAACAAACATACCCTAAATATTGAAGAACCCACAAATGTTATATTTGATGAAGAAATAATAAAACCCAACACAATCAAATTAACCAATTCGTCAAATCCAACTACTTCAAATCAAGATCAAGACGAAACTGAACCAACAATTGAATCGACAATTGAACCGATAATTGAACCAATAATTGAACTAACAATTGAACCAACAATTAAACTAACAATTGAACCAACAATTGAACTAACAATTGAACCAACAATTGAACTAGTAGCTTGTTGGGGGAATCGACCCAAGTATGATCATGGGTTTTGATGTGTGTGTCAATATGATTAAGTTAGGGTTTCATGTTGGACTAATATGTGTATGTGAGTGTGCAGGTTTGCAGGTACATATAGACTTGGTTGGATGTCTTCAGGTACGGTGAAGGGTGGCATGGAGGCAAGCCGTGGGCTTGTGTGCGCATCCGAGGGACGATGGACAAAGCAGGGACGATGAGCCGAGGGAAGCGGACTTTGAGGCGTACATGAAGGATGACATGGAGGCAAGTCGTGGGCTTGCATGCGTATCTGAGGGACGAGGGCCAAATTCGAAGAAGGCTTGAAGGCGATAGATCGAGGCTGCTGGAGCTGAGACGATGAGCTGAGGGATGTGGACTTCGAGGCATGCGTGAAGGATGACATGGAGGCAAGCCGAGGGCTTGAGTGCGCATCTGAGGGACGGGAGCCGAAGATGAAGAGGACGAGAAGGCAACAGATCGAGATTGCAGTTTGAAGAGTCAACCAGGTCATTAGGGTCCGAGTGTTGAGTGATTGTACTTGGGAACTAAGCCGGGAGGGTTCGAGTGCGGAGAGAAATATACTCAGGAAGGGTAACCCTAGGCTTAGGGAAGGACCAGTCGACTACCCGTGGGGCAGTCGACAGATATGGCCAGAATTCGAAAGGTCACGTTGTGAAATTCGAATTAAAGTGAGGCCAGTCGACTGCCCCTGGAGCAGTCGACTGGTAACGGTCATATTCAACCTCGAGCTCTATTTAAGGGAGCTCGTTTAAGGCCATTTGTTCTTGGCGAAACCTGCTTGGATAGAGCTGGTTAGTAGCCTATATTACTCAGGTCGTGTACAAGTGTTGTGGCGAGGTTTCTCCACCAACAAGGAGTGACGAGATCTAGCTGGAGGTGCTCTGGGGAATCATCCACAGAAGGATTATGGATCGTCTATCTTACTGACTGTCGTGGAGTAGGAGCATCATCTCCAAACCACGTACATCGGTATGTCATTCTTATTTGTTAATTTTTGTTTTTATTTAGTATATTTCGGTTGCGCACTAACAATTATAGGAAAAAAATCGAAACAAGCTATTCACCCCCTTCTAGCTTGACGGTCACGGTCCTAACAAGTGGTATCAGAGCGAAGGTCACTCATCTACGGACTAACCACCGAGAGAGCACAAGCTAGAGGAAATGACGATTGAAGACATGTTGGGTGATGATGTCGCGAAGATTTCGACTATTGGAGGATGCGACTGAAGACTTGGTTTGGAATGGATTGGGAATGCATGATGGTACTAGATGAACCCTTCGAAATTCCAAGAGATAAGCATGGAAAAAAACTTCGACCTAGATATTGGACTAAGGAGCAACAAAATCAATCAAAGATAAATGAGAAGGTAATTGCAATATTAATTGATATTTTGCCTAATAATGTATTGAGTTGTGTAGGTAAATAAGAAAATGCATATGAGCTATGGAATAAGATGGGAGAATTCCATGAGAACTCTACACAAGCTCAATTAGTGGAAGAGCCAAAGGAAATAAACTCAATGATCCAAGAAGACAAAGAAGAAGAAGAATTGCTCATCTCATCATGTGAAGTGGAAGAAGAAAGTGAGAGGTCATCCACTTCATCAAGGGAAGAAGAAGAGGTCACCACCTCAAGGATTGAGGGGGAGGAGAGACTCACTTCAATACCGAAGCAAGAAGAAGCTCCTACCTCAACCAAAGCAAGAACCAATGACCACGTCATATGCTTTTGTTAAATACTGAATTTTTAGGGTTGAAAAGGTAAGTTTTCGAAAATAAGGGGCCTAGTTGTAATTTTCCAAATCTGTTGGGCTTATATGCAAAATGCCAAAACTATATTAAAACCTAAAAGCCCTAAGTTCTTCCCCGTTTTCTCTTGAAACCACCCGATTCCTTCCATCGTTTCCCTTTCTCCCCGACGCACGCACGCGCCGACTTCTTCGTCCCAAAGGTGGTTCCTCGCGAGCGACGCTGAGCGGTTCTCTTCGTCGAGATTTCCTTTCCCCTCTCCTCGATTCAGTTTCCTCCCGATGCCGCCCCCTTTTCCTTTTGGTTCTACCCGATGCTGCAGCCCTAGCAGACTGCCGACGCCGACAGTTCCGCCGCAGCATCTTCATTCTCCTTTCTCCTCTCCCCAGTTGTGCACGACTCAGTCGGACGCCCTCACACCGGCCGATTGGAACTTTTCTTCTCAAACCTGGACGCCGACCAAACATTGTAGCCACCGTGGTAGAGACCTTATCTTGTTTTATTGTAGTTGTGTTTATTGAGTATGTGCAGCTAACCTCTTGCCTTGATTCCTTTTCACGATTGTGGATTCCATTTGGCCTTAAATCTGAACAGAGGAGTGCTTGTGGCAGATAGCTTCTCGGCGACCTCTGATCCAGCGACCGATTTCAGGTAAGGATTGGAAATTTATGAATTTTCTTAGATGTAATTCGGTGTAGGGTCAAGTCGGATTAGATTAGATGAGTTTGTGGGTTGTTCTCGTGATCTTGATTTCTGATGCCATGTGATGAGTTTGTTTTGATTGGAAGAATTGCGTTGGAGCTGTTGGGTTGATTTTATTGTGCTCGTAGGAGTTGAGTTTGGTTTTGCTGTGATAAGGTTGCCGTGGGCAACTTGTTGGAATTGTGTTTTGGATTGGTGGGGTTAACCCTAATCTAATTAGGGAATGCGAGTAATAGAGGATTAATCATTAGTTGGGTTTAATTTTTGCGAATTTACCTAATTATCTAATCTTAGTAGTTGGGTTAAGAAGGAACTCTTTGTTGTTTTATGATTTAATTAAGTGAATATCGTAATTGAAACTTATCTTAATTTTTGTTTATACGCAGTTTGGTTAATTAATTAATTTTATGAATAGCTAAACTTAATCCTTGATATAAGTTATGTCCTTGATACAGGGCCTTAACTTTGGACTCGCTCGGTTGATCGTGAAGAGGTTATTTCGGTCACGTTCTATAATTAAAAGGAGGGTACTTCTCCTTTGTACTTGAGTAATTTCTTTTACCTTAAAAGCATGGCTATATTATGTCTAGTAGGTTGCTTGACCTTATTCTTTGCTGTTTGTTATTTTAACATCACCGTTGATACTTATTCTTAGTTGATCTTCGAGTATTCCAAATTCGTATCTGTACAGTCCTCTGTTGATTTTCCGTTCTGTAAAGTACCACTTGTACACGAGTACTTAGAAGTCCATTAAACACAGATAGGATTATTTGGCATTAGAAATACCCTACCTAGTAGTGTATGTGCATAATCGTTGGTTTTCGATTTTCGGTTGGATGTATTGATGCATCGTATACTTGTTGGATTTTGGTTGCATCGTTGTTTCTCCAGTTGTTCGTGCATCTTGTAGCATGCACCATACTTTCACATTGCATAGTAACGACTGTTGGGCTTCCTTTTGGTTAAGCCGTCGTTAGTCATTTTGCTGCTCGATTCACTCAACCACTTGTTGTCGTGGTAGTTGCTAGAGTGCGACCATCTGTCCTGTTATGCCACACATGTTGTAGCTGTAGGCAAACAGAGACACCCTCACCGTTGTTTTCGAGGGATATTAGAGTCGTTGGTGGCTCACCCTCACCGTTGTTTTTGAGGGATATTAGAGTCGTTGGTGGCTCACCCTCACCGTTGTTTTCGAGGGATATTGTAGCTGTTGATAGCTCCCCCTATATATCGGGGTCTGGAGTGTAGGCTTCCCAACATCCTGTCTACTCAACCACACCTTATGTGGTATTTGTTGTTGGAGTACGTACAGTTGTCACAACCCTACCCACTCGGTCACACAGATGAGATGTGTTGGCAGCTTGACTAGCGTCAGGGGTGACACATGTCATTGCATTATGTGCATATGTATTTCGTTTATGCATATTTCCTATGATTGTTGCATTTATATGAGCTATGGTTGTTGCACTTGATTGACATGCATGAATATCTTGGTTTTACTGTTGTTGTGTTGTTTTATACCTGTTTAGTAGTTATTCGATTTTATAACATGTTGTTCGATATATGTTATGCATGTTTAGGTTCCTATATTCCTTATGGATTGTACCCTGTTGGATTCTCTACTTGTTATATCTTTTTATTATGGCATACTTATTGTCTACTCATATACCCATAGAGTCCGTCCGAACTCACCACCCTGCTTTCCCTTTTTGTTTCAGATAGCAGGTAGTTACGTTTCTTGGAGCCAGGAGAGGATCCAATTGTCAGTCCTCAGAGTTGAGTTACTTTTCCGTATTGGGTATAGTTGTTTTTTTCAGTACTTGGTAAAGTCGCCTCTTATTTGCTATCAGTTTGTTTGTCGATATCAGAGACGTTTGAGTTCTCTTTGGATTTAGTTTCTTTTATGTTTAAGGTGGTTGAGCCACCCGTTATCTTTTGGTTGATATAAAACTGCGTGGTTGTGTTTTTATATTATAGTTATGATGGCTGAGCCATCTTTTATTTGGTGATGTATGTATACATGCTCCAACTTGTCCGCCGTATAGGGGAGATACTGTCCGATTTTCGAGTAAGCATGTGCCTCTGGGGGCGTGACAATTTTTTGTATTAGAGCCAAGTTTTGCGAGTTCCTTTGGGATCTGTGGATTATTATGATGTTATTTTTGGTGCGTCAGTTTGTCAATGTTTTGCGATGTTTTGCGATGTTTTGGTGTCTGTGGGTTTATGAAGTTATTTTACGAGGTCAATCTGTATGTTACAGATTTGTTTATTTTTGAGGAGTCTTTTTCTTGAGGGTTGACGAAGTTGTTTTGTTTTACGAGGTCTATCTGTATTTTATGGATTTGGTTGTATTTTCGCGGAGTCATTTTCTTGACATAGTTCAGTATGGTTGTGTTTTGGGACTTGGCAACGACGGACATCTCCCGGCAACAAGGAAGTAAGGTATATCTCTAGTGATTATCTTGTCTTTGATATTCACTATCTAGTTGGGGTTGGTTGACATTTTCCAAATCAGTTGGATTGCGTATCTGCTCCTACACTTGTTAAATAGTTGTTCATCGTTTGGATTCTAGCTTGCTTGATAGCATGTAGAGGGGTCATGGAAGCGAACAATTAATGCGTTGGGGATTCGACCTAGATAAAAAGGGGCTTCATAACACACTTTTCCAACGTCCCAACGCTCTTCGCTCAAGCGCTCTGCTCTGGAAACTTCTGATCTCGAGGTTCTAGCACCGACGACGACCCTCCGCACCAAAGTACAATCCACACCGGGTGTCGGTAACGAAGAGTTAATTTGTTTTCTTTCTGCACTACAACTGTAACATTTTCTGTAAACATTTGCACACATATAGAATTGCCCGCAGTAAACGGTCAAGGACCGTGGGCTTTGGAGTAGGAGCCGACCGCGACTCCGAAGCAAGTAAAAACGCTTGTGTTTTTGTGTGTGTGTTTTTAATTTCTGCTGCGTATTCTCTTAAAGTTTATCAGAAACGTTTTCACGATATTCACCCCCCCCCTCTATCATGTTTTCTCGATCCAACACTTAACTTGTAAATCTTTTTGCGTGATTATAGTATTGCCCAAAGTAAACGGTCAAGGACTGTGGGCCTTGGAGTAGGAGCCGACCGCGACTCCGAACCAAGTAAAAAAATAGACTTGTGTTCTTATGCATTTAATTTCTTTCCGCTGCGTATCTACTCTATCTTAATCTGAAAAGTTTTTAAGGATATTCACCCCCCCTCCATCGTTTTCCTCGATCCAACAAACAAGACCTTAACTTCTGAACCCTTTGCCATTATCAAAACACAGGTTTGACTTTGGTGCTTCCGGCACCAACAATCTCCCCCTTTTTGTTTTATGGCAACACGGTTCAAAAGGTTAAGAAAAAAACATTTATAGCACATCTAACAAACATGTTAATCTTTAGAGATACTTAAAAAAATATTTAATTAGCTCCCCCTAATTAAACATTCTCCCCTTGAAACTTTCAATGATATGCAGTTATTGTAAAACTTCTAAGTGCTTTAAGTTTTTGACTAAGTGTTTTTCAAAATAGAGCAAAAGCATTGCACGTACAAAAACCTTGAACAATTTTTCACTTAAAAATTTGCAAGCCCAAATTTTAAAGAAACTTACTTAAAACAGGCTTTGCAAAACTAAACAATTTTTGTTTAAACTAATTTTTGCAAAAGAAAAAATTTCCTTAGCCACAAATTTCAACTTGAAGAAAATTTACTTAGCTAGACAAAAATTTTCCCTTAAGAAATTTCAACTTTTGCACACTTAGAAACATTTGCTTGGAAAATATTTTGTGCATTTAAAAAACATTTTTGCTTAAAAAAATTATAACAAATTTTTAGACAAGTTTTTGCTCAAAAATTGTTCACTAAGAGAAATTTTACTTAGAAACATTTGCCAAAAAAAATTCCAACAGATATTTGCTCAGACAACTTTTGTTTACTAAGAAAAATTTTACTAAGAAATATTTGCCAAAAAAACACTTAGAAATTTTTGAAAGCACATAGCAATTTTTTGAAAGCACTTAGCAATTTTTGAAACGTTACTTTTTGAAAAAGAGATAAAACTTTGAAAAAATTTTGATTTTGAAAATTTTCTAAATTTTTTCTCTCTTTCTTTCTTTCTCTCCCCCTTTGCCATATATCAAAAAAATTAATAAAAACCATTGCAAGTCAATTTCGAATTAGAGCTGGTTAAGAGAAATTCTAAGTCTGTATTGAACCAACTCTAGTGAATTCAAGCAATAAAAAGGACCAAACCAATTAATCTGAACTTGTTTGGGTCCTGTCTAACCCAGTTAAGGTGTGTGGGCAATCGACCCTGAGATGATCTGGAGGATCATAGGGTTTTGATGTGTGTGGGCAATATGGTTAAGTTAGGGTTTATTGTGTTCTCATATGTGTACATAAGTGTGCAGGTGTACAGGTACACATGGACTTGGTTGATGTCTTCGGATGAAGGATGGCATGGAGGCAAGCTAGAGGCTTGTGTGCGCATCCTAGGGACCGTTGGATAGCAGGGACGATGAGCTGAGGGACGTGGACTTCGAGGCATACATGAAGGGTGGCATGTAGGCAAACTGGGGGTTTGCGTGCGCATCCGAGGGACGAGGGACGAGGGCCGAAGATGAAGAAGGCGTGAAGGCAACAGTCGAGGCTGCTGGTGAAGAGTCAGCCGGGTTGTGAGGGTTTGAGTATGAGTGTTTGTACTCAGGGGCTAAGCCGGGAGGGTTTGAGTGTGGAGAGACTTGTACTCGGGAGTGAAACCCTAGGCATAGGTTGGACCAGTCGACTGGCCAAGGGGCAGTCGACTGGTGTAGGCTGGAATAGGCTGGCAGATTCGGGCGTTGCACTGTAACGGTCGAATCTGAGTGGGACCAGTCGACTACCTCAGGGGCAGTCGACTGGTAGCGGCTGTTTCAGACTCGAGCCCTATTTAAAGGGGCTCGTTTCAGGCTACCATCTCTTGACGAATCTTGCTTGGGAAAAGTGAGTTAGTAGTCGCTTGTGATCAGATAGCGTCCGAAGTGTTGTGGTGAGGTTTCTCCACCCACAAGGAGTGACAGAGTTAGCCGGAGGTTATCCGGGGATTGATCCACCGATGGATTCTTGGATTAGTCACCCGTCCGGGGTGGATACCAAGTAAATTCCGATTGTTAGCATTGTTTTATTGTCCTTTGCATATTATTGTTTCCGCTACACTAACAATTCTGTAGAGAATTCGACAAAGTGCTATTCACCTCCCCCCCCCCCTCTAGCACGCTATTCGATCTATCAAAGAGTACTTTCTTACTGATGAAATCAGAATTAAGTTCAATGTTACCTGACCCAATTACATTGAGTGTAGCATTGTTGCCAAATGCTACTGAGCCTAGGTTCTTGAACTTAATTTTGGTGAATTTCAATTTATCCCCAATCATGTGTCTGGAGCATCCACTATCCAACATCCACTGGCCCAAATCTTTATGTTCCTACACATAAAGTATGTATTGATTTGGATCCATTAGAGGTAGGGGTAGCTTAAATTGAATTTCACTACCCAGTCTGTCCCACCCACATCTAATGTTATCAAACATGTTATCCTTATGGGATTTGTGAGACAGGTTTAAAAAAAATTTAAACATTGAAAATTAATTTTGAAAATGTTGAATTAGTTTTGAAACTATTGTAGAGTTAAGATTATTAATTTTGAAAATGTGTTGAATCTAGGATTAATTGAAATTTGTGTTATATTCAAATTTATCAAATAGTAAATCGAATCTGATTTTCGGTAATCGGCTTCCAGGTCTTGGCGAGGAACAGGGGCCTTCTTTGGCCGTAGCCATATTGGAGCAACAACCCTTTCCTTGACAAAGCCTTTTACCGAAATTCATTTTCAAATTACTTTTTGAAAAATTTTGGTCTAACTAGTTTAGGTTTTGGATCGGTAGCTTCGGCTAGTTCCACCAGACTAAACAGACCGAGTAGGGTACACCTTACCCTACTTGACCTTATTAGAGAGGCTTCTCTAACGTACTATCATCTCACCTCTACCTAATACTATGTTGTTCAAATTTCAAATCAACCGTTTATCCTTAAACTATCCGTAAGTCTAAGCATAATAATAAAATTGCAGAAAAAAATAAACAAGCAAACAAGCAATTAAAAAAAATATCTAACTATAAATATAATTTATATATTGGCTCCCCGTGGACTGAAGCCTCGATAAGGGTTAGGCAAGATATGAATCTTGTACTTGGGGATCCAATACTGGTTTGGTCCAGCTTGTTTATTCATACACAGCTTAGGGACCCATGCTTGGACTCGGGTTCTAGGTTGATTCAATACAGAATAATACGACCGTTGTCGCGATTTGGTTCGATAACCTAGTCCGGATCGATTAAGAACGGACTTCTGTTTTCCAAGGATCATGTCAAGACCCTTGGAACCCGAAGTAAATCATTCTAAGGCAACCCTGAGTTCCTTCACTTGAGTTTTCAAGGAGGAATTCTCTTCCTCAAGTTTTTTAACTTGAGTTGAGTTTCCTTCTTGAATTGGCTCGGTCAAGGAACTCGAGTTGACTTCCTCTTTCAGGAGTTTTACTTCCTGTCGGAGGGTTTCAACCTGTATGTTGGCTTTCGCCAAATTTCTAGATAAGTACGAAATTAGATCATATAACTCAGATTCTGGATAATCTCTTACCGTGATTTGTCCGTCATCCGAGATTGTGAGCTTTCCGGTGTTGACGTCCTCATTTGGTTACGACTCTGTTCCGGAGTCCACGCCTTCCGAGGCTGTCGAGGCGAGTAGATTCGCGTGCGGGACTTCTTCTTCTTCTTCAGAGGATGACTCGTCCCACGTGGCTTGAAGAGCCTTCTTCCTCCGTGGCTTCTTGTTTTCCTTTAGGTTGGGGCACTCTGATTTGAAGTGTCCCTTTTTGTTGCACTCGTAGCAGGTGACGTTACCCTTGCTCTTCGAGCTCGTCGAGGGTTCCGCTGGATCTTCCTTTCTCTGGCTTGACTTCTTCTTGTTCGTTTGATGCTTAAGTTCTTTGTAGTAGTCGCGAGCTAGCCGGACCAATTTGGGACGATCCCCTTCACTGTCGTTTGATACCGAGTCTGAGTCGGACTGGGGTACTGGTTGTAGCTTCTTCTTCGGAGCTTTCCCTTGAGTTTTTCCTGCAACAAATGTTATACCCTTCTCGACCAAAGTAGTATTAGTCTGTTCATGTAATTCTAATTCTGAAAATAACTCGTCTAGTTTTATCTCTGAAAGATTCCTGGAAACCTTGTAGGCATCCACCATAGATCCCCACAGTGAGTTTCATAGGAATGAGTTTAAGGTATACCTTATTAGGTCACAGTTTTCAACCTTGTGACCTATCGTGTGCAGCCCGTTCATTAGCTCCTGGATCCTGGCGTGGAGTTAAGCTGTTGATTCTCCGTCGTGCATCTTTATCGTATAGAGTCTGTTGAGCATCAAATCCCTTTTGCTGATTTGGGTGTCAGATGTACATTCATGTAGCTCAATCAGCTTGTCCCAGAGCTCCTTGGCGCTGTTGAAGGGTCCCACACAGTTCAGCTCCTCTTTTGTCAGGCCGCATTGCAAGGTTTGAGTCTCTTTTGTGTCGGGCTCGATTTTCTTCTTTAGTGGGTCGTCCCACTCGAAGTAGTGTTGCACCATGCCTTGTGCATTTTTCGGTATTTCCAGTCCAGACTAGATAATAATCCACATGTCCACCTGAGTTTTTAGGTAGACCTCCATTCTACTTTTCCAATAGGAGAAGTCTTCTCCATTGAAGAGAGGTGGTCTAACGGTGTTGTATCCCTCTTGCATGGTCATTTCAGTAAACTAAAAAATTTACAAAAAAAACGAAACTCGTCCCAAGACTAAGTCTTAGATTAGCAGAGCGGGAAAAATAATAATAACGAAAAAAATCGAGTGGTGTTGCACCAACCTCGATTAACGAGAAAAAATATGAGCGAAAGAAAAAAAATTAAATTTCGAAAAATCCGAAAAAATACTCAACTGGTGGTTGCACCAAGTTTGAGTCACCCGCTCTGATACCACTTGTGGGATCGGTTAGAAACGATAGAGCGGGGGTGAATATCGTTCGATAAATTTCAAAAATTCTAAGAGTAATTGTGCAGCGGAAAAGCAAAAACAATCGCTAATACTTTTGTTTTTACTTGGTTCGAAGTCGTAGTTGGCTCCTACTCCAAGGCCAATGGTCCTTGACCGTTTACGACGGACAATTCTATATTTCGCAAATGATTACAAGTTGGAGCTCAAAATATAGAATTAAAAGCAATAATAGCAATTAATCTAAAATTATACCGACAACCGAATGATGGAGAGTAGTAGTCGCGGGTCGTTGTTGGCGCTTGAATCTTGAGCACGGGGCGTTTCGGAGCAGGGTGCGTGAAGAATATGTTGGAAGATAGTTGTTCTGAAGCCTAGAGGGTGAACCTCTATTTATACTCGTAGCTGGGGCACCTGTGTTGAAGGGGGCGCCTGACACGTGGCCCTTGCTACGCGAAACTCAATCCGCAGACTCGGCCAGCGCTTATCCCCTCAACCAGGGCACCTGAGCTAACTAGGGAACCTGTGTTAACACAGGCGCCTCAATGGCTTGCGTGGCAGTTTGCTTCGAGTAGCTTGGAATCACCCTTTGTCTGGGGCACCTGTCTCAACACAGGCGCCAAGCCCAACAGGGCTCCTCACTCCATTGAGGCACCTGGGAGCAGAAACCTCCATACCTTCCTTCCTGCAACCAGGGTTAGTTCTAAAACACAAGAAACATATAAACGATATAAAATTAACCATGATTTACAGCCTGAGATATCTTAGTTCTGACTTTGGGCTTCCTAAATGGAACCCTAGGTCGAACCGACTCCTAATATTCCCTCCTATGGGGAACTCGTCCTCACCTACACCTCTCAGGAGGTTTTACCTGATTGCCAACCGGCTCCTCCGGTTGGACTTTTGCCCAATCCCCCTGATCAGGTCTTAATGCCCAGCTTCACTCACCAGGTCTTAGTGCCCAGCTTCACTCACCAGGTCTTCGGTGCCCAGTCCACGACCAGGACTTAGTGCCTAGTGTTAGATCGTTGATGGCTTGCTAGAGTGGGGGTGAATAGCAATTTTCACTTTCTTCCTACAATTGTTAGTGCGCAAGCAGAAATCTAATAATTAAAACAAAACTAACAATGCTAACAAACCTATTTAAGTAGTTCGGAGATGAAGCTCCTACTCCACGACAATCTGTGAGGTGGACGAACCCTCGATCCTTCGATGGATCACTCCCCGGATGTCCTCCGGCTAACTCGTGTAGCTTCTTGTGGGTGGAGAAACCTCGCCACAATCCCAAGTACACCTCTGAGCTCTCAAGACTACTAACAAGTTTTAACCAAGTTTGTTTCGTCAGAGATTTCTAGCCAAACCCGAGCCTCTTTAAATAAAGCACAAGGCTAGAAAACACCCTACCAGTCGACTTCTCCCAGGGCAGTCGACTGGTCTCAGGTCGACTACATTTTGTGAGTTTCTGTGACCTTTATCAGTCGACTGCCCCAAGGGCAGTCGACTGGTCCACTCACACACCTAAGGGTTCCCTTCCCAAGTACACTTCTCTCAGCACTCGAACCCTAGGATTTCCCGAGTACAATCACTCAGCACTCATACCTTCACGAGTCAGCTGACTCCTCACCAGCAGCCTCGACTATTGTCTTCGCACCCTATTCATCTTTGGCTCCCGTCCCTCGGATGCACACAAGCCTCCAACTTACCTCCATGTCATCCTTCACGTATGCCTCGAAGTCTGCGCCCCTCAGCTCATCGTCCCTGCCATCCATGGTCCCTCGAGTGCGCACATAAGCCTCCATCTTGTCTCTATGCCACCCTTCACCTTACCGAAGCCATCCAGCTAAGTCAATATGTGTAACCTGCACATCCTGCACACTCACATACACATATTAGAACACAAAGGTAAACCTAACTAAACCCTTTGCCCAAACATCAAAACACATGGTCACTCCGGACCATAGATTGACCCAACACCTAGTGTAGCTAGGACTTTTCCTGCACACTTGATTAGCATTGTTAGATCACAACAAGACCTTAACTTCTGAACCCTTTGCCATTATCAAAATACAGGTTTGACTTTGGTACTTCCGGCACCAACACGTTCTGTTGGGGCGTACGGGTGCAGTCAGCTGGGATTGAATCCCAGCCTCTGATAAGTATGTCCTAAACTCTCTAAAGTGTTACTCTCCACCACGAACTGATCGTAGTGTCTTGATACCTTTACCTTGATGCTTCTCCACATCAGCCTTGAACTCTTTGAACTTATCAAAGCATTCAGACTTGCGACGCATCAGGTAAATGTATCCATACCTTGAATAGTCGTCAATGAATGTGACAAAGTATTCAAAGCCACCTCTAGCCTAGATTGACATAGGACCACACAAGTCAGAATGAATCAGTTCTAGCACATCTTTGGCCCTATACCCCTTAGCCTTGAAAGGTCTCTTAGTCATCTTACCTTCCAAGCAAGACTCACAGGTTAGGAAGTCTTCCACCACCAATGAACCCAAGGGCCCATCGGCTATCAACCTCTGAATCCTACTAAGGTTAATATGTCAAGTCTAAGGTGCTAAAGATATGTCTGATTCATCTTAGAAGGCTCCTTTCTCTTATTTAGGTTAGATGACGAGTTATTCACCTCTGTTTGCATCGTGGGAGTCTTTGGTTCTAGAGTGTATAGATTGCCAACCATAGTACCCGAATAGATAATCTCTCTATTTATCTTTATAACAACTCTGTTATTAAAAGCAATAGAATATCTATCCTTTATTAACTTAGAAACTAAAATTAAACTCTTTCTAAACGAGGGTACATATAAGCAATCTCTCATAACCAACACTTTATTTTTCTCAAAAGACAAATAAAAATCTCCCACTACAACTGTTGCCACCTCCATAGCATTGCCCATGTAGACCACAATTTTCCCATCAGCTAGCCATCGAGTTTCCTAGAACCCCTGCAGAGTATTGCAGACATGATCAGTGGCTCCCGTATCTACGCACCAAGTACTGGTAGATAGCACCGCTAAACATGTTTCAACGACTAGACATGAAGAAATACCTTTGTCTTGACGACAGGGATAGTTCGCCTTCCAGTGTCCAGTTTGGTTACACATGAAGCACTTGCCTTTCGGCTTCTTCACGCCAGTCCAAGGTCCCTGCGATGTTGTTGCTGCTGCCTTCTTGAACCCACCTTGTTTCTTCCTCTTTCTGCCTTTTGGCACAGAAGTAGAAACCTTCTGAGTAACTAAGATCTGCGATCTTTGACGAATTAGGCCATCTGTCGCCTGGAGTTCTCCTAGTAGTTCCCCCAACGTATACTCATGCTTGTTCATGTTATAGTTGAACTGGAACTGCTCAAAACTCCTAGGCAGAGACTGGAGTATAATATCGACCTGGGTTTTGATTTGTACTCCCAGTACCTCAATCTCATTGAGGTGAGCCATCATTTTCAGGACATGATCCCTAACGGGTGTCCCTTCGATCATGGTGGTCGTCATCAGGTTCTTCATCACAACCTGCCTAGCGGCCCGACCCTGGTGCCCGAAGAGCTCCTTGAGGTTTAGCATCATTGCATAAGCAGCGGGCACGGCCTGATGCTGATGTTGCAATACATTTGACATAGATGCCAGAATGTAGCACCGCGTCATCTCATCTGCCTTGAACCACTTCTTAAAGAGCTCCCTCTACTCTTCACTAGAGTTCTCGCTAGGCCTTTCAGGACAGTCCTTAAAGAGCACATATTTGTACTCTTCTGCAGTAAGAACAATGTTTAGGTTTCTTTTCCAGTCAATATAGTTGGGTCCAGTAAGTTTGTTCTCCTTAAGTATTGTCGATAGTGGGTTAAAGGCCATTTTGGAAATCCTGAGAATCACAACATACACTACTTTAGAAATCGAAAATAAATTGATTCCTCAAAATAATAAATTTTCGAAATCAACCAACATCTCAAACACTGAGAATTCGCATGCCACGTTAGTGTGGACGTATATGAACGCTATATTCTTTAGAGAAGGTTTTACCTATTAATCTTACTATCTTGTCAACCTAACTTTTTGACAAGTAAAATTAATAATTAGTTCACTTCAGCCCTACAAATTATTAGCAGTGACTACATTGGGGAGGATACTAATAATTGTATCTAAGTATTTACCATTACACCACGCTAGAGAATTATTTACGATTATATGCCTTCCGTTGGGGAAGTACACATGCTCTACAATAATTCTCTATAATCTTTTCTGATCTTGTGATCCACAGAACAAGCCTATCCGTTATGGAGGAAGGCACTCAGAGCCAACACGCGGGCTTGTTCGCATCACATGTCAGATTGTAATAGAGGCCACGGGACCCTTAGGGTCCCTCTCCAACTTAGTAATTTAATACGAGGAATTTTAACTAGCACGCACACAACATAATGAAAAAGAAAATCCTAGATTTTCCAACTTTTCATGGCCTTGGTCTCCAATGCGCCTCCAGTCGTGTCGTCACCTTGTCCACTCCTCCCTTCACCATGCGTAAGCCACCTTGAGGAATCTTTGAGCCGAGATGACTAGCTAATTATTTATATCATCGATCCTATACTCCACGAAGGAGTGTACATGAAATCTAGATCGAAAAGTAAACAAAAAGCTTAGCTAAACACGTGCCATATTTAATTACAAAAATTAAATATTACCTAGCCTCGTCAACCCCGAGGATTTAATTAATTACAAAACATTGCACAAGCAATCACACATATCAAATATTTGGCCATGATAAGTTGGAATCTAGTGCCTGCAACATAAAGTTAGCCTACACACATCATCATATCATCCAGCAAAATAAAATGTATGATAAAATGAAAAAATTAACCAATCCTAAACACACAAAACCGGAAACCTCAGCTCTGATACCAGTTGTTGGGTATGGCTTGACGGGTTTCCTGAGCAAAAACTTGGTCGTCCTTGAGAGACCTCTCCATGTCTACGGATTAAAATTTAATCCGAATTGAAACCCATCTCCCAATGACCATCTCGTCATCGTATCGTTCGGTACAAATTACAACTTGACCAATCACAAAGATCGTGCCTTGTAATTCTCCTAACCGAACAAACACGGAAGAGACAACGAGTGGATCGCTAGTTCTTGTGTTTATGGTCGGGGTCCAATTAATTAATTATTCTCCATAATTCGCAATCAAAATAATTAATTAATACACATGAAATGACGAAGCTAATTATCATGGCACAAAAGAACAAAAGGAGCTAAGGGAGAGATTATACCTTCCCTTTTACCTCGTAGCCTTCTACCTTATGTCCCTCCCTTCCCGGATGTCGTGTGGGTGAGAGCTACCAAGATCCGAGATCACCAAATGAGAGCCTAAGCCTTCTCTTCTTACCTCTCCTTGCGCCGGCCAACAAAAACCCTAGGCTTTTGTTGCCACCGGCCACACAAGGGAAGAACCTACCTTCTACTCACTGCCGCCACCTCCTTCCTCCTTGTACTGTTGTTGCCAACCCAAGAAGGTGTCAAGGAGATGATTATCTCCCTCACATGGCCACCGGAAAGACCTCCCTTGGAGGTTATTGCCGCTGCTGACTCCTAGCCCAAGAGCGCCGCCGCCGGAGCTCTTTTCCTCCTCCTTTGCTTGCGTCTGGCCAAGAGGAAGGAGATGAGGTCTCCTCCCTTCTTTGTGCCATGCCCTAAGTGGAGAGAAAAGAGAGAAGTGAAAGGAAGAAAGACTCCACCCACCGGCCACTTGGTGCCCTAGGAGAGAGAGAGGGAGAGAAAGAGAAGAATAATTCAAGGCTTAATTAATCTTGTTTCTTGGTGGTCTCATGGGGTATATATAGGGCTAAGTAGGGACCAAGACGAGGAGTTGGATCTTGGCCAGCTAATGGATCTAAACCCGATCCATTAATTAAGATCCATTCCACTAAAGAATCTTAATTGAACTTCCTCACCAACCTCCATATTTTCATATGGGCTCCACATATTATGAGTCATCCATCCCCCCATGTTTAAGATATCGAATGCCCGTCAATTAATTTAATTTACCGACAAATTAAATTAATCAACTTCTGGATCCTTGATTAGTATCACTTAACCTTATCATCATATTGGATCAAATCCACCTGCAGGGTTTAACATGATGAACCTTTTGAGCTCATCAACGGGGCATTATCATCCTGACTCACTAGGACACGAATTCCGTCAATAATCAACAGCACACCATATAATTAATATTATTTTCCATCTTACCAGGCCTATCGATCTAACAGAATAGATCTCGCCCATTGGTAAATCAAAGAAATAATAATTAATCATATGTGTCCGTCATTATATCGGGATTTAGGGATCGTACTCCATAATAAAGTCTGAGATCCAATCCAATTATCAAGTCAGTACAAATTGGATTATCTCTGGTTTTGGTCCTGCTCAATGTACTCAAAGCATACTAGTTTTGGATTACCTAATTACACTACAACCATCCCGATGGTTTGTCCAATTCCATCTCGGCTGTGAGCCTCTACTTATACTAAGCAAGGAACTGACAACATGATCTTCCGTGTGACACCACACACCATATTATCTACAATACAAAGTAAAGGACTTTTATGCATGTACTAATATAAACAAGCACCTAGTGTTATTATGATTCTCTTTCAAAATATGGATGACCATACGTAAAAGGCAAGGCTTTTAGTATACATCCTAACACTAAGTGCAAAATTTTCTAAGTTCAAAATATTTTACTAAAAGTATAAAATATTTTTCCAAAGCACACAATACTTTTTCAAAGTACAATTTTTTTGGTGCAAGTTAAGTACATAGTTTTTTAACTAGTACTTATTCTTTTTCAAACAAAAAGGGATGAGTTTCAAAAATTATTTTATCAAAAATGATGTGCTTTCAAAGAATTATACTAAGTACTTTCAAAAGGAAAGGAATTTTTTTTTTAAAATTTCATTGTTGGTGCAAGTTATTTTTGTCATTTTTTTTATGTATGACAAAGGGGGAGAGTGAGCTTAAGTTAGAAATTTTTTTCTCCCAAAGGAATAGAGAGTGTAAGTTAGAAATTTTTTCCATGGGTCAAAGTTTAAATCAAAATGTTTTTTCAGGGATCAAAATGTTTTTCCAAACTTAGATCAATTTTTTTGCATTTTATCCCAAGGAGTATAACTTAGCCCTTTAATCCAATCTAACTTAAGATATTGTCAAACATCAAAAAGGGAGAGATTGTTGGTGCAAGATGCATCAGTAATGTCCTCCTCTAGTGTTTCAATGTTTAACAATATGCTTAAGTTAGTGATACATTGAACAAGAGAGGGGTAGTCAAGAAAACAGTACCAAAGTGAAGGAAAGTCCTAGTTAACCTAGGCAATAAGTCCTGGTTCGAAGAACTGGGCACTAAGTCCTGATCATGGATTGGGCACTAAATCCTGGCCGCGGGTTGGGCACTGAAGACCTGACCGAGGGTTGGGCACGAAGTCCTGATTCGAAAAATTGGACAATAAGTCCTGGTCGAGAGTTGGGCACCGAAGTCCTGACATAGGGTTGGGCAATAAGTCCTGGTCGCGGACTGGGCACGAAGCCCTGGTGAGTGAAGTTGGGCACAGGTCCTGGTGAGTAAAGTTGGGCAATAAGTCCTAGTCATGAACTGGGCACGAAGTCTTGGTGAGTGAAGCTAGGCAAAAGTCCTGGTGAGTGAAGCTGGGCAAAAGTCCAATCGGATGGGTCGGGTGGCAACCTTCTCTTGAGAGGAGTAGGCGAAAGGCGCGTTCCCCGAGAAGGGAACATAGGCGTCGGTTCGACCTAGGGTTTCATGGGAAATCCGAAGTCAAAACCAATTCATTAAGGCTAAGTTTATATATGTGCTTGTTTTGTGTTTGTATATCTTGCAGGTACCTAGAATTGGAGGCAAAGCAGGCAAACAAACACAGAAACTGCTGGAAGGAAGCTCCAGGGCGCCCCCATTGAACCAGGGCGCCCCCAAACATCCAGGCACCCTGGATGCCAGGCGCCTGGATGATCCAGGCACCCTGGATGGTCTAGGGCGCCCTAGACTGGTGCTTATCAACTACTGCGAGTTTGGCGCGAGGATGAGGTTTGACCAAGGCTTGTGAGGCGCCCTACTTCAACACAGGCGCCCTAGACAAGGCTATATAAAGGGGTTCGACCCCTCAACTCAGAACACCAATCACAACGACATTCTAAGTGTTCTGTGCGAAGTAAAACTGCTAGAGACGAAGCTCTGCGACTAAGGAGGCTCCAGGAGGAAGTGTGCGGTACTTCGGAGTTCCAGATCGGCCGGGATCGTCGACATTTCGTTTGGTTTGATTTATTTTATGCAATTAATTTCCTTAACTTTTTTATTGTAAAAAGTGCACTGTAAGACGGGTTTCTCCACCTCTGAAAAGTCCGTAAAGGAGACAATTAGTGGATGGGCGTTTCCCGTGCTTAGGCCTTGGACGTACTGACCCTGGGGGGTTGGGAACCAAGTAAAAAATCCGTGTGCATTTTGAGTTATTGCTTTTTCGTTCTTTCTGTTTTCCGCTACTACTAACTCTGTATCTAGAATGAACGATCTGAAAGACAAGTTTCCGACGAGTTTCTGGGAAATTTTTACGAGTCGATATTCACCCCCCCCCCTCCTCAATTGATGACACCGGTCCCCACATGTGGTGCTAGCCACAAGAGTATAATCACAAAGCAAGAAGGAGAGGGAGAAGAGGGGTTTCGGCCAAGAGAGGGAAGGGAAGGAAAAATGACAAGTTCTGTTGGTGCAAAATGCATCAGTGATGAGCAATCATCCTCTAGTATTTCGATGTTTGACAATATACTAAAGTTAGTGACAATATATATGTTAGACAATATATTAAGTGTGGTCAAAGTGATCAAGGGTTAAACCAAACAGGACCTTATGTTTGGTAGGGTAAACCCAGATTTGATCAGTTTGACAAAGGGGTTAGCCAAATAGGATCTGATGTTTGGAAAAATGAATAGAACCCAGGGTTGGTTAGTTCGATCAAAGGGATTAAACCAAACAGGACTTGAGGTTTGGGATTACATTTACCTGAAGATTGGAGGAAGTCTAGTCAGGATTATGATGACTAGCAAAGGGTGATTAAGGTGGAAGAAATCCTAGTGAGTGAAGATAGGTGAACTAAATTCTGGTGAGTGAAGCTGGGTCCTAGTGAGTGAAGCTAGGTGGACTAAGTCCTGGTGAGTGAAGCTGGGCACGAAGTCTTGGTCCGAGGGACTGACCACTAAGTCCTGGTCGGGGATCGGGCAATGGAGTCTTTGCTGAGCGAGATTTGTGGACGGAAGTAGAGACGGGTTGAGGTCGGACATCTCGAGATCCGAGTTCTCGGAGGCTGAGCAAAAGTCCAGCGGAGGTCCTGGTAGGCAAAAGCTTTAGTCGAGCTGGGATCGCGAACAGAAGTAGAGATGGGTCGAGGTCGGACATCTCGAGATTCAGTTTCTCTGAGGCTGAGCTAAAGTCCAACCGGAGGTTCCAATTGGCAAAGGTAACTTCTCCAGTATAGAGTAGGTGAGGACGCATTCCTTGGGAATGAGAACATTAGGCGTCGGTTCGACCTAGGGTTTCGGGTGAAATCCAAAGTCAGAACCAATAAGTTAAGGCTAAAATTATTTGTGTTTTTATCTTGTGTTTGTTGTCATGCAAGTACATGGAGTTGGAGGCAAGATAGGAAAGCAAACGCAGGAAAACACAACTGGGAAGAACCTTCCTGGGTGCCTGACTTGAATCAGGCACCCATGAAGAGTTGGGCGCCCCAGTTGGAGGTAGCCCATCCCAGGCGCCTGGGGCCCCTAAGGCTCCCAGGCGCCTGGGAAGGGCAGTGTTATCACTGCTGCGATTTCGGTGCTACGGATGAGGTTTTGACCGTGACGTGGCAGGCACCCAAGAGCTTAAAGGCGCCGAGAAGCTAGTATATAAAGGGGTTCGACCCCTCACTTCAATACAACACTTTCTACATCCACTAAAGAATCTTGTGTGAACCAAATGCACTCAAGTCGAAGCTCTGCGACTAAGGAGGCTCTAGGAGGAAGTGCGTGGCACTTCGGACTTCCAAAGTTGGCCGAGTTTTTTTTTGGTTTGCTTTTTATTTATGAGTAGTATTTATTTACTATCTTTGCTTGTACATCAAACTGTAAGATGGGTATTCTCTGCCTCCAGAAATTCCAGAAAGGAGACCAATAGTGGACTCACATCGAGTACATAGGCTTTGGACGTACTGACCCTGGAGGGTTGGGAACCAAATAAATAAATCCCGCATGTACCATTATTTTTGTCTTTCTTTATTATTTTCCATTGCGTACTAACCATGATAGAAATACGATCAAATGATGTTTTCCGATGAAATTTCGGCAAAACATTCCAGTCGATATTCACCCCCCCCTCTATCGACCGACACCGATACTACAAGTGGTATCAGAGTAGGCCGTTCTTCACCGGGCTAACAGCCGAAGGAGCAACAACGCCAAGAATTAAGGGGGAGCAATGGTGAATACAGGTATTATTTAAATTATGTCAATTTTTAAATTTCATATTATTTGTTTTAAGTGCAAGGAGAGAGGACACTATAAAAACCAGTGTCCTACTCATAAGATTCGATCTTCACCACCGGTGGCAAAGGAGGTTGCAGCGCCAGGAGTCTAAAGGGACAAGAGCCACATCCGATGCTTCAAATGTCAAAAGCAGGGACACTACAAGAATTCAGTGTTCGACCAAGGTACGAAAAGTTAATTTTGGCAAAAATGTTTTTCAAATTCCTGCGAAGATAGATAATTTTTCTTTCAAGGTAGATAATCCTTATGTTAATATTCCTATTAAATTAGATTACTTACATAATAATTTAAATATCTTGCATGATAAATTAGTAAGTGATGAATCTAAATCAAATTTAGATAATATTGAAATATCAAATATTAACTCATTAATCCATAATATTAATGCAATAATTTTTAAAATTAATTCTAATACTTTATATGATAAACTTCCTGATAAATTGACAACTCTAAGGATAGCAATGAAATGTTAATTAATATTATTACTAATAATTCTAACATTTCTAAAAATAATATTTTGGATTTTTCTAATAATTCTGATAAAAATAGTGTTGATAATACTAATATTTCTCAAGGTAATGTTGATGATTATATTGAAGATAATGTTGATAACTCTCAAGATAATATTGAGGAAAACAGTCAACCCTTAGTTAATTCTACTAATTTTGAATATAATGCTTAACTTTAATTAATAACCCTGAAAATTATTCTACCTATTAATAAGATAATGAAACAATTTCTGAATATAACTCTGAAGATGAGGATGAAGATGAAAATGAATTTATTAGAATTAAATCTATATTTAATAAGATTTACAAAAATTCTAATAAAGCAGAAGTATTAAACAAATTTGTGAAATTAAATGAAAAAGAAATAGTAGATGATTAAGATATTTTTGAATTAATGGAAATGATGCAACTAGACCCAAAATTGTTAACAATTTAAACTTTAATTAATAATTAAACCTTAATTAATTTTTAATAATTTTAACCTTAATTAATTCTTAAATAATTAAACCTTAATTAATTCTTAAATAATTTAACCTTAATTAATTCTTAAACTAATTAATCCTTAATTATTAATAACTTAAATCATAATTAATTCTTAACTGTTTAAACCATAATTAACTCTTAATAACTTAAACCATAATTAATTTATTAATTCTTAATAATTTAACCTTTAATTAATTCTTAATAATTTAAACTTTAATTAAGTCTTAATAATTTAAACGTTAATTAATTCATAACTATTTAAACTTTAATTAATTCTCAACTTAAATCCTTAATTAAATCTTAACAACATAAAATCTAGATTAATCCTTAAATCTTAATTAATTAACAGTTCAATCCTTAATTCAACAAAATCCACGAACTAAATTTCAATTAATTACCTTCAATTATGAAACTAAATAAATTCTACCCAATTGAAACCTCCAACTAAATAACAATAAATATGTCAAAGTGAGTTGACATATTCGCGGGTCCACACGGTCTGTATCAAATCGAGAATTTGATACTTCATTAGAAACTTAATTAAAATGTTTTGACCTGATTGACTCATGCATAAATGACATGCCCATGCATTTGCTTATCTTTTTCTTATATATTTGTCATGTCATTCATGTTTACTTTTCTGCATAATTTAGAATAGATAGATAGGAAAAAGATTGGTTGATACTTGCCTAACTTAGTACCAGGGTGGGGCGAGATGATAGTACATTAGGGAAACTTGGTCTAGGAAGTCAGGAAGGGTGAGGAGTACCCGACCTGGTCGAACTTAGCTAAGTGGAACTAGCCGAAGCTACCTCGTCATATCCTAGACTAGTTAGACCAAAGTTTTTCAAAGAGTAAATTAAAAGTATTATTTCTATAAAAGGCTTTGTCTAAGGAAAAGGTTGATGATCCAATAAGGCTACGACCAAAGAAGACCCCTGGGTCTCACCAAGACCTGGAAGCCAATTATTAAAATATGCTTTTAAATTACAAATCGTTAAACTTGAATCTAACTTAAGGTCAAGCAATTTATAAATTAAATTGATAAAAATTATTCAAGCATCTCACTGACACCTATAAGGCAACCGTGCTTGCTTGTACTGCGACACTTTGAATGGGTGAGATGTTAAGGACTAATTAATTGATAAATGTTTTTCAAAATATATTTAAAATCATTAGGATATGTTCTTAAAAATCTATTTTCAAAATAATGTTTAAACATAATAATGTTTTAATGAATTTCATGCTTGATTGGGTGCTTAGCTATAATTACATATTTTAAAAATTATATATCTTTTCGAAAATTATTTAACCTACACTTAGATACAAAACCTTCTAGGTCAACACTAAAGTCCCTAAAGATACTTAGGTAGAGGTCCTTGTAGTTAACAAGGGTAGTCAGAAGGTGTCAGGTTCAGGGGGAGTCTTTATTTTTGCGGATTTTTATTTTTAGAAAACTATTTTCAAAAATTACACTTTTCAAAAATTCATATCATTCAAAATGGTTTGAGCTTTAAAATTATTATCATTTCTTTTAAAATGCGAAAAATACTTTTTCGAAAACTTATTTCAAAATATTTTTCAGAAATTATTTCCTTGAAAGTTATTATATTCTTTCAACAATACTCTTCAAAAATTGCTTTAATTGCTCTTATAATTTGAATAAACTCTAAAGACACATAGGAAGCTTTCTTCATGATCTACAAGAATTCCTAAGATTATGTCAGATTTTGGGGGAGTCCAAGTCAAAAGAAATTACTATATTATTCATGTTTATTTCAAAAATTTCTTAATTTTTTTCTCTTTTCTTTTGAATCCAACCCTAAGACTCAAAGGAAGATCAACTTATCGTCAACAACCTTCCTAGGACTGTGTCAGGTTTAGGGGAGGTTCAAGTTAAAAGAATCATTAGAAATTTTAAAAATGTTATATCTTCATAAAACCACTAAATTTTTTCAAAATAATTTTGAAAATATTATATTCTCATTTTCCAAAACTTATTTTTTGTCTTTTGGAATATCTTTGAAAATAATTTTTATCTTGAGTTTGGAAAATTTTCCAAGACACAAAGGAAAATTTTTCTTATAGTAAACAAGGTTTCTTAGGATTATGTCAAACTGAAAAAGAAACCAAATCAAGAAAATTATTATTTTTCAAAACCAAATTCCATTAAAAATATTCATTTATGAAAATCCCCAAAATACATAGGAATTTTTTTGTGATCAACAAGATTCCTAGGATTGTGTTAGACTTAGGGAAGTTCAAAAAATTTTTCACATATTGTTGGTGCAATATTTTTTAAATTACTTAGTGTCATTTAAAATATTTTTCTAAAACAAGTATTTAGTTTTTTTAAAAGGGTGAAGAGTTTTGAAAATCACTTTTCAATATATATATATATATATATATATATATATATATTAAGTATTTTCAAAAGGAGGGGAGAGATTATCTTAAAAGGGGAAGAAAGGCTTAAGTTAATTTTTTCAAAAATCTTATTGTATGTACAAATATTTCTCTTTTGTTATTTCCTTTTGATGTGTGACAAACGGAGAGAGAGGCTTAAGTTAGATTTTTTTTCGATTTCTTCCAAGTGTTAAAACTAGAACCCTAGGAGAGAGACTTAAGTTAGATTTTTTTTATTTCTCCCAAGTGTTAAATCTAGAACCCTTAGACCTAACCTAACTTAAGATTATTGTCAAACATCAAAAAGGAGGAGATTGTTGATGTAAAATGCATCAGTGATGAACAGTTATCCTCTAATATTTCGATGTTTGACAATATACTAAAGTTAGTGATAATATATGTAACGACTCGGAAAATTTTCCTAATATGTCTTTAAAATATTGAGCATGTCTAGATAATTTTTCCGAGGGACCTAGGAACATTAACACGGATTTTAGCCTAGAAATCCATGTTTTTCCATTTAAATTGGGGAAATAGGTACTAATGGGCCTTATATGGGCCTTCTAGTACCATGATTATTGGTGAATTTTAGGTAAAAATTTATAAAAATATAAAGGGATTTTAATGGGAAATATTAACATAATTATGGGGGAATTTTTAAGGGATTTTCGAAATAATTAGGAAAATAAAATAAAAATAAAATGGAAAAAATTAGTGCATGCACCAAGTATTGAACCTTGGACCTCTTGTACAACCATACATGCTCTAACCAATTCACCTAGCAAGGGAGTGCTATGAGGAAATGAAGTGGATTATGGTTAAGGCTTAGGAAAATGAAGAGTCACCAACCATGACTCTTCACTTACCCTCCTTGATGAGTTATAAAGAGAGGCATGGGGGGTTACTTCTCTCCTTCCATCAAGTCACCTTTCTTCCTCCCTCCTTCTTCATCCTAGCCGAAACCCCAAGAGGGGATTCTCCCTTGGAAAAAGTTCACCTAAGGCTCCATCTCCAAGATCGGCTCTTACAAGGATACAAAGGCTAGGGGTGGTCAAGAGGCAACAAGATCTCCATCCTTCTCCCAAATCTAAGGTCTATAATCAAGATCAACCAAAGTAAGACTCCCTCACCTGTGGTATAATAATTCCTTTGAATGTTTAGCATAATATAAAGTTGGTTTTAGGTAGTGGTATTGATGAAACCATGATTTGTGACCCTATAACTTTCGGCCACTAGGGTTTTGGGGTCCAAAATGATGTTAAAAATATTACTCATGCCTTCTAATGTTTTTCCATGATGAATATAAGTTAAAATGAGATTTGGAGAAATTTTGGGGTACCCTAGGATCTCCTAGGGTTTCGGCCAACCCCATGAACCCATAGGTAGGGTTGGATTTAAACCTTCAAGTATGTGTTTTGTGTATTATCATGCTATAAGAGAGATTGAGGATGAGTTATGTGAATTTTCACAAGGCTTTGTGACCCTATAACTTTCGGCCATGTAGGGGTCTAGGGCAAAGAGTTAGGGCTTCCCTCAAGCAAGGGTCCTAAAAGCCCCTATGGTAGGGTATGGTTGGTGTTTAATGTTTGATTGGGGATTTTATGGAATTTTTCCATGCACCCATGGCCTTGTAGGGTTTCGGCCAGCCCTAAGAAGGAGGGCTAAAGGGTAGGGATAACCTTATAGGTAATGTATGGTTGTCTCTTTACCTTATGTTATCTTACATGTTAATTGAATGATGGAACCCTTCCTTATAGGTTTCGGCCAAGCAAGGTAAAAAGGGTTTGGGGGAAGTTAGGGTTTGAAGAATGATGGTTTATACTTTATTATGAAGTATATATAAAGGTTCAAGCATATGGTAGAAATTAAGTTACCTATAACCCTAACCTTAAGCACCATGTTTCATGTTTGTATGTTTATGATTGGATGCCATGCTTAATAGGGTTTATTTATGAATGCCTTGTGTTCTATGCCATGCACTTGAATGGTAGGTAGTATGTTTATGGAAGTCCTACTTATGTATGCTTGGGATGAATACCATGCTTATGTTTGAAATGCGATGTTTACCTTATATATCATGATCATGCAAACTCTATGGATTAGGATGATTGTCTATGCAAACCTGCCATGTTCAATGAATGTAATGCAATGTTTACCTTATATTCCATGATCATGCAAGCACTAGGAATAAGAATGATGTTAATGTAAGTAGGTCATGTTCTATGAATGAAGATGCATGTTATGTTTATAAATGAAGATGCATGTTATGTTTATGAATGAAAGTGCATGCTATGTTTTATGAATAAAGATGCATGCCATGTTTATGAATGACGACACGGTCGATGGTCGACGGTACGACGGTACGACGGTCATGAGGACCGGTAAATGGGCCGGTAGACGGGTCGGGTCGTTACACATGCCATGTTTATGAATGAAGGTGCATGCCATGTTTTATGAATAAAGATGCATGCCATGATGTATGAATGATGAAGCATATGAAGTATTTTACTTTATGAATGGGCTTGTACCGGACCGAAGTATGGGTCCAAGGGATGGGCACCTTAAGAACGCCCCAGTTCTGGACTACCGACTATGCTATCCACGGTTCTGGCACTACCGAACCTGTGCAACAGGGATGGGCACCTTAAGGACGCCCCAGTTCTGGGACTACCGACTATGCTGTCCTTACCCTAGTAGGTCGGGGCTCGCTACCTCGTATTTACTTAGGGATGCGCGTTTATGATGTATGTATGTGGTACAAGCCGGGGACCCCCAATGATGTTATGATTATGTTTAAGTATTTAAAAGTATGATTTTAAAAGTTAAGCATCCTTATGTATACGCATTAAACTCATGCATTCATTCATGTTATGCATTATGCCATGATAGTAATGTCTTATACTTATGTCTCATGTCAAGAAATATGCATGATAGCAAACGAGTTATGCTTATGGTTATGTAAGAAGATGCCCATATGATATGATAGAAAGCATGCCTATGTTTATGCCATACAGGTTAGTTCATGCTTTATGTTTATGTTTATGCCATGCTAGGAATGTTAGTATGTTTATGTTTATGCCATGCTAAGAATGTTATTATGTTTATGTTTATGTCATGTATCATGCATACTAGGAATGTTATTATGTTTATGTTTATGCCATGCTAGGAATGTTAATATGTTTATGTTTATGCCATGCTAGGAATGTTAGTATGTTTATGTTTATGCCATGTATCATGCATGTTAAGAATGTTTCTTTATGTTTATGTTTATGTCATGTATCATGCATGCTAAAAATGTTTCCTTATGTTCATGTTTATGCCATGTATCATGTCATGTTAAGAATGTTTATTATGCTTATGTCTATGCCATGTATCATGCCATGCTAAGAATATTTATTATGTTTATGTTCATGCCATGTCAATTATATGCTAAGTGATTCTAGATGCTTATGTTCTAAGCAGAGCACCAAGTATGTTAATGTTCATGTGCTCATTATTAAGTAATGAATGGTTTTAGTGAGTAGGAAAGAGTCTTACTAAGCCTCTGTGCTTATAGTCTTATTTCCTTATACCGCAGATCATGCAAGGGGACAGTAAGGAAGCAGCAGGAGGGCAAGAATGTATGTGTGTGGTAGTGATTTGGCCAAGAAAACAAGATGTTTACTCGTCTTATGCTAGAACTTTACCTTTACTAATTATGTGCTTGAAAGGTGACTTATGTGACTCTATGACATGATGCTAAGTATGACATGATATGATGCTAAGTATGAAGTTAATATGCCAAGTTCCGATGTCATGATGTTAGGAATGGTAGTAGGTGCATGTAGGTGTAAGTTTAATATTTTTCCGCTGCATTATGAGGTTCACCTGCCCTACTCATGTTAACGTAACGTCGCTTTATGGAATGAAAAAGAAAAAAAACGGGCGTTACAATATATATGTTAGATAATATATTGAGGGTGGTCAAAGTGATCAAGGGTTAGACCAAACAGAACCTTATGTTTGGTAGGGTGAACCCAGGTTTGATCAATTTGACAAAGGGGTTAGCCAAACAGGATTTGATGTTTGGCAGAATGAATAGAACCCAGGGTTGGTGATAAGTGTCATTTTTGTGATTATTTTAGATGTTAAAATCCATGTTTGACCTATGTTTTTATTGCTTAATTATGATTTTACCCTAGGTTTTGGAACTTTATCTTATTTTGGACTTAATTGCAAAATTACACAATTTTGGATTATTTGGCCACTAATTTTATGATATATTTTTGTAGGCATGAAAGGATCCTGGACCTAGGGCATACTGGGTCAAACTTGAGTCGGATGTGAACCGGATCGAATTATCAAGCCTACGATTAATCCGGGCCGTCCGATTCAAGAGCGGCTAGATCTGAGCCATCCGGGACGATCTGAAGCAATCCGAGCTAGGGTTAGGGTTGATCAAGCTCTATGATCAAGATCTGAAGGTTTCATCCCAATCGGAGCTAAATCAACCGTTGGATCAAGCAAGGAGGGCTCTAGAGCGTCCATTCACAGATAGAGTTGATATGGACCATCCGTTGCATATCTGGAGGATCCGAGCTACCACAAGGCAGATCCTGACCCTAGATCAACATCCTCAAAGTTTGGGTCAGATCAGATGAAGATCAACCGTTGGATTTCTCAAATTAATCACAACCGTCCATTGATAGCTATTTAATCAAATTTTCCCAGCAGCTTCTCCTCGTCGCGTCTCCGCCGCTGTTCATCTTCTTCTTCAGTTTCTTCTCGTTTCTTAGCTAGATTTCTTCATCAAGGAGGCGCGATCACTCAATCCATCATCAAAGCAAGGGTTAGGTTAGTATGGAGAGTCTCAGTGAGGTTTCCGATTGAAGATTTGCTCAATAGAGAAGCTGCGCGAGGTCTCGGCAGTTTCACTATCCGATTCCATTGAACTCAGCTGTGATCCACTTCCATTGCATCCGAGCTGACCAGAGGGGTTCCCTGGAAGGTCTCGGTCCCTCCCCAATCAAGATCGCAATCCACCACAGCAAGTTTGAAGGATTCGGAAGCTGATTTCAGTTTGAGCAGTGATCTGATCAGATTCGGTAGCAGAGACATTTCCTGCTGATTTGCGGAGCTTGCGGGTCCGAGGTTCTCCCTTGATTGACGACCAAGGAGCTCTTGAGTTGAGGAAGGATTGAGGAGTAGTTCATTGGTTAATTTTAGTTCTTTATGCTGTAATTTCGTTTCTATAGTTAAGTTCTGTTCTGCAGTTCTGTTCTTGGTTTCAGATTGGTTAGTTTTGTTTACTTGATTAGTTCTGTTTAAATTAGTTTCGATTCTGCAAAGTAAGTAGATTTATTTGTTTGTTAGGGAACAATTGAGTTAATTTTAGTTTGGTTCGCATAGTTAAAATTTCTGCAGTTTTTTAATCTGTTGCGTGCCAGCTCCTTCCCTGCAATTGCATTCATTTTTGTATTTAGTTTAGTTATAATTTCAGCAATTTGATTCTGCTTTTAGTTTAGCTACAACTTCAGCAAATTGTTCAGTTTTCCATGTTGAGTATCAATGTTTTGAACCTGCGTACCAGTTCTCAGCAATTTTGAATCTGTGCAGAAATTTTCTCTGAATTCAGTTTGCGTATCAGTGAATTTGTCAGCTGTTTCTGTTCAGAACTTTTGAGAGTGTATCAATTTCTGCAATCAGCACTGATTTGGATCACGTTTAACACATCTTGTAGTGTACTTTGTGCTCAAATTCAGTATGCAGTGTGAGTTTCATGCTCATTGGATCAGTCACTGCATTTCTGCAGAAATAGCACTGATTTGGATCACGTTTTGTTCAAATTGCTTTAGTTTACTTACCTCGAAATTTCCTTGCAAATTGTTCTAGCTAAAGAGCATTCGAATTCAAGCCTCGCACAGCAGTAAGTTTGAATCACTTTCATATCTGAAATCTGAAATCCAATTCTGAAATCTAAGTTCAATTCTGAATTCTCTTGCATTTGGCTGTGTCGAGATGTTGTGTGCTTAGGGTCATGCTTGTTCAGTCATTTGCTTGGAGTTGAGCTCTCAATTATCTCTGCATTTCTTTGCATGTTCAGTTTTCATTTCTCAGTCTGATTAATAATTCCCAATCTGGACTGATAAAATCAGTTTTTGGCACACAAAAATTCAGTTTGGCACATAAGAATCAGCTTGCGTGCCAAGCTGTTTTAGGCACTAATTTGCATCAGATTTCACCAGTCCTTTTCGGAGTAGGGTAGTGTTTGAGTTCTATTGATATAACCTTTAGCTATTCTGAACTTTCCCTACTTTAGTTAGCTTTGAAAACTTCTAAGTGAGTTGAGTTCAGTGCTTGTTCAAATTCTGAATTTTGCATGCTATTAATGGTGTTAAGCGTGTTGTTTCCAAAATCTGCATCCACTGCACTTATTTATTTCATTGCTTGGTAATTTGATTTGCTTTTGAAATCAGAAATCAGTTTTAAACAAATTGCTTAAGGGTTTTAGATGAGTAAGTGATCCAATTGGTTGAATCTTCAATTTCCATTACTTTGGTTAAGTTACATGGTTAAGTTTTTATCCCATTCATTGTGTTTTCATTTCCAAACTACAAGCAAAAACCCAGATTTAATTTGAAACCCGAAAAACACAAATGACACACAAACACAAGTTTGAATCAGACACGACAACTTGCCCCGAGAAAAATACGACCTGTGGCCCCTATATTACATTTCCATATTTTTGATTGTAAAAGGGTTTTCAGTTATTCATTCATTTCATTTTAAATTTGATGAGCCCATACATTTCGTGACAAAATTAATCTAGTATATTTGGGACTTGTCAAATTTTTGGCGCCGTTGCCGAGGAAGCAACTAGTTGATTTGTTTGATTTTGCTTGTATACTTTTAGACATATCATTGTGGGGTTCTATTTTATTTTGCTTTATCTTTTGTATAATGGTACTGCCATTTTTTTTCTTGTTTGTTTTGTGACAGGGGCTGAAGGATCAAAATGTTTTCATCTACTTGTCAGCAGCCGTGTCCACATTTTCAGCAGAACCAACCTTTCAATCAGCAACCAAATCAATTTTTTCAGCCACAATGTCAACAATTTCAACAAGATTCTCAACCAAATCAGAATTTTCAGATCGGGCAGCCGCCATTCCAGAATTTTCAGCCCCAGTTTGAGCAACCATTTCAACAATTTCAGCCCAACTTTCAGCCACCATTACAACAATTTCAGCAATCACAAAATTTCCAGCAGCCTTTTGAAAGTTTTCAGCCCCAAAATAATCAATTTCAGCTTCAACCTCAGCCATGGCAGCAAGAATTTCAACCTATACAGAATTTTCAACAACCTTTTCAATATTCACAGCCATGCGATCCAAATTTTCAGCAAAATCAACCAAATTTCCAGCCCACTCAATTTCAGTGTTCACCACCACAATTTCAACCTCAGATTCAAGATTTCCAGGGCTACCATTCTCAGCAAGTTCAACCATCCTTTCAACCACAATTTCATCATTTTCAGTAAGATTTCCAATTTCAAGGACAGAATTTTCAGCAAGACACTCAAAATTTTCAGCCCCTCCCATTTCAGCAGTTTAATCAAGGAGGCTTTGAGGATCCTGATTGGGATGCGGCTCTACACCAAAGGATTATGGAGATGTGTCAACAAATCCAACAACAACAGCAAACTTTTCGAGAACAACAACAACAATGGTTTCAAAACATACAAGATCGATTGAATCAGTTAAAAGCCCAAGTATCAGAACAATCAGATGATTCTACAGGTGTAGGGGATTGCACAGAGCCCCAAGAATCACCTACAGTGATTGATACATCAGAAAATTCAGAGGATAGGATTGAGAGTGTAGGGGATTGCACTGAGCCCCAAGAATCACCCATTCCTATTTTACATGACCATTCTGATCTTTTATTTTGTGATTATAGTATTATTGATGATCCTAATGTTTCTAATTTGGTTGTTGCAGGAATGGTTGAGGAAACATGTATTGACGATGATTCCACAGGTGTAGGGGATTGCACTAAGCCCCAGGGACCACCACAATTACCAGAAAGTGTAGGGACTTGTATGGTGGAAGCAAGCACCCAAGGATCACCAGTTGATTGTCCACCAGAGCCTGAGGCTGAAGAGGAGACTGCACATGATCAGGAGGAGGCCATGGATACATCTACTTTTGTAGAACCTCCAGGTACTTTTCAGCATGATCAGGTAACTACTCCTAATTTTTCTGAAAATTTCATAGAGGTACCTCAAACTGATTTTATTATTTTTAATACACCTAGGGATGCATCTCTTGTAGAATTTAATTTTGAAAAACCCCTAGAGGTACCTAGTGTAGAATTTGCTGAAAATGAAGCATGTTTTGATGTATATCATGAAAATGCTGAGTGTGAAAATTTTTTAGGGGTGCCTAGACTTGATGTTGATTATTGTGATGAGTCTCTTGATATATCTTTTGCTGAAAATAATTGTGAAAAATTCATTGAGGCACCTGAGATTGATTTCATAGGCTGTGACACATTGCTTGATACATCTGTGTTGAAAAATAATTGCGAAATTTTTATTGAAGTGCCAAAAATTGATTTCATTATTTGTGATGAATTTCAGGATGCAAATTTTGTAGGAAATAACTGTGAAAAATTTATTGAGACACCAAGCATTGATTTAATTGGATATAATGCAGTTTTGGATTCATTTCATGCAGAGACTGATATCATTTTATTTCTTTCTGACCCTGCACGCTTGAGAGAGGTATTACACTGTTTTGCAGGGTCTAGGAGACTTCAGGAGTGGGTGCTCCAACTGAACAGACTTCAACCTTCTAGAAGTACTTCTAAAAGGCATAAAGAAGGAGGAGATGATTTTGCTTTAACTCAAAGAACTCCATTCCTTCAGTGGATTTTAAACCTGAATCGCCTTAGGCCACCAGAGCTAATTTTTGAAAAGTTCAAGTGTGGGGGAGCCAGACATCTCTCAGACACCCAGACACCTCCACTACCATGGTGGAGGCTTCTTCTGGATCGACTCCGCCCACCAGAATAAAGGGGAGTTTGATTTTTCTTGTATTTTCTTTTATTTCATTTTTCATTTTTTATGCTTTCTAGGAGTAGGATTTTCTTTTAAGTTGAGTCCTTGTCATTGTAAATACCTTGTTATTTCTTTTTGCACTGTTTCTTGCATGAGTAGAAATAAAAGTATCCCTCTAGGTTATTCCATAGCATTTTAGAATCTCTTGGAAAACAAATTAAATTTGGTTGTTAAAACTTAGGATTTGAGCTAATGGATGAAATCTTGGATGCTTGAGTACTACTTTTCCTTAGATTCTTGATTGAGGACTTGAGATGAAGTATTTTTGCCTAGTGAGATTTAGCCTTATCCTTGTGATACACATATGTCATTGTGCTCTAGAACTTGCTTAGGTTCTTTCAAAATCATATTTCGATGATTGGATCACATCTATAGAGACTAATCACTTTGTTTCTTTTCCATATCAAATTTTGGCAAAAATCATGTTCATTCCATTTTTCTCTACTTATTTCTTACACTTACCCTCACTTTTCTTTGGACTTGTTGTTTGATTTATTTCTAATGTTATTTTGCCCGAGACGGACAAAGATTTAAGTGTGGGGGAGTGACTAAAGTTTTGGATGTATTTCATGTCAAGAAGAAAAAAAAAAAATTCATGTGCCAAGTGAGTGAGTTTGGTGCCAAGAATGAGCAAGAGAGGAGGAAGCAATTGGAGATTTAGATTCGTTACTATACTTTGAAGATTCAAGTGGTAATCAATGGAAAATTTTGAAAATCTATGCCATGCCAAAAAGAAAAAAAAATCAGTGTATCACATTTGAAGACAATTGTGCCTTGGCCGAAATCCAAAATTCTGGAATTTAAATTGCTGCCAAATGCTGAATTGAAGCTAAATTTCAGAGCTGATGTATGAATAACTGCAGCTGGAAAAATCTGAGATCAATGCAGAGTAAATCTGTGCCAAAAACTGAGGAAGAAAAGTCTAATTCTGTGCAGATTACTGAAATGAAACAAGCTGAATTCCAGCTGAACACAAGCTGAATTCCAGCTGGATACAATCTGAATTGAAGCTTTTGAAGCTGGGATCAATGCAGAAAATTTGCAGCTAATAGAGGATGTTTCGGCTACCTTGTTGGAAAGGAAATTGCAGCTGTTTTTGGTCAGTTGGCTTTGGACTTGCAACTGTACTTTGCTAGGAAAATCAGTATTCGAAAGGGCTGAACAGGATGTGTGAACAAAAGCTGAATATGAGCTGAAAAACTGCACTGATCGAAATCTGCCGAGAGCTAAATTCTAGAGCTGATGAATGAAGAATACAAATTGGAAAATCTGAAACTAAGCAAATTCTTGCCATTGCAAAGAAGAATACAAGTGAAGCTGAAAGTTTTCCATACAATCAGCTGTGCAGAAATTGAAAGTTTGAGCAGAACTGAAACAAGCTGAGAGATTTACAGCAGGATTTGTGCCAAAAAGAAAAGAAAAGAGCTGAACAAGAGCTGCTGAAATGACACAAGTTGAATTGATGCAGTTAATTTTGAATTTGCAGCTGGAAGGATGAATTGAAGCTGATGAAATTTCGATTTTGAGTTGCTGAGATGATACAAATAAACTTGGAGCTGCTGTGAATCATTGAAGGACTGTTTGTGAAGCTGAATTGGAGAAATCAGCAATGTATCACTGATTTTAGACAGAAATTGCAGAATGGTTGTGGCGGAATTAAATCTGTTGGTGAGCAGATTTCAAATGAAAGTTTAAACTATTTTTGAGCTCCACTATTATGTGAGGTAACTGCCTTGAATCTCAGAGAATTGCAAGGTTGAAAAATCAGATTCTTGATTTTGAAATTGAAGCCGTGGAGCAGAAACATTGAAGCAGAAATTTGCAACTTTTGTACCAACTTGAAATGGATTCAGGTTTTCCAAGGCTGCAAATTCGATTGCAGAGCACCTCCACTGCTAAGAGTTTTCAGATCAGAAATTTGCAAAGGTTGAGAAAGCAAGCTGAGAATGAAGGAATTGTATCAAGATAAAGCTGAATTTGATTTTCCGAGGATATAAATCATGGCAGTAGGTATAGGAATTTAGCAACAAGTGTGGAGTGCATCCCAACTGATCAGAACAAGATTGAATTTCAATCTGAGAGCAGAAAAGAAAAAAGAAAAAAAAAGAGAAGAGAAAGCAGTTTGAAAAAAAATGAAAAGAAACCAAGTGGACACAATTGACTTGGCATTGAAAATCATTGAAGTTCTCCGATCCGAATTAAAAGTTTTGCTCCACTACAAATCTGACCTTGCTAGAGGATAAAAGAAGAAGAGAAAAATCAGAAAAGAAAAGAAAGAAGCACAAGTGGCACGCAAGGAGGAACTTGGCACATTAGACCAAAAAAAAAAAAGGGTTTTTCATCCAAAACAAAGGCCATTATTTAAATCTGACTTTACCACACTTTTGATATTATTAGAGGACTGTTAAGATGGGGCAAAGCACATTGGAAATATTTTTGAGCAACCAAGTCTCCCACTCCATCAATTTTTCCATTTTCTTGACTTTTATTCCATTTCTTATCATTTTCCATGTTTTCACTTGTTTTTATAGTTGTTGATCCTATTCATGATTAATGGTGGAGACTAGATAATAAGCAAGCCTATGGTAGTGCAAGAAACATGTGTGTAAGAGTGAGCTCCACTTCCATCACCAAATTAGAACTTAAGAGAGAGTCACCAAAACTTCCCTTGAAAGGCTAGTGATTTAAATTCATCTCAATGACTCATGATGGATGAAAAGGCTAAGTTGTTGATTTAAGGACAAGATACTAATTCATAGAGCTTAGATTTATGAGAATTGACAACCTTAGGTAGTTTCTTTTCATTTGTTTCTAATTATGTTTAAGAAAGCCTAAGGGATACTTATTTAGTAGTTTCGCGAGACACTCAAGGTTAAGTGTGGGGGAGTTGATAAGAGTCATTTTTGTGATTATTTTAGATGTTAAAATCCATGTTTGACCTATGTTTTTATTGCTTAATTATGATTTTACCCTAGGTTTTAGAACTTTATCTTATTTTGGACTTAATTGTAAAATTATACAATTTTGGATTATTTGGCCACTAATTTTATGATATATTTTTGTAGGCATGAAAGGATCCTGGACCTAGGGCATACTGGGTCAAACTTGAGTCGGATGTGAACCGGATCGAATTATCAAGCCTACGATTAATCCGGGCCGTCCGATTCAAGAGCGGCTAGATCTGAGCCATCCGGGACGATCTGAAGCAATCCGAGCTAGGGTTAGGGTTGATCGAGCTCTATGATCAAGATCTGAAGGTTTCATCCCAATCGGAGCTAAATCAACCGTTGGATCAAGCAAGGAGGGCTCTAGAGCGTCCATTCACAGATAGAGTTGATCTGGACCATCCGTTGTATATCTGGAGGATCCAAGCTACCACAAGGCAGATCCTAACCCCAGATCAACATCCTCAAAGTTTGGGTCAGATCAGATGAAGATCAACCGTTGGATTTCTCAAATTAATCACAACCATCCATTGATAGCTATTTAATCAGATTTTCCCAGCAGCTTCTCCTCGTTGCGTCTCCGCCGCTGTTCATCTTCTTCTTCAGTTTCTTCTCGTTTCTTAGCTAGATTTCTTCATCAAGGAGGCGCGATCACTCAATCCATCATCAAAGCAAGGGTTAGGTTAGTATGGAGAGTCTCAGTGAGGTTTCCGATTGAAGATTTGCTCAATAGAGAAGCTGCGCGAGGTCTCGGCAGTTTCACTATCCGATTCCATTGAACTCAGCTGTGATCCACTTCCATTGCATCCGAGCTGACCAGAGGGGTTCCCTGGAAGGTCTCGGTCCCTCCCCAATCAAGATCGCAATCCACCACAGCAAGTTTGAAGGATTCGGAAGCTGATTTCAGTTTGAGCAGTGATCTGATCAGATTCGGTAGCAGAGACATTTCCTGCTGATTTGCGGAGCTTGCGGGTCCGAGGTTCTCCCTTGATTGACGACCAAGGAGCTCTTGAGTTGAGGAAGGATTGAGGAGTAGTTCATTGGTTAATTTTAGTTCTTTATGCTGTAATTTCGTTTCTATAGTTAAGTTCTGTTCTGCAGTTCTATTCTTGGTTTCAGATTGGTTAGTTTTGTTTACTTGATTAGTTCTGTTTAAATTAGTTTCGATTCTGCAAAGTAAGTAGATTTATTTGTTTGTTAGGGAACAATTGAGTTAATTTTAGTTTGGTTCGCATAGTTAAAATTTCTGCAGTTTTTTAATCTGTTGCGTGCCAGCTCCTTCCCTGCAATTGCATTCATTTTTGTATTTAGTTTGGTTATAATTTCAGCAATTTGATTCTGCTTTTAGTTTAGCTACAACTTCAGCAAATTGTTCAGTTTTCCATGTTGAGTATCAATGTTTTGAACCTGCGTACCAGTTCTCAGCAATTTTGAATCTGTGCAGAAATTTTCTCTGAATTCAGTTTGCGTATCAGTGAATTTGTCAGCTGTTTCTGTTCAGAACTTTTGAGAGTGTATCAATTTCAGCAATCAGCACTGATTTGGATCACGTTTAACACATCTTGTAGTGTACTTTGTGCTCAAATTCAGTATGCAGTGTGAGTTTCATGCTCATTGGATCAGTCACTGCATTTCTGCAGAAATAGCACTGATTTGGATCACGTTTTGTTCAAATTGCTTTAGTTTACTTACCTCGAAATTTCCTTGCAAATTGTTCTAGCTAAAGAGCATCCGAATTCAAGCCTCGCGCAGCAGTATGTTTGAATCACTTTCATATCTGAAATCTGAAATCCAATTCTGAAATCTAAGTTCAATTCTGAATTCTCTTGCATTTGGCTGTGTCGAGATGTTGTGTGCTTAGGGTCATGCTTGTTCAGTCATTTGCTTGGAGTTGAGCTCTCAATTATCTCTGCATTTCTTTGCATGTTCAGTTTTCATTTCTCAGTCTGATTAATAATTCCCAATCTGGACTGATAAAATCAGTTTTTGGCACACAAAAATTCAGTTTGGCACATAAGAATCAGCTTGCGTGCCAAGCTGTTTTAGGCACTAATTTGCATCAGATTTCACCAGTCCTTTTCGGAGTAGGGTAGTGTTTGAGTTCTATTGATATAACCTTTAGCTATTCTGAACTTTCCCTACTTTAGTTAGCTTTGAAAACTTCTAAGTGAGTTGAGTTCAGTGCTTGTTCAAATTCTGAATTTTGCATGCTATTAATGGTGTTAAGCGTGTTGTTTCCAAAATCTGCATCCACTGCACTTATTTATTTCATTGCTTGGTAATTTGATTTGCTTTTGAAATCAGAAATCAGTTTTAAACAAATTGCTTAAGGGTTTTAGATGAGTAAGTGATCCAATTGGTTGAATCTTCAATTTCCATTACTTTGGTTAAGTTACATGGTTAAGTTTTTATCCCATTCATTGTGTTTTCATTTCCAAACTACAAGCAAAAACCCAGATTTAATTTGAAACCCGAAAAACACAAACGACACACAAACACAAGTTTGAATCAGACACGACAACTAGCCCCGAGAAAAATACGACCTGTGGCCCCTATATTACATTTCCATATTTTTTATTGTAAAAGGGTTTTCAGTTATTCATTCATTTCATTTTAAATTTGATGAGCCCATACATTTCGTGACAAAATTAATCTAGTATATTTGGGACTTGTAAGTTGGTCAGTTCAACCAAAGGGATTAAACCAAACCAGACTTGAGGTTTGGGATTACATTTACCTAAATATTGGATGAAGTCTAGTCAAGATTATGATGACTAGAAAAGGAGTGATTAAGGTGGAAGAAATCCTAGTGAGTGAAGCTAGGTGATCTAAATCCTGGTGGTCCTAGTGAGTGAAGCTAGGTGAACTAAGTCCTGATGAGTAAAGCTAGGTACGAAATCTTGGTCTGGGGGATTGAGCACTAAGTCCTGGTCAGGGATCAGGCAACAAATTCTTAGCCGAGCGAGGATTGTTGATAGAAGTAGAGACGGGTCGAGGTCAAACATCTCGAGATCCGAGTTCTCAGATGTTAGTGATATGAGAGAAGTGTCCTAAGGCAATCGCCTTATGATTGTAAACATTTATTTTAATAAATGATAATTCACTATTTGAGTATACATGTTTGTGTATTTGATTGGGATCTTAAACTCATCTACTGAATGTCCGCAATACAACTCACAGCATAAGAGAATTTGTGATGGGATCACAACTAGTGATTATCTCTAAATGTGCAAATGTGAAGTATTGAAAATATCCCTAGTCGATGAATTGATAAAAATGGATACTATCAATTCTGTTGAGACTAGCATGGGTTATTCTCTAATCAGCTGATTAGAGAATAACCCATGCTAGTCTCAACAGAATTGATAGTGTCCATTTTTATCAATTCATCGACTAGGGATATTTTCAATACTTCACATTTGCACATTTAGAGATAATCACTAGTTGTGATCCCATCACAAATTCTCTTATGCTGTGAGTTGTATTGCGGACATTCAGTAGATGAGTTTAAGATCCCAATCAAATTCACAAACATGTATACTCAAATAGTGAATTATCATTTATTAAAATAAATGTTTACAATCATAAGGCGATTGCCTTAGGACACTTCTCTCATATCACTAACAAACTCCCACTTGGCCTAATGCCAATCGCTATGGTATCCAATACCACAGGCTCTAACATGACCCTCAAACTTGTTCTGAGGCAAGGCCTTAGTTAAAGGATCCGCTAAATTCCTTTCAGTGGGAATTTTCTCAATTTGTATGTCATTCCTACTTATAATCTCTCTGATCACATGATAGCGGCGAAGCACGTGTTTGGATCGCTGATGAGACCTTGGTTCCTTTGCTTGTGCAATAGCTCCATTGTTGTCGCAGTAAACCGGCACTGCTTCATCAATGGTTGGAACCACGCCAAGTTCGGAGACGAACTTCTTGATCCAGACTACTTCCTTTGCTGCTTCCGAAGCTGCGATATATTCCGCTTCCGTGGTAGAATCCGCTACGGTGTCTTGTTTGGAACTTTTCCAACTTACTGCGCCTCCATTCAAAGTAAATACGTATCCAGACTAAGATTTGGAGTCATCCTTATCTGTCTGGAAACTGGCATCTGTATACCCACGTATTACTATATCTCCTTCTCCATATGTTAGGAACACATCCTTAGTTCTTCTTAAGTACTTAAGGATCGTCTTGACAGCCGCCCAATGATCCATTCCTGGATCCGACTGGTATCTGCTTGTGACGCTCAAAGCATACGATACATCGGGTCTAGTACATAACATAGCATACATGATAGATCCTATCGCGGATGCATAAGGAATCTTATTCATGCAAATCCTCTCGTCTTCTGTGCGTGGACACATAGACTTTGAAAGGTTGATCCCATGCCTGATGGGAAGGTAACCTTTCTTGGATTCCGACATGCTAAACCTTTTTAGCACACGGTCTATATATGTAGACTACGAAAGACCAAGCAACCGTTTTGATCTATCTCTATAGATTCTAATCCCAAGGATATAGGTTGCTGCTCCCAGGTCTTTCATGGAAAAAGTTTTGGACAACCAAATTTTAACTGTTTGTAAGACTGATATATCGTTTCCTATAAGTAAGATGTCATCGACATATAATACTAGGAATACGACTGCACTCCCACTAACCTTCTTGTACACACAAGGTTCGTCAGGATTTTGTGAGAAATTAAACTCTTTGATTGTCTCATCAAAACGGATATTCCAGCTCCTGGATGCTTGCTTCAATCCATATATGGATCTTCGAAGTTTGCATACTTTGGTTTTATCAACCGATGTGAAACCTTCAGGTTGTATCATGTATACATCCTCAAGCAGGTTTCCATTAAGGAAAGCTGTTTTCACATCCATTTGCCATATCTCATAATCATAATGAGCTGCTATGGCTAGGAGCATCCGAATGGATTTAAGCATAGCTACTGGCGAATAGGTTTCGTCATAATCAATTCCTTGCTTCTGACGATATCCTTTTTCCACTAATCTAGCTTTAAAGGTAACTACATTACCTTCCATGTCGGTTTTCTTCTTGAAACCCCACTTGCACCCTATGGGCTTAATCCCTTCAGGTGGGTTAACCAAGTCCCATACTTGATTTTCGTACATGGAATCCATTTCCGACTTCATGGCTTCAAGCCATTTGTCCCTTTCTGAATATTTCAGAACATCTTCATAACTGATAGGTTCGTCATCGGTTATGAGTAACACGCCGTTCGATTCACTTATGAGAAATCCGTATCTCTCTGGAATATTGCGTGTCCTATCAGACCTACGAAGAGGTGGTGTTGTTTTAGATTCAACTGATAGCTCATCATTATGAGGTATTGGTTGTGGGTCTAGACTAGGTGTCTCTGTAATGTCTATTGGAGTTTCTTGAACTTCATCAAGTTCAATGTCACTCCCACTGTTTTCTTGTAAAAGAAATTCTCTTTCCAAAAATACAGCATGCCTTGAAACAAACACCTTTTGTTCCAAGGGATGATAGAATTGGTAACCCTTCGTTTCCTTAGGGTATCCAATAAATAGACATTTATCAGACTTAGCATCCAATTTATCTGATACAGTCCGCTTCACATAAGCCGGACAACCCCATATCTTAAGGTGAGTTGAGTGGGGTTTCTTACTATTCCATATCTCATATGGAGTAGTAGAGACTACCTTGGTCGGGACTCTGTTTAGCAAGTAAACAGCTGTCTTTAGTGCATAGCCCCAAAAGGATTTTGGAATAGTTGCATGATTCATCATAGACCTAACCATGTCCATCAAGGTTCGGTTGCGCCTCTCAGATACACCATTATGCTGTGGCATATACGGCGGAGTCCATTGGGACAATATCCCATTGTCCCTTAGATAATCTTGAAACTTTTGACTTAAGTATTCACCACCTCGATCGGATCGAAGTATTTTAATACTTTTGCCAAGCTGTTTCTCTACTTCATTTCTGAACTCTTTGAATTTCTCAAAGGCTTCAGATTTGTGTTTCATCAAGAACACATACCCGAATCGTGAGTGATCATCGATAAAGGTGATGAAGTAGCTGTAACGCCCGCCCTTATATCTAATCTCGGGGCGGGGTTACGTACATTCAATCATATAGTAATATTTTTTTTTTCTATTTCTATCTCTTAGCATGACATTAAAACAACAATACAAGGACTTAAGAGAACTAGGTACTAAGCATGCTTGCAAAAATTATCAAGTGACATTATATAACATGATAGGTTCACATATTATTTCACACCATAATATAATCCAATAAATCAAGTATATAAAAAAAACCAGGTATATGAAAATTCCAAGTGTAACTATTATCATGCAATATCAATCCTAATCACTATCATTCATTGTCAAGGAGCATAACATAAGCATAAATATGTAGATATAGAAATCTTTCTTCCCGAGCCACCACCCCACACATCTTCAGCCTCCTGCCTCTTCCTTCCATTTAAGTGTTATCTGCAGCATAAGACAACACATAAACTAGTAAGCATAAATGCTTAGTAAGTATCCCCTCGCCTGCAGTGTAATGGTTATTTTATGTATTCTTCATGTTTTGCTTTTGGAAAAAGGGAGTCTTCCCTTTA
>JAGFNQ010005099.1:197680-331248 GCA_024364735.1 Boesenbergia rotunda
AGAAATTGATACTATCTTGGCACATGCATCTATTTTCTCTAACAAAGTATCAATATTTCCAATACTCACATTCTACTCATCCAATGCAATCATAAGATATGTATGCTAAATGAAATGACATGGAATCTTACTCTAAGAAATTGAGTATGTAAAACTATCCAAAACTTAAATGTTCGCTAAACTCCATAAAGCAAGAACTTGAAATTTGAATAACTATAACATTGTAATTTAAATAGTTAAATTGTCTCGTCTCAAAGATCTCTCCAAATCAGCCACCACACACACTTTTCTCAGACCGCCTCGTCGCCTTCCTTCAGAATTGCTTGCTTTACCTTTATCTGCAATAAGAGGAAATGCATCTAGTAAGCAAAAGCTTAGTAAGTACTATCTAGCTCACAAAATCTCGAAATGTGCAAATGCTTCTAGAACAATATGAAAATCATATGAGATACTAATATGCTTGAAAGAAAACTAAGAACATGTATAACTCAAAACATGCATACTCAAGCAATAATAAATCTCGATTTACTTTTCTTGGCTCAACTTGAAACTTTAGCTATTCTTTATCTTTTGAAAACTTTCTTAAACTTTCGAAACTTTGCTAAAGCATATACTTGAAAATAATAATCACTTGGATCCACTGAAGACGTAAGTACCATCTCATATGCGCGTTCCCTAAAAGGTTGGGGTAGCGAGCCACCAATCCTAATAGAGCAGACCTTGGTCTACCAGGGCCAAGACCTTGGAATTGGACACCTGGATTTCTTTAACGACGCCCTTGGACGCCGGGTACTGGCCTTAGAAAATAAAATAGCTTTTCTTTCTTTTCTTTCTTATCTGTAAATGCCTTGGCATTTTCTCGAGCACCTTGCGTGCTAAAATCCCTAAGTCTTGACTTTTGGGATTTCTTAAGGCCTTGGCCTTTTCTTTTCTTATCTTTATCTTTTCTTTTCTTTTCTCATAGCTTTTCTTGACCCTAAACTCACATAGGGTATTAATCAACATATATAAGCATATAATGAACTAAGATCACATGCAAAAACTCAAACAAAAAGGAAATATCTCTTTTAAAAACTTTTAAGGGAAATTCTTGCGGAAAAACCGCCTCTTACTGCAGGTGAGCAGTACTTACATTGATATCTTGGACTTACAACCAAGATTGACGTCTAGGACTCGGGAGAAACTTGAGATCTCGGAGAATTCTTCGCGCCTACGCGTTCTCCTCGTCGAGACGAACGCAACGCTCCGCTTTCCTTGATCCCTCCTTGGCCGGCGCCCCTTGGAAGAGGAGAGAAAGGGCTTGGTGTTGGCGTGCGTGCGTGAGAGGGGGAGGATGTCGCGCGGCTAGGGTGAGGAAGAGAAAAACCAAAATTCTAATTTCCTCTCTTAACTTATCTATTTATACTTATGGGGGCGGATCGACCTAACTACACCTTAAATATATGTCTCTCCACCCTTTGCTGTGCTTGATACCCTAGCCTGGCTGGTCGCGCGCTTGCCTGGTTTCGTGCTGGTCGCGGGTTCGAACCCCCTGCTGCCCTTAACGTTTTTTCCCTTTTTTTTTTTTTCCTTTTTTAAAATACTAAACGGACTCGGAAAATTCCATAAAAATATTCTAAAAATCCCTAAAAATATCTAGAATATTTCTAAACCATTTTTAAATAATTCTAAGGACTTTAAGAACTAAAAATGGGAATTTTGGGGCGTTACAATCCCCCATACCTTATGAAAAGTTCGTCCTCGAACTTAGAATAATTCTGGATATCTCTCTCTCATGCTGTCCTCACGTTCCCAAGTAGCCTCTTCATGCTTTTGATTCTGCCAGATGACCTTCACTAGTGGCACTTCTTTGTTTCTTAATCTTTTAACTGCTTTGTCCACTATCTGTGTCGGTCTGCTCTCATAACTAAGATCTTCTTGGATCTGTACTGACTGAGGCTGAATCACTTGGCTAGGGTCGTGAATACACTTCTTTAGCATAGAGACATGAAAGGTACTGTGGATAGCTGACATATCCTCTGGTAGGTCCAGCTCATATGCTACCTTACCAACCCTCTTTATGATCTTGTAGGGTCCTATGTAGCGAGGACTTAGCTTGCCCTTCTTGCCAAATCTCACCACTCCCTTCATAGGAGCGACCTTGAGAAATACTGAATCTCCAACTTGGAATTCAAGTGGCCTACGGCGTGTGTCAGCATAACTTTTCTGTCTACTCTGGGCAGTCTCAATCCTCTGGCGGATCGTCTGGATAGCCTGAGCGGTCTCATCTATAAGCTCAGTCTGGCTGCCTAGTCCTGACTCCATCTCTTTCTTCTCACCAGCTTCTTGCCAACATATGGGTGATCTACATTTCCTGCCATATAATGCCTCATAAGGTGCCATCCTGATGGTGGCCTGATAGCTATTGTTGTAGGCAAACTCAGCTAAGCACAGAAATTTGCACCAACTACCTTTAAAGTCCAATGCACAAGCCCTGAGCATGTCTTCTAAAATCTGATTTACTCTCTCTGTTTGTCCATCTGTCTGGGGATGGAAAGCTGTGCTGAACTGAAGTCTGGTGCCTAGGGCGTCCTGAACACACCTCCAAAAATGGGAGATGAACCGCCCATCTCTGTCAGAAACGATCGACTTCGGAACTCCGTGAAGCCTGATTACTTCTTTCACGTACAGCTGTGCTAACTGCTCTACCGAATGCGATAACTTGATGGCTAGGAAGTGGGCAGACTTGGTCAATCTGTCCACTATCACCCAAATTGCATCGTGTCCATGGGTGGTCCTTGGAGACCTGTGATAAAATCCATGGATATTCTTCCCACTTCCACTCTGGAATGGGAAGTGGCTGCAGAACTCCTCCTGGTCTCTGGTGTCTGCTTTGACTCTCTGGCAGGTCAAGCAGGTACTGATATATCTGGCCACGTCTCGCTTGAGTCCAGACCACCAGAATCTTTCTTTAAATCTTGATACATCTTGGTAGAACCAGGATGCATAGAGTATGGGGTACTGTGGGCCTCTTCTAGAATATTCTTCTTAGTTCCTCATCATTGGGGACGCAAAGGCGGTCTCCAAATAGAGGATGCCACTATCTGATACTCGAAACTCTGAATTTTCTGCCTCTTGGATCCCCTGCTTGATCTTCTGGATCTCTGGGTCTTGACTTGCTTTCTTTGTATATCCACAAGCAGGGTTGACTCTAGAGTCAATGCAGAAAGTTGCCCAATTATTACTCGACTCCAAAATCCTTTATTTCTTTCTGAAGTGGTAGAGACAGTGATGATAGGGACATCAGTGCTGCACAGGATTTTCTGCTCAGTGCATCTGCCACTTTATTAGCTTTACCTGGGTGGTAGAGGATTTCACAGTCATAATCTTTGACCAACTCTAGCCACCTGCGCTGCCTCATATTCAGATCCTTCTGAGTGAAGAAGTACTTCAAACTCTGATGGTCTGTGAAGATTCTGCACTGCACTCCATACAGGTAGTGTCTCCAGAGCTTCAGTGCGAAAACCACAGCTGCTAGCTCAAGGTCGTGGGTAGGGTAATTCTTCTCATAGTCCTTGAGCTGTCTGGAGGCATATGCTATTACTTTACCATCTTGCATGAGGACAGCTCCAAGGCCCATCTTGGATGCATCACTGTAGATGTCAAAGGCCTTGTCACTCTCTGGAACAGTCAGGATGGGAGCACTGGTCAGTCTCTTCTTCAGCTCTAGAAAACTGTGCTCGCATTTATCTGACCATTCAAACTTCTTGTTCTTTCTGGTCAAGGCTGTGAGTGGAGAGGCTATCCTGGAAAAGTCCTCCACAAATTTTCTGTAATATCCTGCCAGGCCTAAGAAGCTTCTGATCTCACTGGCATTCTTGGGTCTACACCAGTTGCTGACTGCTTCTATCTTGGCTGGATCAACTTGAATGCCTTCTTTGGATACAATGTGACCTAGGAAGGTCACCTGATCTAGCCAAAACTCACACTTTGAGAATTTTGCATAGAGCTTCTCCTGCTGAAGGATCTGCAGCACTATCCTCAAGTGTGTAGCATGGTCCTCTGGAGTCTGTGAGTATATGAGAATATCATCAATAAATACAATGACGAATTTATCGAGATACTCCCTGAAGATGTGGTTCATCAGCTCCATGAAGACTGCTGGAGCATTGGTTACTCCAAAAGGCATTACTACAAATTCGTAGTGGCCGTATCTTGTCCTGAAGGCCGTCCTGGGGATGTCACTTTCTTTAACCTTCAGCTGATGATACCCAGAACGCAGATCTATCTTCGAGAACACTGTAGCCCCTTTGAGTTGATCAAATAAATCATCTATTCTAGGAAGGGGGTACTTGTTCTTGATGGTTACCTTGTTCAGAGCTCTGTAGTCTATGCACAGACGCATAGACCCATCCTTCTTCTTGACGAAAAGTACAGGAGCTCCCCAGGGTGAATGACTCGGGCGAATGAAGCCCTTGTCTAGTAGCTCCTGGAGTTGCTCTTGTAATTCCTTCAACTCTGCTGGAGACATACGATATGGGGCCTTCGAGACCGGACCGGTACCGGGCACTAGCTCGATCTCGAATTCCACTTCTCGGTTGGGAGGTAGTCCAGGTAATTCTTCTGGGAACACTTCTGGATATTCACAGACTACCCGTACATCCTCCTGCTTGAGTTCTTCTTTTGCTTCTGATTCCACTATGTGTGCAAGAAAACCAGCACACCCTTGCTCTAGCATCTGGTGGGCTGCCAAGGCTGAGAGAAATTTCTGAGTCTTCCTCCTTGGGGCTCCTTGAAACTCGAAGGGTGGTTCTCCTTCTGGGCTGAAAACCACCTTCCTTCTACGGCAGTCCACTGAAGCGCTGTACTTACTAGGAAATCCATGCCCAGTATGATGTCGAAGTCCTGCATCGCAAGGACTATCAGATCGACATATAGCTCTCGGTCTGAAATCTTGATTGGCACAGCCCGGAGCCGCTGGGTGGATTCCATGATTTCCCCTGAAGGGAGAGTTGTCAGGAATCTGGACTCCCAACTCTCTGCAGGCACCTGTAACTTACTAGCAAAAGGTACTGATACGAAAGAATGGGTCGCCCCAGTGTCAAACAGTGTAGTAGCTAAATGCTGAAAAATAACTATTTGACCTGTTACGACCGTGGAGGCGCTGGCAGCTTCTTCCTTCGTGAGGGAAAGATCTGGCATTGGTTGGAACTGGTGCTGCTTCCAACCCTCCTGACTGATCTGAGGTCCCTCCAGTATAGTAGGCATGTAATGTAACTGAGGCTGGCCTCCATACTGTACGGACTGCTGAGGAAGTACCTTGAACTTGTTTGGGCAGTCTTTGGATCTGTGTCCCTCTTGTCCACATGAATAGCATCCAGTTACACCCAAAAGGCATGCTCCTGGATGGTTCCTCCCACACTTAGGACAAGGTGGATACCTAGCTTGCTTATTCTCTGGTTTTCCTTTTGGCTGCCAGGCCACTGCTTCCTTTTGTGGTTCTTGTTCTTCCAGTTCTGGCTATTTGGCTGAGGCTTCTGGCCTCCTATTGTCTTGTTCTCAATCAGGACTGGCTTCTGCTGTGCTTGCTGTGCCTTGATGCTATTCAGGTAGTGCTCTGAGATTAGAGCACTACTGACCAACTCCTCGCTGGTCTGGGGTCGGTGCTCCCGCTGTTCACGTTGAGTGCTATCTCAGGGTTCAGCATGCGGAGCATCAGTCTGACTCGCTCCTTCTCTGTGTGACTAGCTCTGGGCAGAGGCGAGCTAGTCTGTTGAATTTCGCGACTGCTTCTCCCACTGGTAGGCTACCCTGTCTGAACTCCATGAAGTCCTCGAAGTGCTTGTTGGTAACCCATGTGGAAAAATTCCTCATAGAACTCTTGCTCAAAATCTACCCAGCTCATCTGGTTGACTATCTCTTACTCTTGACTCGCTCCCACCACATACGAGCATCTCCAGTTAGGCAGAAGGAGGCACATTTGACCTTCTCGACTTCTGGCCAGTCAAGAAGCTCCATCGTGCTCTCTAAAGTCTTGAACCAAGCCTGGGCATCCCAGGGCTCAGTCGTGCCTGAGAAGCTTTCGGGTTTCAGCCTCTGCCACTGGACGAGGTATGCTTCTTGTCTTCGGTTCACGGCAGGGGTCTCCTGTGTGACTGGTGGAACTTCAGCCACCACTGGAGTTCCCACTCCTGCTGTGGGTGGTGTAGGGGGCACTGGGTGCTGATTCGCCATCAGTGTGGCGATGGTCCTCTGTTGTTCTGTAATCTGAGCTTGCATTTGAGCAATGACTGCCATCAGGCTTGGCTGTTCTGTGCCAGGCTCACTGTTATCTTGAACTGGAGTTCTGTTATTAGCATTAGGAGCTCGGCCTCTTCTTGCCATCTAATAATGCATAATGAAACAAAAATCACTACTACATCTGTAGGTATAAACTTGTCTTCTTACTTAGTATCCTAATATCCATTCTAGGGATTAAACATGATTCCGTGATACTAAGGTATTAAACATGCTTCCTTGTTCTATGCACATATAAGTAAGTACTTAAGCATTTCTCTATACTGAAGTTAAGTAAAGGAGCAATAGAAAAAAAAACTGAAACTTAAAGCTTTCTTACTTGAAGACGGCAAGGTTGATGCTGATGTGTGTGTGATGCTGGAGAATGGGAACTGCTCTGATACCACCTGTAGCGACCCGCCTTCTCTGCCTTAGACGGATCGTTACTTCTGTCTACTTCTCGACTCTAATGCACAACTAATAGAAATGCGGAAATCTTTTTTTTTCTTTTTAAATTCATCTAAGAATGATATTCTAACTTAAGTAGTCATGCATGATACCATGTCACACTTCCTTTCTCAAAAACTCGTAAAATGATACTTATTGAAACCTGCCTCACCCAACTCAACCTTCGGGTATCAGTCGACTGATACTGTATCAGTCGACTGATAGGCCTGAATTCTGAATTTACAGGTTTCGGCACTTGCTTCAAAACTCCACCAAACCTATACTTTCGAGCCATATAGAATCATGACACCATTTCTGTACTCTATGTCAGTTTTCTAAACAATTTAGCCAATCAAAACAAATCCATAAACTTGAAATTAGGACTTTTGCGGAAGAAAATAAACTATTCAAGTTATATGAACTTTAACAATAAAGTTTGTATCAATCTTGACTCCTATGTATTCATAACACCAAATACATGTTCTATAACCTTGCCAAAGCATTGTGAAATGTGAATGTAACTTTTCTAAACATATTTAAGAAGTAAAACTTGATTCAAGGAGAAATTGATACTATCATGGCACATGCATCTATTTCTCTAACAAAGTATCAATCTCTCTAATTACTCACATTTCTACTCATCCAATGCAATCATAAGAATATGTAGGCTAAAAGAAATAACATGGAATCTATACTCTAAGAAATTGAGTATGTAAAACTATCCAAAAACTTATATGTTCGCTAACTCCATAAAACAAGAACTTGAAATCTGAATAACTATAACATTGTAATTTAAATAGTTAAATTGTCTCGTCTCAAAGATCTCTCCAAAATCAGCCACCACACACACTTTTCTCAGCACCGCCTCGTCGCCTTCCTTCAGAATTGCTTGCCTTTACCTTTATCTGCAATAAGAGGAAATGCATCTAGTAAGCAAAAAGCTTAGTAAGTACTATCTAGCTCACAAAATCTCGAAATGTGCAAACATGCTTCTAGAACAATATGAAAATCATATGAGATACTAATATGCTTGAAAGAAAACTAAGAACATGTATAACTCAAAACATGCATACTCAAGCAATAATAAATCTCGATTTACTTTTCTTGGCTCAACTTGAAACTTTAGCTATTCTTTATCTTTTGAAAACTTTCTTAAACTTTCGAAACTTTGCTAAAGCATATACTTGAAAATAATAATCACTTGGATCCACTGAAGACGTAAGTACCATCTCATATGCGCGTTCCCTAAAAGGTTGGGGTAGCGAGCCACCAATCCTAATAGAGCAGACCTTGGTCTACCAGGGCCAAGACCTTGGAATTGGACACCTGGATTTCTTTAACGACGCCCTTGGACGCCGGGTACTGGCCTTAGAAAATAAAATAGCTTTTCTTTCTTTTCTTTCTTATCTGTAAATGCCTTGGCATTTTCTCAAGCACCTTGCGTGCTAAAATCCCTAAGTCTTGACTTTTGGGGATTTCTTAAGGCCTTGGCCTTTTCTTTTCTTATCTTTATCTTTTCTTTTCTTTTCTCATAGCTTTTCTTGGACCCTAAACTCACATAGGGTATTAATCAACATATATAAGCATATAATGAACTAAGATCACATGCAAAAACTCAAACAAAAAGGAAATATCTCTTCTAAAAACTTTTAAGGGAAATTCTTGTGGAAAAACCGCCTCTTACTGCAGGTGAGCAGTACTTACATTGATATCTTGGACTTACAACCAAGAACGACGTCGGAGGTTCGGGAGAAACTTGAGATCTCGGAGAATTCTTCGCGCCTACGCGTTCTCCTCGTCGAGACGAACGCAACGCTCCGCTTTCCTTGATCCCTCCTTGGCCGGCGCCCCTTGGAAGAGGAGAGAAAGGGCTTGGTGTTGGCGTGCGTGCGTGAGAGGGGGAGGATGTCGCGCGGCTAGGGTGAGGAAGAGAAAAACCAAAATTCTAATTTCCTCTCTTAACTTATCTATTTATACTTATGGGGGCGGATCGACCTAACTACACCTTAACTATATATCTCTCCACCCTTTGCTGTGCTTGATACCCTAGCCTGGCTGGTCGCGCGCTTGCCTGGTTTCGTGCTAGTCGCGGGTTCGAACCCCCTGCTGCCCTTAACGATTTTTTTCTCCCTTTCTTTTTTTTTTTCTTCCTTTTTAAAATACTAAACGGACTCGGAAAATTCCATAAAAATATTCTAAAAATCCCTAAAAATATCTAGAATATTTCTAAACCATTTTTAAATAATTCTAAGGACTTTAAGAACTAAAAATGGGATTTTTGGGGCGTTACATTTGATCTATCCTCCATCCATCCGAGCTATCCAGAGGGGTTCCCTGGAGTGTTTGGTTCATCCCCACATCATCCGCGCGATTGGACAAGGCAAGATTGAAGAAATCGATTGGCAATTCAGCTTGGCACAGACTGTGAGCTGGATTGCTTCGCAGAAGTCGTTTCTCCATTGATTTGCTGAGCTTGCGGGTCCGAGGCTCACTCTTGCTTGACGACCAAGAAGCATTCGAGCTCGGGAAGAGATCGATGTTTAGATTTCTTAGTTAATTTCGTTTATTAGTTGTAATTTTCATTACTGCTGTAGTTTAGTTTCTGTTTTGGTTTCAGATTTGGTTAATCTCGTTTCTGATTAGTTTTTGCTTAATTAGGGTTCAATCCTTCTAGTTAAATAGTTTAGGAAGTTTGTTTAGTGGATACTTGAGTTTAATTGCAGTTATTTTCAGCTTAATTCTCGCGTATCAGTTGTACCAGAATTCCCTATTCTTTATGCTGCGTATCAGCTTCTTCCCTGCATATGCATTCATTTTTGTATTTAGTTAGTTATAATTTCAGTAATTTGATTCTGCTTTTAGTTTAGCTACAACTTCAGCAAATTGTTCAGTTTTCCATGTTGAGTATCAAGATTTGAACCTGCGTATCAGTTCTCAGCAATTTTGAATCTGTGCAGAAAATTTCTCTGATTTCAGTTTGTGTATCAGTGTATTGTAAGCTGTTTCTGTTCAGAAATTTTAAGAGTGTATCAATTTCAGCAATCAGCACTGATATGGATCACGTTTTGTTCATCTTGTAGTGTACTTTGTGCTCAAATTCAGTATGCAGTGTTAGTTTCATGCTCATTGGATCAGACACTGCATTTCTGCAGTAATAGCACTGATTTGGATCACGTTTTGTTCCAATTGCTTTAGTTTACTTACCTCGAAAATACCTTGCAAATTGTTCTAGCTAAAGAGCATTCGAATTCAAGCCTTGCGCAGCAGTAAGTTTGAATCACTTTCATTTCTGAAATCTGAAATCCAATTCTGAAATCTAAGTTCAATTCTGAATTCTCTTGCATTTGGCTGTGTCGAGATGTAGTGTGCTTAGGGTCTTGCTTGTTCAGTCATTTGCTTGGAGTTGAGCTCTCAATTATCTCTGCATTTCTTTGCATGTTCAGTTTTCATTTCTCAGTCTGATTAATAATTCCCAATCTGGACTGATAGAATCAGTTTTAACTTGGCACAAGAACTCAGTTTTGGCACAAGGATTGGCCCTTGCTTGCAAAGCTATTTTGGGTGAAGTTTTGCATCAAGTTTTGACTTATCTTTTGGGTGTAGAATAGTGTTGAAATCAATTGATATCACCCCTCAGTATTTCTAAATTTTCTTTGCATTGGTTTGCTTCCAAAACTTGTAATAGAGTTGAGTTGTAACTTGTTTAAATTTTGAATGCTATTGTTTGCATTAAGATTGTTTGCTCTCCAAAAATTGCTATCACTGCCTTGTACCTTTGTTTAGCATTTGTTTTGCATGTGAAATCAGAATTGGCCCAAAATTGATTAAGTGTTTTAGTGGATTAAGTGCCAATTGGTTGAATCAATAAATGCCATCACTTGTTTTGTCATGAGTTAAGTTTCCCTTCTTCTCATTTCACTTTCATATCTGAATAGCAACCCAAAACCCAAGTTTTATTTGAAACCCAAAATTCACAAACGACACACAAATACAAGCGCGATTCAAACAAACCTTCAACTAGCCCCGAGAAAAATACGACCTGTGGCCCCTATATTACATTTTCATACTTTTGATTGTAAAAGGGTTTCAGCATTCATTCATTCACATTTAAATCTGATAGTCCCAACTTTCGTGACAAATTTAATATATCATCTAGGTTTATCAAATTTTTGGCACCGTTGCAGGGGAAGCAACTAATTGATTTGTTTGATTTTTGCTTGTATGCTTTTTGACATATCATTGGGTTCTATTTTATTTTGCTTTATCTTTCATATACGGTTGCTGCCATTTTTCTTGTTTGTTTTGTGACAGGGCTGCAAATTCAAAATGGGGTCAAAAGAGATAGAAGAGGCATTGGAGGAGTTAAAAAATGTGTTAAAGGGGTTGGACTACCAACTAGAACGTAAAGCTCAGTCATCTACTTATCAGAAGCTACCTCAGCCACAATTTCAGCCTCTCCAGAAATTTCAGCAGCTAAATCAAGAATTCCAACAACCCTATTGGAATTTTCAGCAACCAAATCAGTTTTTTCAGCCACAAGATCAACCATCATTTCAAAATTTTCAACCAAATCAGTATTTTCAGAATGGGCAGCCACCATTTCAGAGCTATCAGCCCCAATTTGAGCAACCAAATCAGTTTTGTCAGCCTCAAATTCAGCAACTACAACAATTCCAGCCACCACAACAATTCCAACAATTTCAGCAAGAATTTCAGCATTTTAACCAAAATTTCCAACAGCCTTTTGAAAATTTTTAGCATGGAAATAATCAATTTCAACCTCAATTTCAGCCTTATCAACAAGGTCAACAAGTGTGTCAAACATTTCAGCAAGATCCACCTCAAAACCAGCCATTTTATCAGCCCACACAGCCCTTGAATCAAAATTTTCAGCCTTACAACCAAGGGTTTCAAAATCAGAATTTTCAGCCCTTGCCACAGAATTTTCCACACCAAAATCAGAACTTTCAAGGCTACAACTCCCAGCAAAGTTTCCAAGAATATCAGCCCTTTAATCAGCCCCAACAGCCATGTTTTCAACCAAATCAGCAAGCTCAAAATTTTCAGCCTTCTTCATCCTTTCAAGGTCAATCAAGGAGCTATGCTAACCAAGGAGGCTATGGGAGTTCTAGTGCAGGAAATGTGCTCCAACAGAAGGTCGAGGAAATGTTGCAACAAATTAGGCAACAACAAAGGTTGGAGGAGATTTATCAACATGTTGTACAATATCATCAAAAGCAGCAAAGGCTTCAAGACATCGAAAGAGGCGTTCGACAAATTGCTAGTCAAATGAATCAAATGTAAGTTCAAGGTGACCCTAGTGCAGGGCCAAATCTTTCTTTAATGGATCTTGCAATTTTAGAAGAAGAAGAAGAAGATACATTAAAGTCTGGGCACCTACAACATGCATTCCTCCGGAGACTCCTATTCAAAATCCAATTCCAAATTTTTCAGCTCCAGAAGAAGAAATTGAAGCTCCACAGGACCATTCTAGACTTTTATTTTCTGATGATAGCATTATTGATGGTCCTCATTTTTTGACACTGTTGTTGCAGATATTACAGGAGAAGCATGCAGAGGAGATGATTCCATAGGTGTAGGGGATTGCACTAAGCCCCAGGGACCACCACAAGATTTAGAGAATGAACCAGAAAGTGTAGGGACTTGCATGGTGGAAGCAAGCACCCAAGGATCACCAGTTGATTGTCCACCAGAGTCTGAGGCTGAAGAGGAGCATGTACTTGACCAGGAGGAGGCCATGGATACATCTACCCTTGTAGAACCTCCAGGTATTCTCCAGCACGCTCAGGTAAGTATTTCTCCTCTTTCTTCAGAAAAATTCAAAAAGGTACCTAGGGTTGACTTTATTGATTCTGATGAATTTATTGATATACCTTGTGTAGAGATTGTTTGTGAAAATCCAATAGAGGTACCAAATATTGATTTCATTGATCGTACTGCATTACTTGATACATCTCTTGTAAATTTGGATTGCGAAATAATTTTAGAGGCACCCATAATTGATGTTGTTTGTTATGATGAATCTTTAGATACATCTTTTGTGGATATGGATAGTGAAAAATTTTTAGAAGTGCCTGAAATGGATGTTATTTATTTTGATGAATCTCTTGCTATATCTTATGCTGAAGTTGAATGTGAAAAACTTATGGAGATATCTGAGATTGATTTGATTGGCTGTAATACATTGCTTGATACATCTTTGATAGGAAATAATTGTGAAATTTCTATTGATGAGCCAGAAATTGATTTCTTTATTTGTGATGAGTATTTGGATGAAAATTTTGTAGGAAATGATTTTGAAAATTTTATTGAGGCACCAGAATTTGATTTAATTGAATATGATGCAGTTTTGGATTCATTTAATGCAGAGACTGAATTTATATCATTTCTTTCTGACCCTGAACACTTGAGAGAGGTATTACATTATTTTGCAGGGTCCAGAAGACTTCAGGAGTGGGTGCTCCAACTGAACCGACTTCAACCTCCTGGAAGGACTTCTGATAGGCATAAAGAAGGAGGAGAAGTTCTTACTTTAATCCATAGCCCTCCATTCCTTCAGTGGATTTTGAACATGAATCGCCTTAGACCACCAGAGCAATTTTTTGTGAAGTTCAAGTATGGGGGAGTCCTAGATCTCTCAGCCACCCAAACTCCTCCACTACCAAGGTGGAGGCTGCTTCTTGATAGACTCCGCCCACCAGAATAAAGGGGAGTTTGATTTTTCTTATATTTTCTTTTATTTCATTTTTCATTTTCATGCTTCTAGAATTAGAATTTTCCTTTGAAATGAGCCCTTGCTAATAAATGCATGAGTAGAGTAGAATGCATAGGAGTCATTGTAAATACCTTGTTATTTCTTTTGCCACTTTTTCTTGCATGATTAGGAAATAAAAGTATCCCTCTAGGTTATCTTCATGTCATTTTAGAATCTCTTGGAAAATAAATTAAATTTGGTTGTAAAAACTTAGGGTTTGAGCTAATGGATGAATCTTGGATACTTGAGTACTACTTGCTTTAGATTCTTAATTGAGAACTTGGGATGAATTATTTTGACCTAGTGAGAATTAGCCTTATTTTCGTGATACACATTATGTTATTGTGCTCTAGAACTTGCTTAGGTTCTTTCAAAACCATATTTCAATGATTGGATCACATCTATAGAGGCTAATCATTTTGTTTTCCTTTCCACATCAATTTTTAGCAAAAATCATGTCATTCCATCTTTTCTTTACTTATTTCCTACTCTTACCCTCACTTTTCTTTGGACTTGTGCTTGAGATGTTTCTTAGTGCTATTTTGCCCGAGACGGACAAAGATTTAAGTGTGGGGGAGTGACTAGTGATATGAAAGAAATTTTTATCAAGGATGCACTTCAATTCGAAAAAAAAATTTTGTGCTAAGTTGGATTGATACCAAGATCAAGTGGGAAGAAGTGTTTAAGGATTGAAGCAATTGGAAATCCCAATTCCTTAGTATATTGTGAAGATCCAAAGAGCATGCAAAAAGAAAAAAAAAGGTTTGGCACGCAAACGCTTGTGCCAAGGTGAAGAAAGAAAACAAAAATTTGCTATTTTGGATGGGAAATTGACTTGGATCAAAACTTGGAAGTTGGAATTGTAGGATGCCAAGATCACCAACATTCTGTAGAGACTACGTTGAAGCTGGTGGAGAGCAGAGAAATGGAGATCTTGAGCTGGAATTGCAGCAGAAAAAAAAAACAAACACAGAAAATACAGTGAAGGCTGTGGTTGAATTCAATTCTGCTGATCAGGGATTCGAATGGAACAATTGAGATTCTCCACTGATAGTTGATGCTAACTGATAGTTATGAAGGGAAAGTTTTGCAAGATCTGAAAGGCTCCATTAGAAGTGGAGGAAATCAGAACAAAAAGAAAAAAAAACTGTTGAGCTGAGTTGAGCAAAACCAAGGCTGAAATTGAATTTTGTTGAGCAGAATTTGTGATGTGGAATACTTTAAGTGCTTAATTACTCCTTATGCTAACTGATGTGAAGAAATCAGAGATTTGAATTGAATCTACCGTGAGCTGAAACACAGAAACAGAAAAAGGAAAATTTAAGTGGAAGGTGTGCCAACTTGAAAGATTGTGTATCAAGAAGGTCACGGAAATGTGGATTGGAGCTAGTTTCTGATCAGCAAGTATCCAACTGAGCAGATTGAGACCAGGAAATGAATTTAGAAGTTAACTAAGAGAGCAGAAAAAAAAAGAAACAGAAAACAGCTGGAGAGAAGAAAAAAAAAGAAGGGAGACACAAAATGGTACTCAACTGGAATTTTTGCTCCATGAGTTCAGTGAAGATCTTCCCCATCCGGATCAAAGATTTATTCCATTTTATCTCTGACCTTACAAGAAAGAAAGAAAGAAAGAAGAAAAAGAAGAATCAGAAAAGAGAAGAAAGGAAAAAAATGGCACACAAAAGGCAACTTGGCACAAGGAAGTAAAGAAAGGGTTTTTCATCTAAATCAAAGGCCATTACTTAAATCTGACTTTACCACACTTTTGATATCATTAGAGGACTGTCAAGAGGGGCAAAAGCACATTGGAAATATTTTTGAGCAACCAAGTCTCCCACTCCATCAATTTTTCCATTTCCTTAATTTTTATTCCATTTCTCACCATTTTTCATGTTTTCATTTGTTTTTATAGTTGTTGATCCTATTCATGATTAATGGTGGAGAGTAGATAATAAGCAAGCCTATGGTAGTGCAAGAAACATGTGTGTAAGAGTGAGCTCCACTTCCATCACCAAATTAGAACTTAAGAGAGAGCCACCAAAACTTCTCTTGAAAGGCTAGTGATTTAAATTCATCTCAATGACTCATGATAGATGAAAAGGCCAAGTTGTTGATTTAAGGACAAGATACTAATCCATAGAGCTTAGATTTTTGAGAATTGACAACCCTAGGTAATTTCTTTTCATTTGCTTCTAATTATGCTTAAGAAACTCTAGGGGATACTTATTTAGTGTTTTCGCGAGACGCTCAAGGTTAAGTGTGGGGGAGTTGATAAGTACCATTTTTGTTGATTATTTTAGATGTTAAAATCCATGTTTGACCTATGTTTTTATTGCTTATTTGTGATTTTACCCTAGGTTTTAGGATTTCCTCTTATTTTGGACTTAATTGCAAAATTACACATTTTTGGATTATTTGGCCACTAATTTTCTGATATATTTTTGTAGGCATGAAAGGATCCTAGACCTAGGGCATACTGAGTCAAACTTGAGTCGGATGTGAACCGGATCGAATTATCAAGCCTACGATTAGTCCGGGCCGTCCGATTCAAGAGCGGCTAGATCTGAGCCATCCGGGACGATCTGAAGCAATCCGAGCTAGGGTTAGGGTTGATCAAGCTCTATGATCAAGATCTGAAGGTTTCATCCCAATCAGAGCTAAATCAACCGTTGGATCAAGCAAGGAGGGTTCTAGAGCGTCCATTCACAGATAGAGTTGATCTGGACCATCCGTTGCACATCTGGAGGATCTGAGCTACCACAAGGCAGATCCTGACCCCAGATCATCATCATAAAAGTTTGGCTCAAATCAGAGCAAGATCTACCGTTGGATCTCCTCCGATCAATCTGGGTCGTCCGTTAATAACTATTTAATCAAATTTCCAGCTCCTTTCTCCTGGTCGCGTCTCCGCCGTTAGCTCGTCTTCTTCGCTTCGTTCTTCAATTCCTTAGCTAGTTCTCCATCAAAGGAGGCGCGTCCACTCGATTCCTGGTTCAGAGCAAGTGCTAGGTCATGGTGAAGAGAACTCAGTGAAGAGTTCAGCTCGCTATTGCCCAAGAACAGAGCTATTGAGAGGTTTCCGTGGTTCTGCTGTTTGGAGTCATCGATCTCAGCTGCGGACCATTTCCATCCACCGGAGCCATCTGGAGGGGTTCCCTAGATTGCTCCGATCATCCACAAATCATAATCTCACTTGGACGCAGTTGAATCGATGGATTCGAATGGGAATTCAGATTTGGACAGAGTTGAGCTCAAATTTAGTAGCTGAGACAATTTCCCACTGATTTGCTGAGTTTGCGGGTCCGAGGCTCACCCTTGCGTGACGAACAAGGAGTACTTGAGCTGAAGAAAGGATTGAGTTTAGATTTCTTAGTTAAATTCGTTTGTTTAGCTATAATTTTCATTTACTGCTGTAATTCCATTTCTGTTTTGGTTTCAGATTGGTTAAGTTGGTTTTCTTAAGTGTTCTAGCTTAAATTAGGGTTCAATCTTTAAGACAAGTAGTTAGGGAATTGCTTAGGAACATTTGGTTTCAATTTCAGTTTAATTGTAGCTTTAATTCCTTGCGTGCCATTTCTGATTTTTGCGTATCAGATTTCTGCTGCTGCGTAGCAATTTTTCTTCCTTGTGATTCTCTTCAGTCTCATTTCTGCAACTCCTTGAGTTCATTTTTCCACACCAATCGTTTCTGAATTCAGTGTTATTTTATTTGTGCAACTTTAGTTTCTGAAACTCTGCATTTCTACAAGAGTATCAAGTCAGTTACATCTCTATTTTTTCTGCATTCGAGTTCTGCATGTTGGTCTCCAATTCTGCAGATTTTCAGTATCAGTTCTGAGTTTATGAATGCCGAGTGTGTTCAGAAACGTTACAACCATTGCCTTCTGAAATTCCTGCACTTTTTTCAGCCTTGTCTTTTGCTAGTGAAACCTGCTTGAATATCAATTCTACTGAAATTAAATTCTGTTTTCAGTTCCAAATTTCTGCACATCAGTCCTGCTATTCAAGTTTCCACTTCTGCCATCAGCTTTAATTTCTGAAATCTTCAGCTTCTTATTTCTAAAATGGTACAAGTAAGTTGAGTTCTAAATTCTGAACTCAAGTGCAGTTGGTTGCATTTAAAAGCAATGGATTTAAATCTCTGAAATTGGGTTGTAATGTGTGTATCAGCCTTTCCGTACATGTGCCACTTTAGTTTCTGCATCTAAACTTCAATTCTGAAATGATTTGTGTCTGAATTCTGCAGTCGAATGTTCTGCGCATGCTTTTCCTTCCTACATATCATGACTGCTGCTGAATTACAGCCAATGCAATCTGATTTCCTGCACTTCATTTCTGATTTTTGTGTGTTCTGAATGGATTAGTGTTTGCTTTGAGTCAGCTGTTGATTTCTTCACTTAGACTTGCATATTTCTTCCCTAATAGCCTGGTTTCCTAACTGAATTGATTAGCTTCAAATTCTGGGTTGGCAGTTTATAGGTTAAGCTATTAAAAGCAGTTTTGGCACATCAAGTTGTATCATTGTTGTGTTTTTGTATCAGCCACCACCCCCGTGAATCTCTTAAGGTAGGCCCAAAGCGGCTCCTTCGGGCCTTGCTTCAAGGAGAACAAGCTGATACTCGTCGGGTGATGCCTTCGCCTATCAATGAAATGCTGGAGGAATGCCCTCCGGAGCTCTTCGAAGCTGGTGACCAACCCGTCGGGTATCTGGTTGAACCATCGTTGAGCAGATCTAGAGAGCGTTGTCAAGAAGGCTCGACACTTCACGCCTTCCGGGCACTGATGTAGTAGGGCGGCACTCTCAAACTTCATGAGGTGTTCTTCGGGGTCGGTGGTGTCAGCATACTCAGGCATAGTGAAGAACCTGAGACGCCGGGGAACCGGATCCTCTAAGATCCAAGTCGCAAAGGGGCTACGCGTCCGAGCAGCCGGTGGCTCGCCAGCAGGGGCTTTCCCCTTATCCCACCGTGACGCTGGTATTCGGTGGGATGCAGATGCTTCACCTGGCCCGGGCCTGGCCACGCCAGCCCGCCTACGGTACGCGTGCGGGAGGAAGGGGGACGAGCGCTCGTACTCCTCAGGAGAAAAGGCCTCCCAAACCCGGTTAGGATCCTCCATCTTTGCCTCCGATCTGGCTGCTGGTGTCCCTCCTTCTAGCGCCAAATTTGATCCTGTCACGAAGCGAGGTGACGATCCTAAGGGTCGGATGGTCTCCAGGGTGGCACGAGTTGGTAAGGTGGCAACGACCTGGTGGCGCTCCGGCTTAGCCCTGCAAAACAGCGACCGTCAGTAAACCCGCTGAGGGTTTCCCCGGTCAGGCACTCCGACGGTCAAGTCCGTACTCGCAGGAAGTATATGGAAGCTGAATTGAAATGCAGTATTAGATGAGAGAGCTCGCGCGCGCATACCTGCAGTAGGAGGAGTGCCGAGTTTATATAGCCGAGGAGGACTGATAGCCCTTGCCTGTGATTGACGAGACAAGGGTGTGGTGTCTGTCAGCCCGTACGGGAGTATTAAAGAGATGCGCGATAGGGCGCGGGTTGCTTAGGAAGTACGATAGTACTGGATTGGCGGACTGGTCGCAAGATGTGTCAGAGCCGAGTAAGGCGAGTGGTACCCGACATCAGGGTCATACCCTGGTTGTGATGATATAGGGGGCCTAGGGACGAAGTAGTCCGGGCCTTGAGCGCTGACCGGCGAGTCCAGGTGTAATGGATCGGGTCGGGTATTAGCCAGGGAAAGTGGGCAGCCACGCGTCCGACTGGGTGTGTTGAGACGCAGAATATTCCTTGAGTCAGGGGTTTACCGGGACATGCCTAGCTGACTCTGTCAGGTATCCAATTCAAGTGGTGTGATGGGAGCGTGGGCCGCCACGCGCCCGGCTGGAGCGCACGACCTAGATTTAGGTCGTCATCCGTTGTGACCTGAGAAGAAGAAACAAACAAACCTGCTCTAAGGAAAGACTCTCATTGACCCTCCTTGAGTGTTTGAATTCATCCATGCCACCTACACACTTAATCAGAGGTTTAGCAAATGAAATCAAAGTTACATCAGTGATAGCAGAGAAAATCAGAGCGAAATCGGAACGCAATCAGACGTCTGACACCGCTTTTGAAATAAAGCTGTCAGCTATTGATCGGTCACCGGACCGATCAGGGTGACTCCTGATCGGTCACCAGACCGATCAGGATGGGCTCAGACTGATCAGGCTCCAACCTGATCGGTCCCCAACGTGTAATCAGAAATCGTGACTTCTTCGTGATCGGTCTCCAGACCGTTCCCAAGTCATGGATCAGTCAGACCGATCCACTGACGAGCCCAAACTACGTGTCACAAAAGTAGGCCTCAAATTTAAATATGAATGAATAACTGGAAACCCTTTTACAATCAAAAGTATAAGAATGTAGCAAAGGGGCCACAGGTCGTATTTTTCTCGGGGCTAGTTGTCGTGCTTGATTCAAACTTGTAGTTATGTGTCATTTTTGGGTTTCAAATAAGTAATGAAATTCTGGTTTTTAATTGAAAATGAAGGAAAGTGAGCAATGGAAGAATCTTAAGCTAATAAACCAAACAAGAAATTTGCCCTAAAGGAAAACTCAACTAGTAGTAAACCAAATGAAGCACTTACCAAATTTTTTTTTCTTTCAAAACTGATTTCTGATTTCAAACACAAATTGGAATGCTATGCAATGAAATAAAAGCAGTTATATAGTTTTCGGAAATCACTAAGCTAAGACAAAAATGTATCATGCAAAATTGGAACTCAACCAAGCAATGGCAATTCAACTAGCTAAAGATTTTAGAACTCAACCACTGCCATTGAGATTCAAATATGAGTGAGTGCAAGTTTATTGGATTCAAACACAACTTTATGCCATGAATGCAAGCAAAATTCGGATACAAGAAGGGCTAAGGCAAGTGGCACGCAAGGGAGAAGTCCTTGTGCCAAAATCTAGCTCTAACTCAAGGAATAAGTGATCTTTCAACTCAACTTTTCTTTTCTTTTTAAAACTGATTGGTTCGGTAGGGAAACAAAGATATTAGGAAAGATTAAGCAAGCTTGAGGCAAGGAATTCAGAACTAAAACCAGATCTAATAAGGCAAAAGAAATCAGAAGCTAAGATAGGCAGTAATTCAACTTCAATGTGCAGAATTCAGCTCTAGCTAGACTCAAGACCCGAATGAATTGCAAGAAATTGGAGTTAAGCTCTACATTAACTAAGGAAACCTATACTTAATTCGAATGCAGGAATTAACAACTGGGAAACAAGGAATCTGATCTGATGCAAATTCAAAAACTGAAGGAAAAAAAGCAACACAGAAATTACTTGGCACGCAACACCTGAAATTGGCACGCAAGGATTAAAACTAAAGCATACTGAAATCTGTCTTAATCTATCACTAAACAAGTTCCTAGTTAACTTAACTCGAAGATTAAAATCCTAATTGAGCTCAAACAAATCAGAATTACAAACTAAGTTGCTGAAACTGGAAATTGCAGAAAAACAGGGCAGAATTCGAAATCTACAGCTAAACTGAAATTAAACTAAGAAAGTCTACTCCTCGATTCCTTCCAGAGCTCAGATACTCTTTGGTTGTCAAGCAAAGGAGAGCCTCGGACCCGCAAGCTCAGCAAATCATGGGGAAAAACTCATCAGCGATTGAATACAGCTCAAACTGCCCATTTCTGAAATTTCCATGCGATTTCTTCATCTCAGCTGTGTCTGCGTGAATTGGTGAGTGGATGATGATCAAAGCTACTCCGGGAACCCCTCTGGATAGCCTTGGTGGAAGGTGGTAGAGCTCAGCCGATCCGAAGGTTGTAAACTAGACAGAGCTGTAGAAACCTCTCACAGACTCTGTTCTTGGGCAATCTCGATCCAGAAACAGGACTGATGAGCTCCTCGATGACCTAGTATGTGAAATCAGCAAGAAAAACGAGTGGTCGCGCCTTGGATTGAAGGAAACAAGCTAAGGATGCATGAAGAACACAAAGAACACTATTTGCGGCGAAGAACTCTGAAGACGCGACGAGGAAGGGCTGCGGAAATTTTCTGATTAAATAGGAAACAGTGGACGGCTCAGATTTGTTTGCTTCAATCCAACGGCTGATTTTCATCTGATTTGAGCCAAACTTTGATGATGGTGATCTGAGGTCAGGATCTACCTCGTGGTAGCTCGGATCCTCCAGATATGCAACGGACGGTCCAGGTCAACTCTATCTGTGATTGGACGCTCTAGAGCCCTCCAAGCTTGATCCAACGGCTGATTGAGCTCTGATTGTGGTGAAACCTTCAGATCTTGATCAGGGTGCTTGATCAACCCTAGCCCTAGCTCGGATGGCTTCAGATCATCCCGGATGGCTCAGATCTAGCCGCTTTCGAATCGAACGGCCCAGATTTAATCGTGATCTTGATAATCTGATCCGGGTCACTTCCGACTCGAGTTTGACCCAATATGCTCTAGGTCCAGGAACCTTTCATGCCTACAAAAATAAATCAAGAATTTAGTGGCCAATTAACTCAAATATGTGTAATTTTGCATTTAAGTCCAAAATATGAATAAGTTCTAAAACCTAGGGCAATTTCACAATTTTAGCAATAAAAACATAGATCAAACATGGATTTAAGCACTCAAATGATCAATAAGATGGAATCTATCATCCACCCCTTCTCAGAGTTATTTCCCAGCTTCACAATCCAGCACTCCTGATCGGTCACCAGACCGATCAAGGTGTGGCCTGATCGGACTGGTGACCGATCAAGCCACTCTCTGACCGAACAGGCTCCTGCCTGATTGGTCGTAGTGAGGAACTCACGACATTTGATCGTTCACCAGAACGATCTGAATAGTATCCCTGATCGGTCACCAGATTGATCAGGAGCCGATCAGTAGGCTTCCCAAACTCACTGTATGCTCCCTGATCGGTCACCAGACCGATCAGGAGCCGAACAGTAGGTTTGCCAAAGTCACTATAAGCTCCCTGATCGGTCACCAGCCCGATCAGACATCGCTGGATCGGTCACCAGACCGATCAACGAGGGAACTCCGTGCCAACTTTCCTGATCGGTCAAAAATGCTGATAATATAGGGTATCAGTCGACTGATGTAGAGGCAGTTGACTGATACAGTTCAATCCAGGAACTAGGATATTCAATGCAGCAGTCGACTAATCCTCCATCAGTCGACTAATCTTTCTGTTTACTCCATCAGTCGACTAATCTTTCTGTTTACTCCATAAGTCGATTTGCCCAGGGGTAGTCGGCTGATGCTGCGAATCGTTAAAAGAAAACCCCGCGCAGGGAAGGTCGAACCTAGGGTGTCAGGCGTCTGTTGGAACTTGGATGGCTAGAGAGGGGGGGTGAATGTAGCCAGACACCAAAAATCGCTTTCTTTTATGAACTTCTGCACTTATGGTTAGTAGCACAGCGGAAGCAAGAATAAAATATAACAGCAAGAACAAAGTGCAGGAACTAAAGACAAATCAAAACGCTAACGCAGAGGTTTTACAAGGTTCGGGGATAACTTGCCCCTACTCCTTGGCGTGCCCTTAAGGTGGGCGATCCCTTGATCGTCGACAGATCAAGCCCCGGAAAATCCAGATAGAAAGCAACCTCCTTCTCGGTGGAGTAACCTCTCCACAGCGTTTCAAGATGAATGAAGTATTAAGTACAGGAAACACAAGAAGAAATCTTACTGAGCACTTATAACCTCAAGAACACGAGCAAACTTCTCACCGAGCTCCACTCAGCATAGATCTCACGCACGAACTCCCTTCTTCGTGTCTTCTTGCTGATGGACTCGCCAAGGCTCTTGTTGCTTCTCCCAAGTGCTCAAGTATCACAAGGTTGCTCAAGATTCACAGTAGAGTAATCGCACAAGTGTGGAGCAGTCGCAAGTCGATGATGGAGAACCAGAACTCTAGCACTTCATCAAAAACTCTTGTTCAGCTCTTCTCCGCTACACAGCTTAACCAACTTCCATCGCCAGGTCACACGCTCCTCTGCAGCAGCTCCCAGCTGCTCACCTACAGCAGCCAGCTATTCCTGACCTCCTTTGGACTCACTGAAACCCTCCAGTCGAGCCTCAGGTCATCAGCACCTCAGCTGCTGCAGCTTGTGCTAGAGAACGTTACAACCTGCGGAAGCAAACGGACAAACCTGCTGTAGCGAAAACCTTCATTTGACTTCCCTTGGATGATCTCTAAGTCACCTGCACACTTAGCAGCACATTAGACCAGCAAATCAACAGAAGATCAAACATCAGAGAGCTCAGAACAAGTGTCAGTAGGAATCAGAGTGTGATCAGACGCGATCAGAGCGTCTGACAGCGCGTTTAAATTAAAGTGATCGGTCACCGGACCGATCAGAGTGACTCTTGATCGATCACCAGACCGATCAGGGTGGGTTCAGACCGATCAGGCTCCATCCTGATCGGTCCCCAACGCGTAATCAGAAATCGCGACTTCTCTGGGATCCGATCACCAAACCGATCCTAAGTCATGGATCGGTCACCAGACCGATCCACCCCTTTGCAGGGTGATCTCTCAGCTTCGCAGTCCAACCCTCCTGATCGGTCATCAGACCGATCAGGGCATGCTCAGACCGATCAGGTTCCATCCTGATCGGTCATAGTAAGGAACTCGAGACACTTGATCGTTCACCAGAACGATCCGAACAGTATCTCTGATCGGTCACCAGACCGATCAGGAGCCAAGCAGTAAGGTTCCCAAAACCCACTGTATGCTCTCTGATCGGTCACTAGACCGATCAGGAGCCAAGCAGTAAGTGAACTGTATGCTCCCTGATCGGTTACCAGACTGATCAGTCATCGCTGGATCGGTCACCAGACCGATCCACGAGGGAACATCGTGCCAACTTCCCTGATCGGTCACCAGACCGATCCAGGCAAGGTCAAATCCACTCTAAGTCAAGAGAACTGGCTCCCAGCCTCCCCTGACTCCTGCTCAGTCCCTCGGACCAAGACTCCGTGCCCAGCTTCACTCACCGGGACTTACCTGACTTCACTCACCGGGACCCGGCTTCACTCACCGGGATTTCCAATCACCTAACCATCCGAGTTAGGAATTTCCACACCTAGCCCTCCAAGTTAGGATTTTTCCACACCTAACCCTCCAAGTTAGTATTTCATCCACCTAGCCCTCCAAGCTAGGACTTTTCCACACATAGCCCTCCAAGCTAGGACTTTTCCACACCTAGCCCTCCAAGCTAGGACTTTTCACACCTAACTCTTCAGGCTAGGACTTTTCACACCTAACCCTCCAGGTTAGGACTTTTCACACCTAGCCCTCCAAGCTAGGACTTTTCACACCTAACCCTCCAGGTTAGGACTTTTCACACCTAGCCCTCCAAGTTAGGATTTTATCCACCTAGCCCTCCAAGCTAGGACTTTTCACACCTAACCCTCCAAGCTAGGGTTTCATCCACCTAGTCCCACTAGGTATTCCTAGTCCACAACCAGGACTTAATCATAATCATCTCATCAACCTAAACTAAAATCGGTGTCAACACCAAAATAACAATCAGGGTCAGACTGCATCAACAGAGTCGTCCCTTGCTGCCACTTCTCTCACCCGACCTCTCTAGCCACTCCAAGTCTTCCCAAGGTCCTGAAATCAAGTTTCTAACACTTCTCCACCTTGGATCCAAGTCTAGGGCAAGAAAAGCACCTTTCTTGAGTCAAACTTGGTCATCATTCATCATACAATGAATAGAGCAACGGTAACAAAGTGTCTACCTTATTTTTCTCCATTTAGTTCATGACTCACGACTAACTCTCAATATTTTACATGTTTTCCTTATTTTTCTTCTTGATTAGGTCATTCATGGGCATGCATACAGTATTTGCATTTTAGGGCTAGGCTAAAGAGAAGAGTTGGTGAGAGATCATCCCAACAGCAGCCCTTAGATTCGGCGGCACCTCGGTTCCGTTCCGAGGCTTGCCGATGGGACTTTGAAAATGCTGACTTTATTCTAATGAATTGTAGATATCTTAATCAGTCATATTTTCAGGAGATTACTCCTCACATTATTGAGATCATCACACATTTTGGATTAGAAAAGTTAGTATATTGTCAGCATTATGCCAACTTTGACCTCTGCAAGGAGTTTTATGCCAATCTTATATGTAGTAATCCCGATGACGGGACGTATGAGTCTATGGTATAGGGAGTTACCATTCCTTTTTCATCTGCATTATTAGGATCCTTCTTAGGGTGTCGGGCATCAGAAAATCCGTTTACATGTTTTCCCAATGTCACTGAGCCATTATCATTGCCTAATGTCACCATTGATCAGATTCATCGTCATTATTTTGATAATCCTCGACCTCCTCTGGAGCGTATCTTCATAGCTAGGCGCATGAGTCCAGTTAGCAACGTCTTGTATAAAATTGTCCTAGACTGCCTTCTGCCCATTGTCACCAAGGGGAGGTCAAAGATTCGGCTACCTCACTTGGTGATGATGTATGCTTTAGAAAGGAGGCTAGACATTTACATCTCTCGCCGTGTATTTGCATCTATTGTACATTTTCGCATAACGTCAATAGGAAGATCTACATGTCATTCGGTCATATTTTGACCAAATTCTTTGCTTCTAGAGGTATTAGAATCGTTAGAGGTCAATTGCATCATCTGTCTAAGAACTACGACCAGATAGGTTCTGGGCAGCTCTCCTTGGCTGGGATCGAGAGGCGGCAGGGAGTGCTGGTCTGGCGACGTCGTCATGCTTCTTCCAGCTCTGATGACGAAGAGGATGAGGAGGCTGCTCCTGCTGCTGCTCCGCCTACTGCTGCTCCTGCTGGGATTACAAAGGAGCGGTTCTCCCGACTAGAGACAGAGGTTCATGGACTTAGAGAGGACTTCCAGAGTTTCCAGCAGCGACAGGTTGCTATTCAAGGGGAGGTTTACGGGCTCAGGGAGCACTTTCAGAGTTTCCAGCAGCGACAGGATGATATGTATGAGATAATGCAACGCTGGAACCTTATGTATTAGGTCCCTCCTCCTCCTCCTCCTCCTCCTGGCGACGATGACGCATAGCTTTCACATGACGTGGGTGTGGTGGTGTTGAGAGTCACGTGAAAATAATCAGAGTTCGAATTCAATTCACGATTAACTCGAATAATTAAATAAAATATTATAACTTCAAATTTGATTTGAAAAAATTATCAAATTTACAAATTCGAATTCTGTGTGAATTCAGTAATTTCAAATTTGATTCAAATATTTTTCAACTCGATTCATTTTGTCGCCTAAGTTAATGGCAAGTGGAACGTAATGAACAATTTAGGATCACAAACTTATTAAATCTGAGTCCATATCTTAATTCTATTTATGATACTTTACTTTCAGAGCCTTCTCCACCTGTCAGATATCTTTCCTTCCTAATGAAAAATAAATGAATAAGATAATAATTGAATTTGGACGATCGACATAATTCTATAAAAAAATTTTCATTGATAGTAACGATAAATCAAAAAAATACTTGCACAATTCAAAATCTCAACCTCCCTTAATTATATGCCCTATTAAAAAAAAATCTATAGAATACCTAGTAGCTAAGGATGGAATCCTTTCTTCCTAATAAGATGTGAGATGTGGGCGTTAAAAAAATTACAAGACACCCTTAGATAAATAAATAATTATAAAAACTAAATAGATAATACCTAAACTATAAATTTTAAAAATAAAATAATAGTTTTATTATAAAATAAAAAAAATTGTAGAAGTATTATTATAAAAAAGGTTTCTAAATAGAAAAATTGAAATAAAAAAACAAATTTATTTTTTAATTAAATCGATATTTAACTTGATTATGTTCCGAGTTATGATTTTGGTTTATTTAATTGTAAATTAAATCAAACTGAAAAATAAATAACAGAGATATTATATTTGTGTTTTATTAAAATTGATGTACAATTAAAATGCTGTATTATTATCCCCGTGTTTCCAACAATGCTCAATCAATTAGACTGATAGATTAATCTATTATAATGAATAGAGATTAATTTTAATTGACATATATCTTTAAAAAAATTCTTTTCACGATCTAATTATTTGATGATTAATTATAAATTTATTTCTTTGATAACAAAAGAGAATCTCAGATTCATTGATCTCAGCCATGCCTATGGATAAGTCGGTCCATTCAGCCAGCCAGCTTGGCGCCACGAAGGTCCATCAGATGGGTCAGTAGAGATGTCACCCGGGGGTCCTCAAGTCCGGAAGACCCCGGGACATTATTCGACCAGCAACGAGCAGGGTCGGTCAGGCCGACCCCCAGCCTCTTGTGCAAGCAACTGGGATCAGTGAGCAGAGACTTAAGAGCTTGGTGGCTAAAAAGTCTCAACAATAATTCTTGATTCAACTCTTCTTGCGGCTACAACTCTTGAATTCTTGCGACAACCTTGATCCATCTCTTGTGCAAGCAACTGTGAATCTTGAGCAACCTTCTGATACTTGAGCACTTGGAAGAAACAAGGAGTTTGGCGAGTCCATCGGCAAGAAGACACGAAGAGCAGGGTGTTCTTGTGTGAGATCTGTGCTGGGTGGAGCTCGGTGAGGAGTTCGCTTGTGTTCTTGCGGTTCTAAGTGCTCAGTAAGATCCCTTCTTGTGTTTCATTGTGCTTAATACTTTATTCCTGTTGAAACGCTGTGGAGAGGTTACTCCACCGAGAAGAATATTGCATTTTATCCATATTTTCCGGGGCTTGATCTGCCGACGATCAAGGGATCACCCACCTTAAGGGCACGCCAAGGAGTAGGGACAAGTTATCCCCGAACCTTGTAAATCCTCTTTGTTAGCGTTTTATGTTTGTGCTTAGTTTAGGGTTTAGTTACTGCATCTCTGTTTTGTATTGCTTCCGCTGTGCTACTAACCCTAAGTGCAGAATCTGTCAAAGTGAAAGAGAATTTCGTGTCTGACTATATTCACCCCCCTCTAGCCATCCAAGTTCCAACACCTTTCGCCTACTCCTCTCAGGAGAAGGTTGCCACCCGGCCCATCCGGTTGGACTTTTGCCCAGCTTCACTCACCAGGACTTCATGCCCAGTCCACGACTAGGACTTATTGCCCAATTCCATGAACCAAGAATTCGTTCCCAACCCTTGGTCAGGTCTTTGGTGCCCAGCCCTCGGCCAGGACTTATTGCCCAATTCCTCGAATCAGGACTTCATGCCCAGTCCACGACTAGGACTTATTGCCCAACCCTATGTTAGGACTTTGGTGCCCAACCCTCGGCCAGGACTTAGTGCCCAATCCATGATCAAAACTTAGTGCCCAATTCTTCGAACCAGAACTTATTGCCTAGGTTAACTAGGACTTTTCTTCACTTTTGTACTGATTTCTTGACTCACCCTTCCCTTGTTCAATGTATCACTAACTTAAGCATATTGTTAAATATTGAAACACTAGAGGAGGACATCACTGATGCATCTTGTACCAATAAATATCTAAAACTAAAATTATACATAGGTAAATAATTCTCATTATTTCTTACATGCATGGAGGAATTTGAAAAATGCTTAAAGTTAGGGATTACCTCCCTTACCCTTGTAGCTCCCCCTTGATGTGAGCTTTTCTCCCTCTCCTTTCTCTCCCATTTCCTCAAATGTTCCAATTTCTTGAATTCTCCTTTCCTTGAGTATTTGGTGTGGTAGTGTCCTAGCTCACCACATGTGAAGTACCTTATATGCTTGTTCTCCTTCTTCGCACCATCCCTACAACCCATGTTAGAATTTAAAGGAATTGACTTGGGTTTAGGGTTTACCTTCTTTTTCTTATCCAATGGACACTTATCTTGTAATGTCCCTTCTTATTGCACCCAAAACAAATGATGTGATCCTTGAATCTTGCTTTGGTGGAGATGGTGGCTTCTTCTTGCTCTAGTATTGAGGATGATCTCTCCTCCCCCTCAAACTTTGGAGTGTAGACTTCTTCTTCTCCCTTTGATGAAGTGGATGGTTCTTCAACTTCTTGTGCCACTTCACTTGAGGAGATGAATGAATCTTCTTCTTCTTTCTCCTCCTCTTCAGATGTTGAGCTTCTTTCCTCATCTAATTGGTCCTTCTCCTCTTCTTGGACTATTGAGCTCATTTCCTTGGACTCTTCCACTACTTGAGCTTGTGTAGGGTTTTCATGAAGTGCTAATATCTTACTCCATAATTCGTGTGCATTTTTCTATTCACCTACACCACTAATTATATCATTAGGTAAAATATTAAGTAATATTAAAATTACCTTTTCGTTTGCCTTTGATTGGATTTGTTGCTCCTTTGTCCAATATCTTGGTCGGACTCGAACCGCTGGAGATAAGCGGACTCTAACCCTGACATCCGCCACAGGGTAAACCATTGCTTCTCAGGCCTCCTCGACTGATTCTACTATAGAGGCCAACGATAGACAATAACTCCCCCCCCCCCAACACAGCTTACAAATTTCATCATACTGTGCTCTCCAAAGAGCAACTCTTCTCAAAATCTCAAAAGGTGCTGAGTTGGAATCTCATTCTAAGGATTCTTGTGGTTTCAGAGAATCCAGCTACAGGAGAACTAGGAAAGGAGAGCTCTCTCCCTTTTTCCGTCTGACTCTTTGGTCTTAAGAATGCTGGTTTTAAGAACGAGTGATTGCCCTTCTCCAACCCTTACTGCCCAACCGGGGAGCGGACAACTAATGTGTTCCACTTATTGAACAGGGCCTATGGTCGGTCCGTGACTGATAACCGTTTCAGTCGTGTCACGGTTTCAAATACAATTAGAGTATCGAACTCCTCTACACTAATGTAGTATAGAGTAACTCGAGTCGTCTCCCAACGAATGTGGTTGGTACATGATAATTCTCAGGATTGTATTTTATTACTTTTGGGTTTTGGATATGAACTGGGTTTTGGATTTGAACATTAATACTACAAAAAGAAATGAAAAAGTAGGTATGAAATTTAGTTCTAATTAAGGAAAGACAGTGCAGGTAAGGAAATCTAGTTTAACTGACTACAATTGCAGTAAAGAAAGGACAACTTGAAATAAAGCATTAACGAAACTAAACATAGAACAAGACTACGACATTGAAGAAATCTAATCTAACCTAACTTAATTGCATGTAAATGAAAACATGAAATTTAAAGCAATAGGAAGAGCAATACAAAACAAGAGTTAATCAACTAAAAAAAACATCACAATTGAAATTAACTATTCTAAGAAACATTTAATCGAACACATGATAGACATGATTGAAATTTCTTCAAGTAAGTACAAATTGAAATGGGAAAGGATCATCCAATACAAACATTCACTCAATCAAACACATAGCAATTCAAACTATCATATAACAATAGAATCTGAAATAATTGTTCTCAGGGGCATTTAACCAAACACAAATGGAGCATGATCTAAATGACTTAAAGTATATGCCGATTGATATGGAAAAATTCCATCAACTACAAAAATTCAACATCCTACATATAACAACTCAAGAAACAAACAACAAGAACATCAACACAATCAACACTGAAGGCTGAAGCAAATGTGGCTGTGAAACAGAGCTGCTGTGAAGAGCTGTTGCCGTGGATATTGAATGGAAATTTCTGAAGGAAAGCTTTTGGAATTGCTATGATACTGAATTGCTGTGGAGAAATAACTTGCTGGGAAGAAACTCTACTGGCTACTGGATTGTGAAAAACTGCTGAAAGGTAAATTGCTGTGAAGGAAAACCCAAACGGCTGAAAAACTGTGAAGAATGGAATCACCGACGGTGAAGAAATTGTTGAAACTGAATTGCTGAACCGAATTGCTGAAACTGATGAAGGCTAACTATTGAAGAAGCTGCGAAGAAACAAAACTGCTTAACTTGAATGAATTGCTATAAAGGGAAACAAATGAAGAATTGCAGTAAGAAATTGATCGCCGGCTGCGGAGGAAGTGGATGATCGTTTTCTCTCCGAACCCCGAAAGAGAAAGCTGCGGTGAAGGAGATGGCTGACTTCTCTCCGAACCCCGAAAGAGAAGCTGCTATGAAGTCGACCAAGGCTCGAACCCCGAACCCTAGCTCGTGCGATGGCGGGAGGATGAAGGTGGATGGTGCTCCGACCAGCTAGGATTCGGAACCCCCTAGCCCTAGCTTCGTGCAATGGCCGGCGACGATGGGCGGAAGATGGAGTCGCCTGTGTGTGATCCCCTTTGCCGATTGATGCCCTAGATGTGCGATCTCTGCTTCCTTTTGTTTCTCTCAGCTTCAGCCCAGCTCAGCCAGTTCAGCGTTTGGATTCGATCAACCGAGCCAGCTGTTGGGTTCGGTCCACAGATCGAGTTCAACTTCGGTTCAGCCAAGCCTTTGGTTCAACCCCGGGTTCAGTCAAGTCTCAGGTTCAACCCAGTCAGCCAAGCCCAGCAGTTGGTTCAGCCAACCCAGCCAGATTTCACAGCATCAGAAGAAATTAGCAACGGACAGCTGAGATCAATTTGGCTTCATCCAACGGTCGAATCTCTTCAGATCTGAACCAAACTCCACAGATCCTAATCAATGGTTCTGATCTACCTGTCCCCAGCTCGGATTAACCAGATCAGTGGAGGATGGTCCAGATCATCCCTTTTCTTGAATGGATGGTCTAGAACCTCTTGAGCTTGATCCAACGGTCAGATTACTTCTGATTTGGCTAAAATTTTCAGCTCTTGATCTATGGTCAGGATTGATTCTATCTTGAACTCGGATTGACCAGAAGTTGACCGATGGCTCAGATCTAGCCGTTCTCTGGAATGGATGGCTCCTAATAATCTGATGCTTGATCCCTTTAATCTGGATCCAATGCTGACTCAAGTCTAACCTGATTTGATCTAGGTCCATGATCAATTGAAGCCTACAAAATGATATTCAAATTTAGTACCAAAAATATCTCAAATATACAAAGATTAGAATTAAAAGCCAAAATGAAGGGAATACATGAAACCTAATAAAATTGCAAACTTAAGCATATAAAATGTGGATCAAACATGGATTTTAGAGCCGAAAATAATCAACAAAATGATGGTTATCAGTGTCCCCTGGATCCCGAAGGCGTCCTTGGGGTGATCTCGTATTTCTTACGGGGTGGAGACGACGGGGTCAGTCCATGGATTTTCTTTCCTTTGGCCACATTTCACTCAAAGGGTTGAAGGGAGATAGTGCATCAAGTTATTCGCAAGGGCCAACCAGATAAAAAGGATTTTGGTTATAGTTTTCCTTATGACGGGACAGGGCACGGCGGCACTTGTGATATTTCTGCTTGGGACGCATTTTATTTGGCAGTTTTCTGGATGTTAAATAGCATTGGATGGGTTACTTTTTATTGACATTGGAAACACATCACATTATGGCAGGGTAACGTTTCACAATTTAATGAATCTTCTACCTATTTGATGGGGTGGTTAAGAGATTATCTATGGTTAAACTCTTCACAACTTATCAATGGATATAACCCTTTCGGTATAAATAGTTTATCCGTATGGGCTTGGATGTTCTTATTTGGACATCTTGTTTAGGCTAATGGATTTATGTTCTTAATTTCTTGGCGTGGATATTGGCAAGAATTGATTGAAACTTTAGCGTGGGCTCATGAACGCACACCTTTGGCTAATTTGATTCGATGGAGAGATAAGCCAATGGTTCTTTCCATTGTGCAAGCAAGATTGGTCGGATTAGCCCACTTTTCCATTGGTTATATATTTACTTATGCAACTTTCTTGATTGCCTCTACATCAGGAAAATTTGGTTAATTTAGTTATTGCGACTCTTTGTCCTGACTTCACACTCAGCCTCTTGTCTCTGTCTTCATGCCTTTACTTTCACTTCCTAGTTCGACAGATGGGCTCCAGTGAATGGGAATGATTGCATTCACTACCCCGGAGATCAAACCAGAAAGAAGGTTCGGATAGGTTCAAGTAAGCGAGAGGGCCGAGAGTAGCGACGGGCTCGACCAACGGGAGAGGGTGAGAGTTAGATAGCTCGACCATAAGGGCATCGTAAGATAGGCTCGACCATAAGGGAGAGGGAGAGGGCCGAATATGGAGTAGGAGTCACGACGGGCTCGAGCGAGAGGGTATCGACAGATAGGATATCCCTGATAGGCTCGAGCGAATATTATGCGATAGGGGCGACCATAGGGGTAGAAAGAGGGATAGATTCTTTCGTGTTTTTTGAATCAAAGGAGGGCCCCAAAGGCCATGTTAGACTAATCCGACGAACAAATTGCTGCTGATGTTTTTTTTATGGGAGGGCACGACGTATATAAGTTGCTGAGGAAAGAGCATTAAGGTAAAGGACGGGAGCGCTCCTACCTCGGTCCTTTCATAAGCCGTGAAGAGTTTCAAGTACAACACTCAACCAAACAGTAGCTAACATGGCACACTTAGCAAATCTTCATTGCATATAGTGAATAGATGTGGACTATACTGAAAGTAACACAGAGATATGGACTATAGTCAAAGTAACATAGATTACTAGTAACCCATGTTTTTTTGGTGGTAAAAATGGATAATCAACCTTTTGACGAGAAAAAACTATTTTTCTTTTCATAATATTTGATTATGTATTACCAATCTAGAGTCTTAGAAAGATTAGAATGAATCAGAAAAACATGGATATATGTCGGCCCTCTCCATATCAGTCGAGCTCTATCTGACTCTTATATCTCCCTACCGATCGCTGCCTCAATACTATATATGTCGGCCATCTCCTTATCAGTCGAGCTCTATCTGACTCGTATATCTCCCTACCGGTCGCTGCCTCAATACTATATATGTCGACCCTCTCCTTATCAGTCGAGCTCTATCTGACGATACCCTCTCGCATACGCTCGCCCCTCTCCTTATCAGTCGAGCTCTATCCGAGGTCTACAATCTCCCTACCAGTCGCTGCCTCATTGCATTCGACCCTATCGCATAATATTATATTCGCTTGAGTACTTATTAATGGGGGGTCAGGGGCACCCTATCAGGGATGATACCCTTATGGCATTTCGAGTACTTATTAATGGGGGGTCGGGGATACCCTATCGGCTCTACAATCTCCCTTATGGTCGATCCCTCTATATTATTGCATTTTGCCCTCTCCTTAGCAGTCGAGCCTATCGGCTCTACAATCTCCCTTATGGTCGATCCTTCTATATTATTGCATTCGACCCTCTATATTATATTATATGATCATATGGATTTTTTATGGTTATATGGTATATGAATTTTTTTTATTTTGTTTTACTTTAGGTTCGACAATTTTTCCATCAATTTCATAAAAAAAGTTCAAGTACAAGTATATGAAATATACTAATATCCCCCAATCCTTACTTTACATTACATGGATTTACAAACATATATTTCCAATAATTTTTATTTGAGGAATCTAAGATATAAGATAGAAAGAAATGGAATTTCGACAATTCTCCTATTTTGTTACCATACCACAACTTTAGAGGTTTTCTAAGACTGATGATGAAACTGATGAAATTAGTAACAAAAACTCGCTACTCTTTAATATCATCTCCACATAGAAAAATTGGGATATCGATTTTTTTACTTTAGGCATTGTGTGGAAGGGAAGAGGGATGTCATTGTTTCACGCTGCAATTCAGAATGCATTATGTGATAATTCACATTTGATGAATATGTTATATTCAATTTAGTTAAATGGGTAACTAACTTTAAAATGAATATAACATAGTACGAGCATATTCTGAATGTGAATGATAAATCAAAAAATAATTGTAATTAAAAATGAAAAAATATATTCTAAGAATTCAGAACAACTTTTTGTTCTCTTAAAGAGTTTTTGTTTTATGTTTATTTTATGTGGGATACAGTATGATCCTATCTTCTATTTCTGATAGATAGGATCTGGGACGGAAGGATTTGATCCTCTGAGTAACGGGACCAAAACCCACTGCCTTACCGCTTGGCCGCGCCCCATTTTTATCCTTTGGCACAAGTAAAGACTACTAATCTTATTAGTTATTGGTCAACCCCCCCCTCAAAAATACCCAAAAAAGTACATTACATAATACGTAATACATAATAAATACATATGAAAAATAAATACATATGAAATATATATGTAGTATATTTTTGTTGCTAGGATTTAAGGCATATAAATTATATATATAATGTAAAAAATTCATTGATCATTACGTAGAATTCAATTAAGATAATGTATGAAAGTAGAATTCCTTTCTTTTTAATTTTTCCCTTATAAAAATAATTCAATCAAAATAAAATTATCTAATACACAAGAACGAAATGCTTGTTATGCTTAATATCTTTAGCTTAATCTGTATCTGTCTTAATTCTGTCCTTTATTCGAACAGTTTTTTCTTTGCCAAATTGCCTGAAGCTTATGCGGTTTTCAATCCAATCGTAGATCCTTCTCCTCTTCTTGGACCATTGAGCTCATTTCCTTGGACTCTTCCACTGCTTGAGCTTGTGTAAGATTTTCATGAAGTACTAATATCTCACTCCATAATTCGTGTATATTTTTGTATTCACCTACACCACTAATTATATCATTAGGCAAAATATTAAGTAATATTGAAATTACCTTTTCGTTTGTCTTTGATTGAATTTGTTGATCCTTTGTCCAATATCTTGATCAGAGCTTTTTCCCGTGCTTATCATTTGAAACTTCAAATGGCTCTTCTAGCGTGATCATGAAATTTCAATCCATGTCGAACCATGTCTTTGTTCGCATCCTCCAATAGTTGAAATCCTCGTGATCGTAGGGAGGTGGAACATTGATATTGTCCCCTAATCTTTCTTCAATCGTCATTTCCTCTAGCTTTTTGCACTCTCGGCGGTTAGTCCGTAGATGAGCGAACCTCACTCTGATACCACTTGTTGGGACCTTGACGTTTAGCTAGAAGGAGGTGAATAGCTACTTTTCGATCTTCTTCCTACAAAGGTTAGCAAGCGCAAGCGGAAATCTAAAAACAATAAACTAAAACAATGTTAACACAAGACCTTTACGTGCTTCAGAGATGATACTCCTACTCCACGAATGTCCGTAAGGTGGACGATCTCAATCCTTCGGTGGATGATTCCCCGGAACACCTCCGGCTAGCTCTTATTGCTCCTTGTGGGTGGAGAAACCTCGCCACAATACCTTGACAACCTCTGAGCACGTTTAGGCTACTAACAGGTTTTACCCAAGCTTGCTTCGCCAAGGAAGAAAAGCAAAAAATGTGCCCTATTAAATAGTGCTCGATACTATTCTGATCGTTACCAGTCGACTGGCCCTAGAGCAATCTACTGGTCCTCGCGAATTCGAATGTCACAGCCTGATGATTCGCATTCTGGTCAACACCAGTCGACTGCATCAGTCGACTGATCAAGCATCAGCCGACTGATCAACCATCAGTCGACTGATCTTTCTGTGCTCTACCTCAGTCGATTAACCTAGCATCAGTCGACTGCTACCTAAGGTTTCCCTTCCCGAGTACAATTCTCTCAACACTCAAACCCTAGGATTTACCTTCCCGAGTACAGTTCTCTCAGCAGTCGAATCCTCACGACTTAGCTGACTCTTCATCTCGCAGCCTCGATCTATTGCCTTCAAGCCCTCTTCGACTTTGGATCTCATCCCTCGGATACATGCAAGCCCGCGACTCATCCCCCCATGTCATCCTTCGCGTATGCCTCAAAGTACGCTTCCCTCGGCTCATCGTTCTTGCTCCAGCAGCCTTGATCTGTTGCCTTCAAGCCTTCTTCGACTTCGGCTCTCGTCCCTCGGATGCATGCAAGCCCTCGGCTTGTCTCCCATGCCATCCTTCATGTATGCCTTGAAGTTCGCTTCCCTCGGCTCATCGTCCCTACTTTGTCCATGGTCCCTCGGATGCATACAAGCCCATGACTTGTCTCCTCACACCATCCTTTACCGGACCCGAAGACGTCCAACTAAGTCTATGTGTATCCTACAAACCTGCACACGCACATACACATATTAGATCAACATGAAACCTTAACTTAATCATATTGACACACACATCAAAACCCATGATCTACCCGATTAACCTTGGGTCGATTACACCAACAATCTCCCCCTTTTTGATGTGTGGCAATATGTTTAACCGTGTGTCACAAAAGATACATAGGTGGTATCTCGTCGTAGTGGGAGGGTTGTTAGTCAACCAGAAGAATTCATGTTCTTAGGTGAGTCTTCGGACTCGGTCCCTGGCGACCATGAATCAAGATCCCTGGACCTATGACAAGGAACATCCGCTTTGAAGAGATAATCCAGCCATATGGATTTATTCAAAGGACGGATGAGATTTGTGTATGTAAGAAATGTAACGGAAACATAGTGGTATTCTTGTACTATACATAGATAACATTTTAATCGTTGGCAACAAGGCCAAAGTGTTATCAGACGTAAGGGTATGGTTGTCCAAACAGTCGATATGAAGGACTTAGGAGAAGCAAGACACATCCTTGGTGTTCAAAGTTCTAAGGGATCACTAGAGTAGGATGTTGTGATTATCCCAAGCTTCATATATAGACACTGTCTTAGCTCGTTTTAGGATGGAAACCTCCAAGAAAAGTTTTGTACTTTTCAGCTGTGGAACTACTCTATCTAAGGAAATATGTTTGGAACATCAAAGGAGATAGAGCAGGTAATGGCGGTTACTTTAGCGTTGGCTATAGAAAGTCTCGTGTATGCTAAAACCGAGACCGGATATCTACTTTGCCATGGGCATGGTTAGCAGATATCAAAGTAACCCAGGTCAGAGAAATTGGATTGCGGTAAAAGCATATATTAGTGTGTGAGAAGGACTAAGGATTATATGCTAGTTTACCGGGCTGACCAATCTCCTATGGGTTATACGGATACAGATTTTCAGTCGGATAGGGGCAAATATAAGTATTCCTCAGGGTTTTATGTTTACTTTAGGAGGTGGAACCATAGGTTGGAGGAGTGTCACGCAGCGGCTGCGTGGTGGACTCCACCATGGAAGCTAAGTATATGGCAGCCTCTGAGGCGGCCAGGAAAGCTACATAGTTCAGGAACCTCAAGATGGACTTCAATGTGATTCCTGATTTGATCAAAGCTATCACATTTTGTTGTGATAAACAATGGTGCAGTTGAAACTCAAAAGAATGACGAGCCCATAAAGCGAATAAACACATAGAGCGCAAGTACCACCCAGGAGAGGAAAAGTTGTTGTTGCCTAGATTACATCAGAGGACAACCAGGGAGATCTTTTCCACTAAGGCCTTGATAGCGAGAGCTTTTAGGTATGTGGTGGATCAGGCAGTCAGATGTATGATATTTTGAAGACATCAAAGTCTTTGAGTATAAGTGGGAGATTGTTAGGATGTATACTAAAAATCTTGCCTTTTATGTATGGTCATCCACATTTTGAAAGAGAATCACAATAACACTGATGCGTATTTATGTTAGTATATGCATAAATAGTCCGATACATTGCATTGTAGATAACATGGTGTGTGGTGACACACAGAAGATCAGGTTATCAAGTCCCTTGCATTGTATAAGTATAGGCTCACAACCGAGATGGAGTTGGACAAACCATCAGGATGGTTGTAGTGTAATTAGGTGTGGTTTGTCTTGACCATAGAATTACACTTGTGTGCTTTGTGTAGATTGAGCAGGACCAAAACCAAAGGTCATCCAATTAGTACTGACTTAATAATTGGATTGAATCTCGGATTATTATGGAGTACAATCCCTAAATCCCGATATAATAACGGGCACGTATAGTTAATATTTTATTTCTTTGATTTACCAATGGGCGAGATTTATTCTGCTAAATTGATAGGCCCGGTAAGTTAGAAAATAATATTAATTATATGGTGTGTCATTGATTATTGACAAAATTCGTGTCCTGGTGAGTCGGGATGATGATGCCCCTTGATGAGTTCATAAGGCTCATCATGTTAAACTTTGCAGGTGGATTTGATCCGACATGATGATAAGGTTGAGTGATACTAGTCAAGGAGCCAGAAGTTGATTAATTAAAATTGTCAGTAATTTAAATTAATCGACGGACATTCGATATCTTAAACACGGGAGGATGGATGACTCATAATAGGTGGAGCCCATATAAAAATATGGGGGTCGGTGAGAAAGTTCAATGGAGATCCTTTAGTGTAATGGATCTTCATTAATGGATTGGTTTTAGATCCATTAGTGGGCCAAGACCCAACTCCTCCTCTTGGTCCCTACCTTAGCCTTATATATATCCCATGGGATCAAGAAACCAAGGCTAATTAATCTAATTAATAATCTAATCCTATTTTCTCTCCTCTCTTCTCTCTCTCTCTCTCTTCCCTCTCTCCTAGGGCTCACGCGGGTAATCATCAAAAAGCTTACTGCGGGTAGCTATTATTTGGAAGACAATAAAAGCAAGGAGCTGGAAAGGTCATGGCACGCCAACCATCTCCGCCCCTATCATACTCGGTGAGGTATTGAGTCGTTTGCTTGTCTGCTGTAATCTTTATTTACACTACCTTACAGTCAATAAATAAAAAGAGTAAACGGAATGTTACGCGGAGAGCACTGAATCATTACCAGGGTAAAACCATACAACCTCCATGGTGAGTAGGCTTGGCCTCGGTGCTGCACATATCTGCGGAGTAGGCTTGGCCTTGGTGCTCTACATGCCCGGCCAAGAGATGTAAAACTCTACTACCTCCACAGTGAGTAGGCTTAGCCTCGGTGTTGTACATGCCCGGCCAAGAGCTGTAAAACCCTACTACCTCCACGTGAGTAGGCTTGGCCTTGGTGCCGCACATGCCCGGCCAAGAGCTGTAAAACCCTACTACCTCCGCGGTGAGTAGGCTTGGCCTCGGTGCCGCACATGCCCGGTCAAGAGCTGTAAAACCCTACTACCTCCGCGGTGAGTAGGCTTCGCCTCGGTGCTGCACAGGCCTGGCCAAAAGCTGTAAAACCCTACTACCTCCGGGTGAGTAGGCTTGGCCTCGGTGCTGTACATGCCTGGCCAAGAGCTGTAAAACCCTACTACCTCCGCGGTGAGTAGGCTTGGCCTCGGTGTTGTATATGTCCGACCAAGAGCTGTAAAACCTTACTACCTCCGCGGTAAGTAGGCTTGGCCTCGGTGCTGCACATGCTCGACCAAGAGTTGTAAAACCCTACTACCTTCGCGGTGAATAGGCTTGGCCTCGGTGTTGTACATGCCCGGCTAAGAGTTGTAAAACCCTACTACCTCCGCGGTGAGTAGGCTTAGCCTTGGTGCTGCACATGCCCGCCCAAGAGCTGTAAAACCCTACTACCTCCGCGGGGAGTAGGCTTGGCCTCGGTGCTGCCACGACCAAGAGCTATAAACCCCTACTACCTCCGCGGTGAGTAGGCTTAGCCTCGGTGCTGCACAGGCTCGGTCAAGAGATGTGAAACCCTACTGCCTCTCGGCGAGTAGGCTTGGCCACGGAGCTACACATGCCCCGCTGCAAGTGGAAAAACCTTGCTACCTTTGCAATGGGTAGGTCGGGTCCTTGAAATACTGATTAGTCATCTTGTCCCTGTGGTCAAAACATGAACAATTGTTTCTTCAAACGTGGTTGTTTGCCCCCTAGCCACTTAGGGCAGGGGGGAACCTCGGTTCTCACTTTGAAGTTTGCACTGGTCGGAGACAAAACATTTTGAAGGGGGGGTAAGAAATTAATCAAAACATAAGAAGTCTAGGGAGGCTTGCATTCAGGGCTGAAACGATTACACACCTAGCCTACGGGAGAAAACTGAAAAAATAGAAGAAAGTGCAGCAGGCGAGGAGCGGCTAGGGAGCCCGGGCCCAGGTTAGGGAGGATTCTATAGTTCTTGCTCTTCAAGAGTAAGCTCATTCCAGACCCGCCTGACAGTTATAACGCTCAAGTCTGAGCCTGGTTTCAACAGTTGATCCTTCTCCAACTGGCTGATAGCACCACGGAAGCCCTGTTTGAGGCGCTTCAATGCATGCCCGACTAAAATCTCGGCGTACTCCTCCTACTATAGGAACATAGCCTTGGACTCCGCCTTGGCCTTGGACAGTTGGGCGGCATGATCAGTCTTCTGCTGCTGTAGCTTGGCCTCAGCCTCCTCCTTGGCAGTCTTCAGCGTTGCCACCTCCCGGAGTAGACAATCCTGAGCCCTCAGCATTTCTTGGAGCTTCTGGGTAGCGGTGGAAGCTTGGGCCTTGGCCTGAGTAACATTCTCCTGGAGGTCGGCAGCATAAGCGGCTGATAGCTCTAAGTCGTATTATTTTAGAGTTAGTAGGTGCTCTCGTTCCTCATTCTGATCTTCCAAGATTTTCTTTGAAGATTCCAGGAGCCTAGCCTGATCAGACAGCTCCCTTGTCTGAGTCTAGAGCTGATCTCACTCTTGGGATAATTTCTGCAAGTCCCAAGGCATTCCCGGAGTCTGTAACTATGTAGAGTATCCTCAAAAGCCAGCAAGGTACTGAGATAATGCTCGATCTTCACCCGGAGCGCTCGACTGACCTCCAACTGCAGGAGGTCGGCCTTGCGGGCCCGGCCAGCCTCCGCCTCTGCTGCCGCCACTCACTGGAGAAGGTCTTCAGTGACTCCCCCAGAGCACAACAGGTGGCTCATAGCCGCACAATTAAAGGCAACCTACGATGTGGAACAAATATACTCAAGGCGGGGCAACAAAATAGAGGGGAAGAACTCAAGTGTAATCACTGTCAGTAGAGACTAATGTAGTATGCCTAGATATCGAGCTGATCCAGCTAACTGCACCGGCCAAACACGACGAGAAAGGATTTTCTTAGCGGGGGGCCCTGACTGGCTAGGGATGTCTCTCGGGTCGGGGACGTCCTCCTCCAAACTAGAAGCCAGCTGCGGACCATCTGAGGGGACCCCCTTCATCCGAATGGATTGAGAGCTCTTTATCGCAATCTTCTTCGCCACAGGGACCCTCCAGTGGGAGCTGGGCACGTCCTTTGACACCTCCTTACCGCGTGGAGCAGCGGGAAGGTCGGTCGGGGGGACCAAGTCGTGGGCAAGGGGAGCGGTGTGTTAGTAATATGAGAGAAGTGTCCTAAGGCAATCGCCTTATGATTGTAATCATTTACTTTAATAAATGAATATTCACTATTTGAGTGTACATGTTTGTGTATTTGATTGAGATCTTAAACTCATTCACTGAATGTCCGCAATACAATTCACAGCATGAGAGAATTTGTGATGAATTCACAACTAGTGATTATCTCTACATGTGCAATTGTGAAGTATTGAAATTGTCCCTAGTCGATAAATTGATAAATACGGACACTATCAATTCTGTTGAGACTAGCATGGGTTATTCTCTAATCAGCTGATACTGGCTGGTGACATTGGGATGGCCGGAGATAAACATGAATGCTAGTTAAGGGAACTAGTTCATTGGAGTGACTGGCTGTAAAACTTCATATGGTAATCTACATATAGATATGTCAATGAAGTTCTTACTGCAGATTAAGTGCGATGTTCCTTTGACTTGCGGTGTTCAAGTCATCTTGGTCATGAAGACTTATACTTTGACATCTTAAGCAAGCATCTCCAAGGAGGTGTGGACCCAGGATGATTGGGTATAAGCCGAAGTGCCCGAAGATGTTTGAATAGCCTACAAAGGATTCACCACTCCTTGCGAGGAGATGTATACCCAAGGTCTATCGTCGGATTATTACTCGAAGCCTCTGGCTAGAGCATCACATGATCAGAGTATGAATATCTCAGATACATGAGAGTAATTAGAATCCGTTGGACGATAAAGACATTGCTTGGGCTAGGTGTGACGTAGTCAGCCTAGTGGGGACTGACACACATAAACCATGTCCTGAACCAAGTGGGTATAAGATGGTGAAGGGAATGAGGCACGATTCATTATAGCTGCTGAAGGGTTTCAGAATAATTTCTGAGGTCAACCGTTGATCTTTCGATTAATTGGGGATCATGATGTACTACTAGGTGCCACTTATGATCGTTCTATAATTGGTTAATTATAGACGACCAACATAAATCGAAAGCCTATTTAGTCACACGCACTACGAGTGATCCGAGGGATTTAAAACGAGTTAAAAATTGGATTTTCCGATCAAGAGAGATAAGTCGAATCTGAATTTTTCAGAGACGCATCAGAAGCATAAAATGGCTAAGTCTTTTGAAGACTTATTGGATGAATTAAATGAGTTTAATTCGTGAGGTCATGGCTTGGGTTTGGCCGGCCAACCCTCTTTGTTTGGCCGGCCATATTAAAAGGGGAGAACCAAATTGTTTGGTTCAAATTATAAAATAAATCGAGCGTGGTTTGTTTTATAAAATTATGGATAAAGAAATTTATATAAAGAAATTTATATAAAGGGATTTATTTTTCATGGAAATTAAAATGAACCATGGATTGGTTTATTTTATTTTATAAAATCAATAATAGATTGATTTACCATGATAAAGAAATTTATATAAAGAAATCTCTTTCCATAGGAAAAGGGAGACATGGTTGTTTTTATTATAAATTAAATTATGATAAAAACTTGGCATGATGGAATAATTCATAGAAAAATTTATATGATAAATTTCTTATGAAAATTTATTCCATAAAAAGGAGACTTGGCGATTGAGAGGCTAGTATATAAAAGAACCAAGGCAAGGCTTGGAGATTAAGAATCTAAGAGATCTAGAAATAAGCCCTCTCTCTCCTTCTCTCCCTCTCCCTCTTCTAGTGCCGCCGGCCCTAGAGGCCCTCCCCTTTGCCGTGAGCTACAACCACCAAGAAGCCGTCGCAAGAAGAAGAAGAAGCGGGCGCAACTCCTTCCTTCCTCCCGGAATCTTGATTCCGTTCTTCGTTTGGTGGTTAGTCTTTCCATCTCTCTCTTGGTATTCTTGTCGTGCCTTTGGAGAATCTAGTAGTTCTTGTCGGCACGAAACTCGTGGCTTTGCGAAGTCATCCTGAAGAAAACTCGGCGTGGACGCGAATAGAGGCGGAGCTTCCAAGGGACGCTACGGTTGGATCTCGTCCCTTTCTTCAAGTTACGCGAGGTAACAAGTAAATTAGTTTACGTTTCTACAAAATTTTAAATATATGATCATGTCCACACAATATAAGGTTGCATGATAGATGTGTGGTTAAATAATTTGAGAAATTATTTATGCTAAATCTTCCGCTGCACGTAATTAAATTTAAAATTACGAACCCGCATCCATGTCAACATGCACCCGGTCCCAACACGGTGGTCGTCGCGGCGGGAGAAGAAGGTTCTTCCCGAACCCTCGGGGACCGGGGAGCTGCATCCTCGTCAACAATAGAGTGTAGAAACTCTGAGGATAGGCCCTTTTCAACCTCTTCAGGGGGCGATCCTTGTGGGCTAACCGTTCCGCCATATTTTCTCGGTAGCTTGGGTCTCTGAGGGTGCAACAGAGGGAGGGGGTTCAACCTCTCCCTCTGACGCCTTGGCGGGAGAGGCAGTTGAACCCCCTTCAGGGTCTGTCAGCAGTTCTGATGCTTCAAGATCCTGGAAAGCCTCCGGGGTGTCCCAGTCTCTTGATGGCTTAGTCACTTCCTCGCAACCCTCAACGGAAGCGCCCACAGGGGTGGAGGAAGCTGATGCGGGAACCAGTGCTTGTTCATTGGCCTGGTCCCACTTCAGGATCCGGTTCATAGCTCGGGAAAACATAACGTCGTCTACAAAATAGAGATAAAAGGGTATCAGTTAGCATTAACAAGGAAACATGCAAGACAAAAGGTAACTTACAAAGACTGGAGCTAAGGCTTGTGACTTTCGGACTAAGCTCGGCCCGATAAAGGAGCTCCTCGCATTGCACCAGTTGGAGGTCGTGGAACTCCATCCCTGCCAGGACACCCCTAGCACGCTGATATCCCGCGTCCTGCTGGAGGTCACCAAGGTCTGGGATAGGTGGCAGGCTTTCCGTCAAGTGGATAGGACTAAAGGGACGCTCAGGGAGTTGGATATAAAAGAACCATTCCATCCATCCCTTGTGGGAGGCGGGAAGACCCCCTCCCCCCTAGAAACCTATGACCAGAACAGGCAGTAAAGCCAAATGCCCCTCAGGACCCGACCGGAACGAAGAAAAAATGGAAGAATCGTGGGGTCGGAGGAATGTCAAAAAGTTTGAAAAGGACAAAAGCTCCGCCCATCTGGGCAAAGGCATTCGGAGCCATTTGTTGGAGGGGGATACCGAAGTATTTAGCAATATTCATGTAGAAGGGGGGATAGGGAAACGAAGCCCTAGTTCTACCTACCCTAGAAAGAAAGTGAAAAAACCCTTAATGGTTTCTACAGGTGATTGGCCAAAGGCCGGAACTCGCATCTCCCTGCCTTCCGGGATACCATATCTCCGGCAGTCGGCCTGAAGGGATTCCCTCTTAACCTTAGAAGAGGTGGTATCGTACCACTCCGTATGATATCCTAGTTCCCCCAACGAGCCCTCACCGTCGCCTCGGGTTTTCTTCTTCTTCTGCACTGGACCCATGAGGATTGAGGAGAGGAGAAAGCGGAGGGGAGACTTACCCTCATAAAAGGGGTGCAACAGCAAGTCGAGCAGCAGGAGAATAAAAATGCTTGAAGGCAGATAGGGCAAGGAGGTCAAAGGGTGTCGTTGCACCAGCTTTTATAGGAGGAGCTGCACATCTATAAGCAATGAGAGAGACGCATGTCAACGGCGTTGATTGGTTATCCCGAGGAACCGCTAGCCCTTACTGTCGTCACTTCGTATGACCCGCGGTGGGTATCAGTGAGAGGTCACTGCCCAAGGGGGGAGGAGGCACGTGGCGAGGCCACATTCGCCAAGCGACCGTGTCGTCATTACAAGACCCCACGCACCCTAAAGGGCTTTGTACCACCGTTAGGGCGTCGCCTCGAAATTTGCGGGAATGTTGGACGTATTCAAAAAATCACCCGAAGTCCAGGGTTGCAGGGGTTGTTTCTTGGACCCAGAATGCCGCTAGCGAAGTAGTAAAAGAGGGAGAGGCCACCTGGACACAGCTTCTTCATCACATTACCAGTCTAATCAGTCAGTCACACTTCCTTCGATCAGACCTGAAGGAGGGGATTTGTGATGGGGTTGAATGCCCCATGGCGGGCACATGGGATGGAGAAGCTGTGTGGCAACATCCACCGAGCCAGAACAATTTCCTTGTTGTGACATCCGAGGCCCTCTCGAGAAAGGGAACCCAGAGACCAACTCGAGTAGGTATAGCCCTTAAGATGGCTCCAGAAAGAGACACCCCCAAGCTCACCTCAGGGGGTAAGTCCCCGAGAGCACCTCGGGGAGATGAATGCCTGGGACCCCCGGCCGAGCAACCTCGAGATCACCTCGGGATAGTGGGGTCCAAGGAACGCTCAAGCAGAGGTCCATTTTTCTTGGATCGGCGGGTCATTATCATCCATTATTACGGAGTAATTACTACCCATGATCAGCGACCATCAAGGCCTTAAACGTCGCAACGGCCCAGACTGAGGAATCGAGGTGACTGTTACCAAGGTGATTCATTAACCAATAATCAAAGGGGCGTCGCATAGATCATGGGACGCACCAAGACAGCTGTCGCAGGTATAAGAGGTATTCCAACCCCTCCAGTAAAGGGGTTATGCATTCTCTACTACTCGTATATTTTTCTACCTTCTACTCTTGTTCATCGAGGCACTGACTTGAGCGTTGGAGTAGGCTCCATCGGACAGCCTCCAGCGTGTTCCCCTAACGCTCGTGTTGATCTTGCAGGGCGCAAAGTTCCTCCCCTTCGTCAACATCTACGTGGGTTGAACCCGGTGATTAGCTGTCGACATCGATTCCTTCCGGAACCGGAGATGCTATCTACATTCAAGTGATAGGATTCAAGCTAGATTTGAGTCCTACTAAATTTTTTGAAGTTGTTAATTAAGAGTTAAAATTAGTGTTTGCTGTGATTTAATATGTTTATCAAACGCATTGGTAGCAGAGAGTTTGGCAAATGACTATTGGTGCATTGATGACCTAAAGAGGTTGAGGTTTACCAGAAATTTAGGAGGTTAGTGACTGAACAAGCGATCAAAGTTGACCAAAAAAACAAAAAAAAACAAAAACTTGGCTCTCAAGAGGTTGGCGTCGACTTGGAGCTTGGCAGATTGCCAAAGAGACTAAGAGGACTTGAGAAGTTGCTCTAGGAGCAAAAGGCCTAAGAGCTAAGGTTGAACAAGAGATTGATAGGTTGCTTAGAGTAATAATCAGAATCAGATTGGAAAATGTTGAATCTGAGACGACTAATCCGATTCCATGGTCGGTCACCATCGTAAATCGGGAAACGCTCACGGTGGGTAGTCCAGAAATCCAACATCTCACAGTTGTACATCCCATTTGAAGAAAAAAATCTTACAAAATTTGTCAAAGCTAGGGATGAAACTATGAGTACTTGAGAGACCATTAATCACCCTTCTACTACACACTTAGAGCAATAAATAGAGTAACTTGAGAAGTGTGAGTTGAGCTCAGAATATCATGTGAGATGTTAGTTCGATGGCTTATGAGTTTAGAACGACTTATTATCATAAATAAGACAAGGGTAACATGGAACAAAGTGGCAAAAGGCGATTCGCTCGCCCCCAGTACCCCCACCAATCCATCCTAGGACTAACACGGAAGAGGTAAATTATGGAGATTACAAGTCTGGATGTTGTGACTAGTGCGTCGGGAGGACGGGTATATTGATTTTGTCAAGTTTTGACCCTAGACCTTAAGGCGACAATACTCACATCCTAACCATCAATATTGTTAGTGATATGAGAGAAGTGTCCTAAGGCAATCGCCTTATGATTGTAAACATTTATTTTAATAAATGATAATTCACTATTTGAGTATACATGTTTGTGTATTTGATTGGGATCTTAAACTCATCTACTGAATGTCCGTAATATAATTCACAGCATAAGAGAATTTGTGATGGGATCACAACTAGTGATTATCTCTACATGTGCAATTGTGAAGTATTGAAAGTATCCCTAGTCGATGAATTGATAAAAACGGACACTATCAATTCTGTTGAGACTAGCATGGGTTATTCTCTAATCAGCTGATTCTCACTGGCTGGTGACATTGGGATGTCCGGAGATAAACACGGATGCTAGTTAAGGGAACTAGTTCATTGGAGTGACTAGCTGTAAAACTTCATATGGTTATCTATACAGATATGTCAATGAAGTTCTTACTGCAGCTTAAGTGCGATGTTCCTTTGACTTGCGGTGTTCAAGTCATCTTGGTCATGGAGACTTATACTTTAACATCTTAAGCAAGCATCTCCAAGGAGGTGTGGACCCAGGATGATTGGGTATAAGCCGAAGTGCCCGAAGATGTTTGAACAGCCTACAAAGGATTCACCACTCCTTGCGAGGAGATGTATACCCAGGCCTATCGTCGGATTGTTACTCAAAGCCTCTGGCCAGAGCATATCATGTTTAGAGAAATTAAGGGATTTGTCTCTTAATTTAACAAGATTTGATTTAGAGAAATCAAAGTCTTAAACATATTATTTCCGAAATTGATTATGACAATTTAGGAAATTGTTTCCCAAAACAATTCCTTAAATAAAGTATGAAATTAGAATTAGGAAATCCGGTTTCTAATTCAAATAATGAGACTTGATAAATTAAGTCACATACATACTTCATTAAGGAAATCGTTAGTCATGACATAATTCTATGTCATGAATGTGCTTAGAAAAGAAAGAATGAGACCCAAAACCCCTTACAAAATATTAAGGCCAACACCTTCCATTAATATGGTTAGAATCGGAGTTTTGTTTCTCGTTTGGGTTGATGGACACATCCATGCCCGGCTTGAACCTCAACATGTTCAAACCATGGAATTAGTTTATGAATAATATAGTAGGAGTCAGAGGTCAATCCTTAGTTTTGGTTGTTGGACACATCCAAGCCTGACTAAACGGTTGAATGAGCTCCAACCATATTAAAACTATTTCTTGATTAATGGGTCAGCCTTAAGCTTGGAACATCGATTTGTTGTGCCACAGCCAAGGTCGATGTAAAGAGAGGTGCAATTGGGTGCTATGTATAATGTTGCATACTTGTTAATGAGTTAACAACCCAATGAATTATGCAAACATTCAAATTAGTTGATAGCATAAAGTGATAGTTACATATATGTGATGTGTAATCGGTATAATTACCTACCTTCATAGCTAAGAATGACTTGATGGCCACAGCCATGGTGGTTCTTATCTATGGTTGGATATCAACCTATTTGGAGATGTTCCTACGATCTCCCGAATTGATAAAAAGGGTTATTCAATTTGAAAAATAAATAGGATTTTATTTATGTATGTTGATACATTCTTTAATCATTCTTCTCACATAAGCTCAATTTGTATTTCTAGGTTAATCACTCAATCATGTCTTCTCTGAATTTGCGTTCCATCTTGGTCACCAATAAACTGACCGGGCCTAACTTCATGGACTGGCTTCGAAACCTGAGGATTGTCCTCAAGGCAGAGAAGCTTGCTTATGTCCTTGAAGATCAACTTCCTAACCATCCTCCAGAGGGTGCAACTCCAGACCAGTTAATGGCCTATCAGAAACATGTGACCGATTCTAAACTTGCGAGTTGCATCATGCTAGCCTCTATGATACCTGAGCTGCAAAAGCAGCATGAGCATATGGATGCTTATACCATCATCTTCCATCTTCATGAGTTGTTTGAAGAGCAGGCGAGATCCGAAAGGTTCGAAGTCTCCAGACTCCTCTTCACCACTAAGATGCAGGAAGGCACTTCTGCCTCGCAGTTTGTGTTAAAGATGTTGGGGTACATTGAGCGACTGAACACACTCGGTTTTGCAATGGATCATGAACTAAATATTGACTTAATTCTGAGTTGTTTGCCCAAAAGTTATTCACAATTTGTGATGAACTATCGGATGAACAAACTAGAGACTACCATTCCTGAGTTGCTCAACCTGCTGAAGACTGTAGAGCCTTCTGTAAAGCCGGATCAAAAGGCAGTACTGTTAGTTAGTTCCTCGAAGAAAGGTTCTAAGAGGAAGGCCAAAGAACAGAATAAAGGAAAGAAGAAAAAGGCCAAAAAAACTGAAAAGAAACCAAAAGGAACTTGCCATCATTGTGGCAAGGAGGGTCACTGGCGAAGAAACTGCAAGGTTTATCTTGAGTCCTTAAAGAATAAGGCATCCGATGCCTCGTCCTCTTCAGGTATCTTCGTTATTGAATGTCACTCTATTTCCTCAAATACCTGGGTACTTGATACTGGGTGTAGCTCACATATATGTAATGACATACAGGGGCTAAGGAATAGAAGAAGACTCGTCAAGGGAGAAGCAGATTTGCGAGTTGGAAATGGAGCAAAGATTGCTGCTGTTGCAATCGGAACATATTTGCTAAAGCTCCCTACTGGACGTATCTTAGAATTGGATAATTATTATTTCGTTCCTTCGTTAAAAAAGAACATTGTATCTATTTCATATTTGAATGAAAAGGGTTATCATTTAACTTTTAGTAACAATTGTTGTTACATAACTTTAAATGACGTTCTTTATGGGAATGGAACTTTGTGCAATGGTATCTACACGTTAGATTTATCCGGTGACGTTTTCAATATCGAAGTTAGCAACAAACGTGCTAGAATAGATAATCAAATAGACTCCTACACGTGGCATTGTCGTCTTGGCCATGTAAGTAAGAAACGTATGACCAAATTACACCGATGTGGAATTTTGGAATCATTTGAACCCGATTCATTTGATACATGTGAATCATGCTTAAAAGGCAAGATGACCAAATTACCCTTTTCCGGAAAAGGTAATCCAGTGGGAGAATTGCTTGGTCTAATACATACTGATGTATGTGGACCAATGTCAACTCTTGCACAAGGAGGCTAAGCTACTTCATCACCTTTATCGATGATCACTCACGATTCGGGTACGTGTTCTTGATGAAATACAAATCTGAAGCTTTTGAGAAATTCAAAGAGTTTAGAAATGAAGTAGAGAAACAGCTTGGCAAAAGTATTAAGATACTTTGATCCGATCGGGATGGTGAATACTTAAGTCAAGAGTTTCATGATTATCTTAGGGACAATGGGATATTGTCCCAATGGACTCCGCCGTATACACCACAGCATAATGGTGTATCTGAGAGGCACAATCGAACCTTGATGGACATGGTTAGGTCAATGATGAATCATGCAACTCTTCCAAAATTCTTTTGGGGCTATGCACTTAAGACAGCTGTTTACTTGCTAAACAGAGTCCCGACCAAGGTAGTCTCTACTACTCCATATGAGACATGGAATAGTAAGAAACCCCACTTAACTCACCTTAAGATATGGGGTTGTCCTGCTTATGTGAAGCGGACTGTATCAGACAAATTGGATGCTAAGTCTGATAAATGTCTATTTATTGGATACCCTAAGGAAACGAAGGGTTACCAATTCTATCATCCCTTGGAACAAAAGGTGTTTGTTTCAAGACATGCTGTATTTCTGGAAAAAGAATTTCTTTTACAAGAAAACAGTGGGAGTGGCATTGAACTTGATGAAGTTCAAGAAACTCCAATAGACATTATAGAGACACCTAGTCTAGACCCACAACCAATAACTCATAATGATGAGCTATCAGTTGAACCTAAAACTACACCACCTCTTCGTAGATCTGATAGGGCACGCAATATTCCAGAGAGATACGAATTTCTCGTAAGTGAATCGAACGACGTGTTACTCATAAGCGATGACGAACCTATCAGTTATGAAGATGTTCTGAAAAGTTCAGAAAGGGACAAATGGCTTGAGGCCATGAAGTCGGAAATGGATTCCATGTACGAAAACCAAGTATGGGACTTGGTTAACCCACCTGAAGGGATTAAGCCCATAGGGTGCAAGTGGGTTTTCAAGAAGAAAACCGACATGGAAGGTAATGTAGTTACCTTTAAGGCTAGATTAGTGGCAAAGGGATATCGTCAGAAACAAGGAATTGATTATGACGAAACCTATTCGCCAGTAGCTATGCTTAAATCCATTCGGATGCTCCTAGCCATAACAGCTCATTATGATTATGAGATATGGCAAATGGATGTGAAAACAGCTTTCCTTAATGGAAACCTGCTTGAGGATGTATACATGATACAACCTGAAGGTTTCACATCGGTTGACAAAACCAAAGTATGCAAGCTTCGACGATCCATATATGGACTGAAGCAAGCATCTAGGAGCTGGAACATCCGTTTTGATGAGACAATCAAAGAGTTTGATTTCTCACAAAATCCTGACGAACCTTGTGTGTATAAGAAGGTTAGTGGGAGTGCAGTCGTATTCCTAGTATTATATGTCGAGGACATATTACTTATAGGAAATGATATATCAGTCTTACAGACAGTTAAAATTTGATTGTCCAAAACTTTCTCCATGAAAGACCAGGGAGAAGCAGCCTATATCATTGGGATTAGAATCTATAGAGATAGATCAAAACGGTTGCTTGGTCTTTCGCAGTCTACATATATAGACCGAGTGCTAAAAAGGTTTAGCATGTCGGAATCCAAGAAATGTTACCATCCCATCAGGCAAGGGATCAACCTTTCAAAGTCTATGTGTCCACGCACAGAAGACGAGAGGATTTGCATGAATAAGATTCCTTATGCATCCGCGATAGGATCTATCATGTATGCTATGTTATGTACTAGGCCCGATGTATCGTATGCTCTGAGCGTCACAAGCAGATACCAGTCGGATCCAGGAATGGATCATTGGGCGGCTGTTAAAACAATCCTTAAGTACTTAAGAAGAACTAAGGATGTGTTCCTAATATATGGAGAAGGAGATATGGTAATACGTGGGTATACAGATGCCAGTTTCCAAACAGATAAGGATGACTCCAAATCTCAGTCTGGATACATATTTACTTTGAATGGAGGCGCAATAAGTTGGAAAAGTTCCAAACAAGACACCGTAGCGGATTCTACCACGGAAGCGGAATATATCGCAGCTTCAGAAGCAGCAAAGGAAGCAGTCTGGATCAAGAAGTTCGTCTCTGAACTTGGCGTGGTTCCAACCATTGATGAAGCAGTGCCGGTTTACTGTGACAACAATGGAGCTATTGCACAAGCAAAGGAACCAAGGTCTCATCAGCGATCCAAACACGTGTTTCGCCGCTATCATCTAATCAGAGAGATTATAAGTAGGAATGATATACAAATTGAGAAAATTCCCACTGAAAGGAATTTAGCGGATCCTTTAACTAAGGCCTTACCTCAAAACAAGTTTGAGGGTCATGTTAGAGCCTGTGGTATTGGATACCGTAGCGATTGGCATTAGGCCAAGTGGGAGTTTGTTAGTAATATGAGAGAAGTGTCCTAAGGCAATCGCCTTATGATTGTAAACATTTATTTTAATAAATGATAATTCACTATTTGAGTATACATGTTTGTGTATTTGATTGGGATCTTAAACTCATCTACTGAATGTCCTCAATATAATTCACAGCATAAGAGAATTTGTGATAGGATCACAACTAGTGATTATCTCTACATGTGTAATTGTGAAGTATTGAAAGTATCCCTAGTCGATGAATTGATAAAAACGGACACTATCAATTCTGTTGAGACTAGCATGGGTTATTCTCTAATCAGCTGATTCTCACTGGCTGGTGACATTGGGATGTCCGGAGATAAACACGGATGCTAGTTAAGGGAACTAGTTCATTGGAGTGACTAGCTGTAAAACTTCATATGGTTATCTATATAGATATGTCAATGAAGTTCTTACTGCAGCTTAAGTGCGATGTTCCTTTGACTTGCGGTGTTCAAGTCATCTTGGTCATGGAGACTTATACTTTAACATCTTAAGCAAGCATCTCCAAGGAGGTGTGGACCCAGGATGATTGGGTATAAGCCGAAGTGCCCGAAGATGTTTGAACAGCCTACAAAGGATTCACCACTCCTTGCGAGGAGATGTATACTCAGGCCTATCGTCGGATTGTTACTCAAAGCCTCTGGCCAGAGCATATCATGTTTAGAGTGTGAGTCTCTTAAATACATGAGAGTAATTAGAAATCCAAAGGACGAGAAAGACACTACTTGGGCTAGGTGTGACGTAGTCAGTCTAGTGGGGACTGACACAAACAGACCATGTCCTGAACCAAGTGGGTATAAGATGGTGAAGGGAATGGGGCACGATTCATTAGAGCTGCTGAAGGGTTTCAGAATAACTTCTGAGGTCAAACCGTTGATCTTTCGATTAATTGGGGGTCATGATGTACTACTAGGTGCCACTCATGATCGTTCTATAATTAGTTGATTATAGACGGCCAACATAAATCGAAAGCCTATTTAGTCACACGCACTACGAGTAATCCGAGGGATTTAAAACGAGTTGAAAATTGGATTTTCCGATCAAGAGAAATAAGTCGAATCTGAGTTAATCAGAGGCGCAACGGAAGCTAAAAATGGCTAAGTCTTTTGAAGGCTTATTGGGCGAATTAAATGACTTTAATTCGCGAGGGATCGAACTTGTATTGGCCGGCCAAAGAGGGTGTCCACCCTCTTGGTTTGGCCGGCCACTACAAAGGGGATAAACCAATTTATTTGGTTTAATTAATAAAATAAATCTAGCGCGATTTGTTTTATAAATTATGGATAAATAAATTTGTATAAAGAAATTTATAGAAATAAATTTATAGAAATTTATTCCCTTTTTATGGAAATTAAAATGATCCATGGAATGGTTTATTTTAATTTTATAAAATCAATTATGAATTGATTTTTCCATAATAAGAAAATTTATAAATTTCTTATAAAATTTATTCCATAATAAAAGGAGAGAAGGTATTTGTTTTATTATAAAGTTAGTTATAATAAAACTTGGCTTAAACGGAATAATTAATAAGAGAATTTATAGGATAAATTTCTTATGAAAATTCCGTTAAGAAGGAGACTTGGCAAGGGAGAGGTTACTATATAAAGGAACCAAGGCTAGCCTTGAATTCCAATCAATTGAGTAATCAAGAGATTAGTAGCTTCCTCTCTCTCTCTCTCTTATTCTCTTCTCCCTCTCTTCCCCTTAGGGTCGGCGCCCTCCTTGAGAGCTAGGGCCGGCGCACCTCACACTTGCTGTGAGCCATCAACACGAAGGAGAAGCCAACCAAGAAGAAGAAGAAGCGGATCACATCTCCTTCCTTCCCGGAATTCAGATTCCGATTCTTGGTGGTTAGTTTCCTATTTTCTCTCTTGATCTTCTAGTTGTGCCTTTAGAGAATCTAGTAGTTCTCGTCGGCACAAAACTCGTGACTTTGCGAAGTCATCCCGAAGAGAACTCGGCGTGGACGCGAATAGAGGCGGAGCTTCCAAGGGACGCTACGGTTGGATCTCGTCCCTTACTTCGAGTTACGCGAGGTACTTAGTAAATTAGTTTACATTTCCGCAAAGTTTTAATTTATGATCATGTCAACACATCATAAGGTTGCATGCTAGATACGTGGTTAAAGTAATTTAAGAAATTATTTTATGCTAATTCTTCCGCTGCACGTAAAAATTTAAAATTTTACGAACCCGTATCCTTGTCAACATGCACCCGGTCCCAACAAATATATCCCGTGGGAACAAGGCCACATAGAACAAGCCTAAAGGGGGTAAGGTGTGATGTATTGACATCTTCATTGGGAGATTTTTAAAAGAGTTTTATGAAATAAAAAAATAAGAAAAAACTAAAATTATTATGAATGTAAATTTAGGGCAATAAAATTTCAATTTTATTCTTTCATCTCAAAATTAACAATACTAGTGAAATGAATAATTAATGATATAAAAAAATCAATGTCATAAAAAGTGTTAGGCGATAGCGGGCGGTCATCCATCGCCTAGCACCTTAGCGCCTAGGCAGAATTAAGCCAATCGATTAGCCGATCGATTGGCAGTGGTCAATCGATCAGTTAGTCGATTTGGTAAGTTTTTGTTTCTTGCAAAAACTCATGCAGGCTAATCGATTGATAGTGTTCAATTGATCGGCCAATCGATTCTGAAGCTCCTACATAATCTGATTTCAATTTTCAACAATCAACAATTTAACATTCAACTACAATGAAAATAAAATACAAAAACTGACAAGGAAATTTTTTTAATCAAAATAAAAAATCAAAATATTAATTTATTCAACTCCAACATAAAATAAAAATAACAAAAATACCCAAAACAACTCATAATATCATATATCCTTCTATATCCCTAATTCTTCTTCTCCAACATACAATGAAAATAACAAAAATACACAAAATAACTCATAATATCATATATCCTTCTATATCCCTAATTCTTCTTCTAGTTCATCTCCATATTTCTCCAAAACTTCAGCTATATCGGATTCAAACTCAAAATCCATGATATCTTCATCTTCTTCCTCCGATACAAATTTTTCTTCGTGAAGTTATCTTACTCTTTAATATTTGGCTCAACATCTTCATCTCCACCATCAACAATCCATTCTTGTGTCATAGTTGCTTCACTAGCATGCAAGTAGCACATCAACTCCTTTTTCTTTTTGTCTGATCTTTTTGCTTATGATCTCGGCATTGAATTGAACATAGACTAAGTTGTTCAATCTTTCGGTATCTAGTATATTTCTTTTCTTGATATGGATCTATGTTAAAAAAATATTAATATTGTTAGTAGTTAATAGTAGTACACAATAACTTAATAAGTAATTAAGTACTTACCTCCTCAAAGGTATCTCAATTTCTCTCACAACCGGAAGAATTTGTAGTTAAAGAAAGTTTAGCAATCTTTTGAAATTTAGGTACACCATTTCCAAAAAGATGCTACCATCCAACTAAATAAAAATAAATCGAACAATAACAATAATCAAAATCAAGAAACAAGCAATAAAAAATAAAAAATTATAAAATAAAGTAAACAATTATTACTTAGTTCTTAGTTCTCACCCAGATTATATTTCTCATAATTTCTTGTGCATCCCACCATAGCCACAAATCCTCCCGCTTTGTTGATATTCTTCAATAACTTCACATTTACTACTTTACTTTGGCTATCAATATCCTTAGGAAAGAATGCTTCAACATAAGTGAAAAATCCATTTGTGACAACTTCGTCACTTCCTATGCTCCGATCATTGAAGGAGTAATAAGAATTTAAGATGTAGGCTGCCAAATATAGTGGACTATCAAGCCGATTACGAATTTTCTCATCAGTAATATCAATAATCGGACGATAGTGAAACTCTTGATTTTTGAATGTCACTTTAATCTCCTCTCTTGCTCTAAGTAATTCTCCATATACATAACCCATAGATGGTTTCTTATCTCCATCAACAAGACAAAGCAACTTAACTAAAGGGGCAAACGTCTTCAAGCAAAAACTTACCCCATTCCATTGTTTTCTCCTCTAGCTTTCTTTGCTCCCTCGGCGGTTAGTCCAATAAGAGCGGTCCTTCGCTCTGATACCACTTGTAAGATCGATGTCAGTTGCTAGAGGGGGTGAATAGCAATTTTCGAACTCTTCTACTTACGTTGTTAGTTGCGCAAGCGGAATATACAATAAAACAAGATTAACAACTAAACAATGCTAACAATACCTATTTACGTGGTTCGGAGATGAAGACTCCTACTCCACGACAGTCCGAGAGGTGGACGATTCCTCAATCCTTCGGCGGATCACTCCCCGGATGCCCTCCGGCTAGCTCGTGTAGCTCCTTCTGGGTGTAGAAACCTCGCCCCAACCTTGAGTGCACAACCTGAGCACTTAGACTACTAATGAGCTCTAACCAAGCTCATTTCGTCAAAAGCTCCCAGCCCAAACTGAGTTCTCTTTAAATAGAACTCAAGTTGGAAAACACGCTGGCAGTCGACTGCTCCCAGGGCAGTCGACTGCCCCCACCCAGATTCGACAGTTGACAGCCCCAACGTTCAAATTCTGGCTACCACCAGTCGACTGCTCCCAGAGCAGTCGACTGGTCTAGGGTCAAATACACACTGTGAGTTTTGGCAGTCGACTAGACAATCCCCAGTCGACTGCCCAGCTTACAACAGCACTCCTACTCACTCCGTTGACCCTCCTCCATGCGTGCCTTCAGGTACACTCCCTTGGCTTGCCCCTTGAAGTCTTCATCCACAGGCTATCGTCCATTGGATGCGCACACAAGTCTTTCCTTGGCTTGCCTCCATGCCACCCTTCACGTGTGCCCTTGAAGTCCACTTCCCGGCTTGCCCTTGGAGTCCTCCTCCCTCGTCTCTTGTCCCTTCATGACTTGCTGACTCTTCACCAACAGCCTTGACTATTGCCTTCGCGCCCTCTTCATCTTCGGCCCTCGTCCCTCGGATGCACACAAGCCTCCAGCTTATCTCCATGTCATCCTTCACGTACGCCTCGAAGTCCGCGCCCCTCAGCTCATCATCCCTGCTATGCCAAGGTCCCTCGGATGCACACAAGCCTCCAGCATGTCTCCATGCAACCCTTCACCATACCGAAGTCATCCAGCCAAGTCAATATGTGTAAACCTGCAATCCTGCACACTCAATTACACATATTAGATCACAAAGGAAAACCTAACTTAAACCCTATGCCTAAACATCAAAACTCATGGTCACTCCGGACCATAGATTGTCTCAACAATCTCACCCTTTTTGATGTTTAGCAATACGTTTAAGTTAGGGAAAAATAGTAATAAATAGCAATAACAATGCTAAACAACAATTTGGACTTACGTTGCTAAGACTCCATCATGGACTTACACCGCCAATGCATATGCAATGCACACCTACATGGATCCTATCCCAAGGCATCCCACACTTAACTTCCCTAAGTTAGGACTTTTTACCAAAAATGGACTTTTTAAAGCTTCTTCAAAGCTCCCCCTATATTGGACTTACAAAGGCTTTTTAAGAACCTCTCCCAGGTTCCCCTTATGCTAAGAATGGAGCAACCATGCTCCCCCTTAATCTCAGCTCCCCCTAACCCTAGGGTTTCCCGCAAAGGCGTGTTTGGTTTCCCAACTTAAACCCAACACTTCTCCTCCTTTGCCTAACATCAAAAAGACTCCAACAATAACCTAATTATTGGTTCTTTTAATCCCTAATGATCCTAAACACAGTGTACTAGCCCCCCATACACTCGTTTTTCATCATTTAGACATAAACTAGCTGCTGGATACCCAATCCAGCCCTAACCAGTCGACTGCCCCTAGGGCAGTTGACTGATACTCTGAAAATCAGTTTTTCAGCATTTCTGACTCCAAATTCAGAAATGCACAACTAATTCTACAAATCTCCAAAAATTCTCAAATTTTGTGGAGAAGTTTATGGTACCCATACCTACTTGAGAAAAATGCATTCAACCATGTATCTATCACCATTTCTATGTTTGACACAAAACCCAAAATTTTTTATGAAAATCAAGGCAAACAAGAGGCAACCTCCCCCTTAATCTATGCCTTCTCTCAATTATCAATTTACCAAGTGATCCGGGCGAATGGTTTTTTAGACGGGTCGGAAGCCCGGTCAGGTCCGATCTAGCAGGGCCCGAATCAGGGGAAGCTAAGGCAGGTCGCCCTCGGGCTCATGGGCCTAGCCTGAGGCTTCACCAGAAGAGCGAAGGTCGAGGTAGATAAGGCCTTGGTTCAGGTTCAGACACTCAGGTTCTGTCACCCGAGGTCGGGCACTCGGGGTCGGTCACTCGAGGTCGGCCACTCGGGGTCGATCACCCGAGGTCGGGCACTCGAGGTCGGTCACCCGAGGTCAGGCACTCGGGGTCGGTCACCCGAGGTCAGGCACTCGGGGTCGGTCACCCAAGGTCAAAGAATCCCCAGCCGAGTGCCCTGAGTCTGCTCCATGAGTGTAGGCTCAGGATCCAAACTTACCCAACCCACGGAAACTATCAGTTAAGGCAAGTCGACCAAACAATTATAGGATCACGAGGGCTACGACATGGCTACCTCTGACATAATCATTACCCGACAGAGCCGCCTGACAGGGCCGCCAAATGTAAATAAGAACCAGAAGAGACAGTTGGGGCAAGGTGTCAGGCGGCTGTGTCAGCCTCATAGGGCCACCAAAGCTGCCACTGGCTCAGTCTGCCAACTGACCCATCCTTAATGAGATGGGACATTTCTGACATGGCAGAGGACTTGCCTCCCCCTATATAAACCCCCCTTTTGGGCTCCAAAAGGGAGATCGTTGCCATTTTGCAACCACACCACCACTTTATGAGCCCCGTTTTGGTCCGAGCCAAGTGACTTGAGCCTTGTCCTCATACGAGCCCGAGTTTGACCCCCCGAGATACAGCAGACCGGGTCGTCTTGGTCAGACCGAGTCATCCGAGTGAGAACCGGTCTTTGCTTGTCGACAAGATCAAATTTGGCGCCGTCTGTGGGAATCTGCCTGATCAGAAGTTGAGGATGAGTGATTCCAACCGGGTGACCGTGATGCTCTCACAAGAAGACCTTGATCTGCTGGTGGAAGCCAAAGCTAGGAAGCTGGCGGCAACACAACAGGCAGCCACTCGACCCACTCAGGCAGACCCGGCCGAGCCGGCTGCCCGCATGGGCACTGAAGGAGGAGTTCTCCAAGAAGACAACCCTCTTTTTCACCGAGCACTGTTCGGCCCGACTGAGGGGGTGGGACAGTCTGACCCTCATGAAGCCTCTTCCAGTCAAGCCAGAGCCAACAAAGGGAAGACTCCCCTTGTGCCGACCCCGGTGGAGCACATTGGGTTCCCCTTTTCCAGCCAAGTCTTATAGGAGCCAGTACCCAAACATTTCCGACTCCTGTCCATACCCGAATACGGAGGGGCTACCGACCCAGAGGAGCATCTAATGAAGTTTAAGAATGCCTCGTTGCTGCATCAATATTCAGATGGTATCAAGTGCCGAGCCTTCTTGAACACTCTGGCAGGGCCGGCCTAGCGATGGTTTGACAGACTCCCAGAGGGATCTATAAGGGACTTTGCCGACTTCAAAAGATTGTTCCTTCAATATTTCACAAGCAGTAAGAGACACCACAAGACCAGCCTAAACCTCTTCACCTTGAAGCAGGGCCACAAGGAACCCTTGAAGGCCTACATCAGAAGATTCAACCAAGTAGCATTGGATGTACCTACCGCCACACCCAAGGTGTTGATCAGTGCCTTCGCCCAAGGCCTACAAGAAGGTGAATTCTTCAGGTCGTTGATCCGCAAGCCTCCTAAGGACTTTGAGAGCCTCCTGGGCAAGGCTACCAAGTATGTGGATGTAGAAGAGGCACAGGTTGCCAGACGACCGGAAGCCAGACCCCCACCCGAGACCCCGCCGCAGCATCAGAGAACTATGCCTCCTGGAGGACCTCTCAGAAGTCCCCGAGCTATGGGACACAGGCAGGGAGCTGAGCAGGGTATAGTACAGCAGGTAGCTCAGGGTTGCCTCCCGACCAGATGGCAGCCCTATTGTTCGTTCCATAATAGCCACACCCACGACCTCCAGGACTGCTGGCAGGCTGGCCGGGGTCGAGGTCGCGTCGACCGAGGAAGCCCGAGAGGAGCACATCAGGGAGGTGGTCACGGTCGAGGAAGAGCACCGCTGAACCAGTCAGAGCCCAATATCCAACCGATCGCCCCTGCAGTCAGACAGTTATTCCCGACCCCCGGCTCTCCTAGGCAGGGGAACGCAAGTGAAGAACAAGCTAATCAGCAGAACGCCGTGCATGGGTCCATCAACGTGATTTCGGGTGGCCCCACTTATGGAGACTCTATCCGAGCTCGGAAGTCTCAGGTCAGACGGCTGGATATATATCAGGGGGTAGCAGTTCAGCCCAAGCTCAAGGGCCACAGATTAGTTTTGGCCCTTCCGACCTGCAAGGAGTGGAGGTACCCCATGATGACGCATTGGTCATCACTGCTGTCATAGCCAATTATTAGGTCCGCAAGACCATTGTAGACACGGGCAGTTCGGTCAACATTTTGTTCTTCAAAGCATTTGAGCAATTGCAGATCGAGACTACTGAACTGCAGCCTGTGGCTACGCCTTTATTTGGATTTACAGGAAATGAAGTCCAGCCCCTTGGTCAAATTAAGCTGGGCATATCACTTGGAGAAGAACCCCTGAGAAGGACCAGATGGTCAACCTTCCTAGTCGTGGATGCACCTTCAGTTTACAATGCTATCTTGGGCAGACCAGCGCTTAACGAGTTCCGAGCGGTGGCGTCAACTTTCTACCTGAAGGTCAAATTTCCAGTGGGAGACCAAGTCGGCGAGGCCAGAGGGGATCAGAAGGTGGCGCGCCGGTGCTATGTCGATGACGTCCGAGTGGAGGTGAGGAAGACCTTCCGAGCTCCGCCGGCCAGTTGTAATATGGTGCAACCCTCTCCTTGGGCTGAGTTGATAGAGGAGAAGGAAGATGTCCAGTTCCTACCCGACCGGGAAGAAACTAAGGTGAGAATAGCTCCGGGATTGCAACCCGACCTCAGGCGGCAACTGATAGAGTGTCTGACCCAGAACCAAGATGTATTTGCCTGGTCCCAACGAGATTTGAAAGGGTCAGACCCAGGATTATGGAGCACAAGCTGCACGTTTATCCCGATGCCCGACCTGTGAAACAGAGGAAGAGAGATTTCAGCCCTGAGCAGAACAAGATCATCCAGGCAGAGGTGGAAAGGCTACTGGAGGTCGGACACATCCGAGAAGTGCAATTCCCTGCTTGGCTGGCCAATGTAGTGCTGGTCTCCAAGTCGGGGGATAAGTGGAGAGTTTGCATAGACTTCAGAGATCTGAACAAGGCTTGTCCCAAGGATTGCTACCCACTCCCCCGAATAGACCAGATGGTAGACTCCACTGCGGGGAGTGAGCTCATCTGCATGCTAGATGCCTATTAGGGATATCATCAAGTGCCACTGTCCCCAGATGATCAAGAGAAGGTTAGCTTTGTCACAGCTAAGGGCACCTACTGTTATACAGTTATGCCATTCGGGCTCAAGAATGCAGGGGCCACATACTAGAGGCTGATGAACAAGGTATTTAAAGAGCAGCTCGGGAGAAATGTAGAAGTGTATGTCGACGATATTCTCATCAAATCCCTCAAAGCCGCTGATCTGATAGCAGACGTGAGAGAGACTTGTTGCACTCTCAGAAAGTATGGCCTCAAGATCAATCCATCCAAGTGCCTATTCGGAGCTAAGAATGGGAAATTCCTCGGTTACATCCTGACCGAACGAGGAATCGAGGCTAATTCGGGTAAGGTGCAAGCTCTGCTAGACATGCCTCCACCCAAGAACTTGAAGGAAGTCCAACGTCTGACGGGAAGAATCACAGCCCTCTCCCGGTTCATCTCCCGGTCGGCTGATAGAAGTCTACCCTTCTTCAAAATTTTACGCAAGGCCACTAAGTTCCAGTGGGATGCTGAGTGTGACCAGGCTTTTGAAGAATTGAAGACTTACTTGGTCAGTCTGCCGGTGTTAGCTAAGCCTGAAGAAGGAGAGCCATTGTATGTTTATCTATCCGCTACTGAGGGAGCTGTGAGCGCTGTACTTGTAACCCAAAAAGAGACTGAGCAGCAGTCGGTCTACTTCTTCGGGCATTTACTTAAGGAAACCGAGTGTAGGTATACTACACTTGAGAAGTTGGCCTACGTTCTTGTATTGATGGCTCGGCGCCTGCGCCCCTACTTCCTGGCTCATCCAATCCGAGTATTGACTAACAGCACACTCGAGAAGGTGTTGGTCAACCCCGAGGTCTCAGGGCGGATGGTTAAGTGGACAACAGAATTGAGTGAGTATGATATCCAGTACCAGCCCCGGACTGCAATCAAAGCTCAGGCATTAGCTGATTTTCTCAGTGAACTCCACGCAGAGGAAGAAGAAGAGACATGGAAGATATATGTGGATGGGTCGGCCACTCGGGCAGGGAGTGGCGTGGGTGTCTTGTTGGTCTCTCCTAAAGGAGACCGACTGCATCTAGCTGTACGCCTGGAATACCGAGCCACAAACAACCAAACAGAATATAAAGCTCTTCTGGCTGGGCTCCAAGCTGCCAAACTCGTGGGAGCCACTCGGGTCATTTTATACTCAGACTATCAGCTAGTGACTCGGCAGTTGGTAGGACAATTTGAGGTGAATGATGAGAAGCTTCAAACTTATGTGGATGCCTACAAGCAGTTACAGACTGAATTCCAAGAGGTTCAGGTCTTACAGATCCCTCGAGGAGATAATTCCAAGGATGATGAGTTGGTTAGGCTGGCCAGCGCCGTCCATCCATGGGTCTTTACTCAGCCTTCACCCTAGGTCATGTTGGTGGCTCAGATTGAGAGAGAAATAGAGATAGAAGTACAAGGAGACTGGAGGGTTCCATTCATAGCCTACCTAGGAGAGGGAACTCTCCCGGACAGTCCTGAGTATGTAAGGATATTGAAGATCAGAGCAGTCCGGTTTACCCTGATAGGGGATGCACTATACAAGTGAGCCTTTTCCCGGCCATTACTCAGGTGCCTTGAGGAGGAAGATGCAGATTATGTGCTAAGAGAGGTACATTTGGGGTCCTGTGGAAACCACTCAGGGGGTCAGTCCATGGCTCGAAAGGTCTTACTTGCTGGCTACTTTTGGCCCACACTCAAGAAGGACACAGAACAGCTATCCCTCTCTTACCTTTCAAGTCAGAAGTATCAGAACTTGTCTCATCGGCCAGTCGAGATGCTAAAGACGTCCACTATGTCATGCCCCTTTGATCAGTGGGGCATGGATATAGTGGGACCCTTCCCTCGGGCGACTGCTCAGAAGAGGTTTTTGTTGGTGGCAGTAGATTACTTTTCCAAGTGGATTGAGGCGGAAGCTCTGGCCCGGATCACCGAGCAAGCAGTAAAGAAGTTCTTGTGGCAAAATATTTTCTGTAGATATGACATACCACACAAGTTGGTGTCAGACAATGGTCGACAGTTCCAGGATAGGAAGATAAGGGAATGGTGTGAAGGCTTTGGGATCAAGCAGACATTCACTTCAGTGACTTATCCCCAAAGTAATGGTCAGGCTGAAGTGGCTAATAGGGAGATTTTGAGGGGGCTCAAGGCCAAGTTGGACCAGGTGGGTGGATCTTGAGTGGACGAGCTACTCGGTATTCTATGGGCTCTCCGGACCACTCCCAAGGAGGGGTCAGGTTACACCCCTTTCCAGTTGGTGTATGGTAGTGAAGCTGTGGTTCCCATGGAGGTCGGCTGCGAGTCGAATAGAAGACGCATGTATGGGGAAGACAATACAGAGAGAAGGCAGTTGGAGCTAGATCTGATCGAGGAGGTTAGGAATCAAGCCGTGGTTCGCATGACCGCTTACCAACAGAGGATGCAGCGTCGGTATAACCAAAGAGTTATACCCAGAAGCTTCCAAGTGGGCGATAAGGTATGGAAACGAGTCAAACTGGTGGGGGAAGTAGGCAAGTTGGAACCTCAGTGGAGTGGTCCCTTCTTGGTGATCAAGGCATTGAGATCAGGGGCTTACTACCTGCAAGATGCTTAAGGAAAGAAGCTGGGGAGACCCTGGAGTACAGTACACTTGAGATTGTACCGTGAGGAGAGTTGAGAGAGATAATCCTTGTAACTGTATCCAGAGTGTTGGAAATTTATTCCTTCAATAATTCCGAATATATCTCCTCGGTATTTGACTTAGTCGATTCACGACCGTCGGAACTTCCGGGAGATTGCTTTCGGAGGAAGTAAACTAATTGGTATTTCACGTCGAGGCTAGTGTTGGACACTATCTCCGTAAAATGATATTGCTCCGCTACTGGTGCTCACGGATAGCAGCAATTCGTTTCCAAGATACAACAACGTCGTCTCGGAATAGTAGCACTTCAAATTTCGAGACCGGCGAACCTTCCGTAGGCTTCTCGGACTCTCTATGCAGAAGAGGAAGGAGTGCAAATGCTTATAGATTACAATGCTTGAATGAATGAAATGATCTAGTGGAGGGATCTATTTATATTAAGTGAAGAGGTAAGTACCCTTTGGTTCGGACAGATCTGGACCGTTCATAACGAAAGGGTATAACCCTTTAAAGGTCATTTAATCTCGTCCCTTGATCTGAAGAGTTATAACTCTTCAGATCCATCTTGATCTCGGCCGTCAGATTAGAACATTTAATCTGACGCCTCAGATCCATTCTCCCTCTTCAAATTCAGATCTTTGATCCGACGCTCCAGATCGCACCATCTTACGATCTGTCCAGATCTTTGATCCGACGGCCACCATTGAGCGTATCTTGAACAATTAATTTCTCATTCACCCTTAATCAGTTTTGAGCAAATAAATAGTCCAGATTTATCTACGCGAAATGTAAATTTTAATTTTGAAGTCAAACTTGACTTTCAATGATCGATGGCATCAAAATCATATCCAACAATCCCCCACATGAATGGAAATTAATGCATATATTACATGTATGCATGCTGACACTTTACAAGAGTCCAATCGATAAGTCAATGCATCGGGAAAGGTAGCTTGTGGCTTTGAACCTTCCGTAGTGGAATGCTATTAAGCATACTAGGCTGTGCATTGAACGTGATGTCTTGAACTGCTTAGCTGTTGGTGTATACTAAGACAATAACACCCACACAGAGACTTATCTCACCTACTTTTAGTTCTCATGGTTGGTTCCGTTTCGACCATGGACTCATGAGTGTTTCATTGAAGCGGCATGTCTTCACACTCACATAGGTGACACTTCTATCAAGAGTATCCTACCATACTCCACCTTAAAGGTATAGAAGTCATTAAAAGCATAAGCTTATCCTCACTACATGTGGTAGGACAACACCAAATCATCCTAGGATTGGGATAGTAGAGATAATTATTTCTCTTGTGTTGTTACACAACTTCTGTAACTTTGTTGTCCCATTGAACCAAGATCTTGGGATCTCCAGTCAACAAGGTTGGGTTACTGCTACAGTCGTTTTTAGTTGTAGATTTTCAATCCCATTCCTCTTGATAAGCAGTATACTCGATCTCGATTTAGCCCCTTCGTTAGGGGATTTGCCAAATTATCCTTAGATTTGACATAATCGATTGCAATTACTCCGTTCGAGATCAACTGCCTAATGGTATTATGTCGACGACGTATATGTCGTGATTTACCATTATAAATACTACTCTGTGCCCTTCCAATTGCCGATTGACTATCACAGTGGATAAGTACGGCGGGCACAGGTTTTATCCAGCTCGGAATATCTTCCAAGAAATTCCGCAACCATTCAGCTTCTTCAGCTGCTTTATCAAGTGCTATAAACTCGGATTCCATTGTTGATCGAGCTATGCATGTTTGCTTGGTGGATTTCCAAGATATTGCTCCTCCACCGATCGTGAATACATATCCACTAGTGGATTTGGAGTCTTTTGTATCGGAGATCCAATTAATCACAATATCCCTCCAAGACTGCGGGATACTTTCCGTACTGTAATCTGTAGTTCATAGTATATTTTAAATATCTAAGAACTCGCATCACTGCTTTCCAATGGGTGTCGTTTGGATTGTTCGTAAAATGACTCAGTTTGTTGACCACACAGGCAATATTCGGACGAGTACAGTTTGTGAGATACATCAAACTGCCAATTATCCGGGAATATTCCAATTGCGATATGGGTTCACCATGGTTTTTCGCTAAGTGTTGACTTAGATCCATAGGTGTTTTTACAGTAGAGAGATCGTATGCATTGAATCTTTTCAATACTGACTCTACATAATGGGATTGTGTTAAAACTATCCCATCGGACGTCCTGAGAATTTTAATTCCCAATATGACATCTGCTCAACCCATATCTTTCATGTCGAAACTATTGGTCAACATTTTCTTAGTACTCATGATGACATCATGATTACTTCCCATTATGAGCATGTCGTCTACATATAGACAGACGATTACATAACTCTCAGGTGTGCTTTTGACATAAATGCATTTATCACATTTATTTATTCTGAATTCGTTTGACAATATTATTTTGTCAAATTTTTTGTGTCATTGCTTTGGTGCTTGTTTAAGTTCGTACGACTTAATAAGTCGACACACCTTTCCCTCAGTTACAGGAGCTATGAACCCCTCGGGTTGCTCCATGTAGATTTCTTCTTCCAACTCACCATTTAAGAACGCAGGCTTAACATCCATTTGGTGTATTTCAAGGTCATACAATGCTGCAATGGCTATCAGCACTCGTATGGACGTAATCCTTGTCACCGGTGAGTAGGTATCAAAGTAATCAAGGCCTTCCTGTTGCTTGTACCCTTTAGCTATAAGTCTGGTCTTATACTTGTCAATCGATCCATCAGCTTTATACTTGCGTTTTAGTATCCACTTACAACCTAATGATTTAGTACCAGAAGGAAGGTCTACTAATTCCCAAGTATGGTTATTCATGATGGACTCGATTTCACTATTGACAGCTTCTTTCCACAATGGGTCGTCGGGACCAGAGAGAGCTTCGCTTAGTGTTCTTGGGTCCATTTCTGACATGAATGTCATGAAATCCGGCCCGAACGATTTCTCAACTCTAGCCCGTTTGCTCCAACGTGGCTCTTTGCTTTGATTGTCAATAGCCCTTTTATAACAACTAAGTTCTGGAACATTATCTTTGTTAGAACTTCCGTTGTCATTATTTTGACCGTTTTCCTTCTTATTTGGAAACACGTCTTCAAAAAATATTGCATTCCGAGATTCTATGGTTATACCCACGTGAATATCAAGAATGTTTGACTTATGAACTATGAAGCGATATGCACTACTGTTTTGGGCATATCCGACAAATATTGCATCGAACGTTTTAGGTCCGATCTTAACTTGCTTTGGCTTAGGTACTTCGACCTTTGCTAAGCACCCCCACACTTTCAAGTATTTGTATGATGGCTCGCGGCCTTTCCATAGTTCATATGGTGTTTTATCATTTTTCTTGTGAGGGATTTTGTTGAGAATGTGGTTTGCTGATAATATGGCTTCCCCCCATAAATTCTGGGGTAAGTCTGAATTTATCAACAAGGCGTTCATCATTTCCTTTAGTGTCCGATTTTTACGTTCGGCAACACCATTCGATTGAGGTGAGTAAGGTGCCGTTGTCTGATGGATAATTTCAGATTCTGAACAGAATTCATCAAACGGTGCACCATATTCTCCACCTCTATCGCTACGAATTATTTTAATTCGTTTTTCAAGTTGATTTTCAACTTCCATTTTATAGGTTCTGAAAGCTTCCAGGGCTTAGTCTTTACTTCTTAAAAGAAAGACATAATAGAACCTCGTGCAGTCATCGATAAAAGTAATGAAGTACTTTTTTACCTCCTCTAGTTTGCACGAATTTCAAGTCACATAGATCACTATGTATTAATTCTAGAGGAGTCGTTGACCTTTCCACCGAATGAAAAGGTAGTCTCGTCATTTTCGCTTCCACGCACACTTCGCATTTGTGTGTTTCGTCAACATCGATGTTCGGTAATAAATTTAGTTTGACGAGACATTTCAGAGTATTATTATTGACATGCCCAAGCCGATCATGCCATAAATTAAAACACCCAACAACATAGCTGGAAGTTTTTAATTTATTACCATCAAAATTACGGTGTACAGTCATTACAACCATCTTGAACAAATTTTGTTCTAAATACCCTTTTCCTACGAAGACACCGTTCTTCGTAAGCACAAAGTTGTTGGATTGGAACATTAGTTTGAATCCAGCTCTAACAAGTATCGATCCTGAAACTAAGTTCTTCCTGATGTCGGGAACATGGATCACATCAATAAGAGTTAGCTCCTTCCCAGACGTCATTTTTTAGAACAACTGCCCCGAGTCCAACAATTGAGGACGTCGTGGAATTGCCCATATAGAGTTTTCTTCCACTTATCGGGGTGTACTTGGAGAACATCGCCTTGTCCGAACAGACGTGGCGGGTTACTCCAGTATCGATCCACCACTGCTTCGGGTTGTCCACCAAATTGGCTTCGAACATGGCCGCAGTGAGATCCAGAGTGCTGAGATCTATGTCAGCGAAGGTTGCGACTTGGTTCGCAACATTCTTCTTGATCTTGGTTGTCTTCTTCGGGCGTCTGCAGTCTTTGGACATGGGTCCTGACTTTCCACAATTATAGCACGTGCCCTTGAACTTTTTGCCTTGAGCCTTCTGGTTCAGTTGCTTCGGCTTCTTCGCTTTTGGTTCTGTCAGGTTGGGCATCTCGTCGACTGTCCGCTTTGTTCCTCTAGAGTCGGATAATTTTCGATTATCCTCCTCTATTCGCAGTCGCAGGATGAGGTCTTCAAGTCCCATCTCCTTCTGCTTGTGCTTTAGGTAATTTTTGAAATCCATCCATGACGGTGAGAGTTTCTCGATTACCGTAGCAACTTTGAATGACTCGTTCAGCGTCATTCCTTCGGCGTCCAAATTATGCATTATTAGTTGCATGTCTTGGACCTGAGACGTGACGCTCTTGGAATCCACCATTTTGAAATCCAAAAACCAGCCAACGATGAATTTCTTCAGTCCGGCGTTTTCGATTTTGTATTTCTTCTCCAGCGATTCTCACAATGACTTAGTCGTCTCCATTATGCAATATACGTTATATAGCGCATTGTCCAGCGCATTAAGAACGTAATTGCGGCACAGGAAGTCTCCGTGTGACCACGCATCGCGAGCAGCCTGGCTCCCGGAATTATTTTCCGTAGCGGCTGGCGGGTCTTCACGCAGGAACCGTACAAGGTTCAGCGTGGTTAGGTAGAACAACATCTTTTGCTGCCATCTTTTGAATTCAGCTCCGTTGAATTTCTCCGGCTTCTCGGCGTGAGGGATGGCAGTGGGTATATCGTTGATTTTGAAGTCAGCTCCATTCGACTTCTCGGCTGAGAGACGACGGCGGTTGGTACATCGTTGACTCTGGCCATATCAGTTTGCCGAATAACTTTATTGTAGAGCAGATTCTCTTAACTTGGTGTGGTGGTGCAGTTGGTTACCACCTCAAATTAACATACAAGAGGTCTCCAGTTTAATCCCTCTTGACGTCAATTATTTATAATAATTGCACCAATATCGTTTTACGATGTTGGAAATTTATTCCTTCAATAATTCCGAATATATCTCCTCGGTATTTGACTTAGTCGATTCACGACCGTCGGAACTTCCGGGAGGTTGCTTTCGGAGGAAGCAAACTGATTAGTATTTCACGTCGAGGCTAGTGTTGGATACTATCTCCGTAAAACTATATTGCTCCGCTACTGGCGCTCACGGATAGCAGCAATTCATTTCCAAGATACAACGACGTCGTCTCGGAATAGTAGCACCTCAAATTCCAAGACCGGCGAACCTTCCGTAGGCTTCTCGGACTCTCGATGCAGAAGAGGGAGGAGTGCAAATGCTTATAGATTGCAATGCTTGAATGAATGAAATGATCTAATAGAGGGATCTATTTATATTGAGTTAAGAGGTAAGTACCCTTTGGTTCGGACAGATCTGGACCGTTCATAACGAAAGGATATAACCCTTTAAAGGTCATTTAATCTCATCCCTTGATCTGAAGAGTTATAACTCTTCAGATCCATCTTGATCTCGGCCGTCAGATTAGAACATTTAATCCAATGCCTCAAATCCATTCTCCCTCTTCACATTCAGATCTTTGATCCGACGCTCCAGATCGCACCATCTTACGATCTGTCCAGATCTTTGATTCGACGGCCACCATTGAGCATATCTTGAACAATTAATTTCTCATTCACCCTTAATCGGTTTTGAGCAAATAAATAGTCCAGATTTATCTACGCGAAATGTAGATTTCGATTTTGAAGTCAAACTTGACTTTCAACAATTGTTGGCATCAAAATCGTATCCAACACAAAGAACATGATAGTAAAGATCCGAGCATCCAAAAGAGGGTCTCCACAAGTTATAAGTGGGCATGCTCCCACGCACCCACCGGACTCGGCACTGATCGGGTGTGGCGTTCCATGTTCAGTCGGGCCCGGTCGGGTGTGGCAGTCCACGCTCGGTCAGGATAAGTCGGACGGTGTCCAGGCTCTTGCGAAGGCAAGTTATAAGTGGGCATGCTCCCACGCACCCACCGGACTCGGCGCCGATCGGGAGTGGCGTTCCACGTTCGGTCGGGCCCGATCGGGCATGGCAGTCCACGCTCGGTCAGGGTAAGTCGGACGGTGTCCAGGCTCTTGCTAAGGCAAGTTATAAGTGGGCATGATCCCACGCACTCACCGAACTCGGCGCCGATCGGGCGTGGCTTTCCACGTTCGGTCGGGCCCGGTCGGGCGTGGCGTTCCACGTTCGGTCGGGCCCAGTCGGGCGTGGTAGTCCACGCTCAGTCAGGGTAAGTCAGACGGTGTCCAGACTCTTGCTAAGGCAAGTTTTAAGTGGGCATGCTCCCACGCACCCATCAGACTCGGCGCCGATCGGGCGTGGCGTTCCACGTTCGGTCGGACCCGGTCGGGCGTGGCAGTCCACGCTCAGTCAGGGTAAGTCAGACGGTGTCCAGACTCTTGCTCAAGGGAAGTATGAATCGACACATTTCCACAATATCTACTGCCTGGGCGTGGCTTCCCACGTTCAGACAAACGAAAAGAGTAGTTGACCAACCTGGTAAGGCTGAGACGATCAAACATAAACACACAAATTAACTCAGTTTCGCCGCAAAGGTCAGCCAGTTGGGAATGAGCAACATCGTCAAGTCAGGGTGCCGACCCGACCGAGCGACATCGTCGAGTCAGGGTGCCGACCCGACCGAGCGACAAGGTCGAGTCAGGGTGCCGACCCGACCGAGCGACATCGTCGAGTCAGGGTGGCCGAGCGACATCGTCGAGTCAGGGTGCCGACCCGACCGAGCGACAAGGTCGAGTCAGGGTGCCGACCCGACCGAGCGACATCGTCGAGTCAAGGAGCCGACCCGACCGAGCAACATCATCGAGTCAGGGTGCCGACCCGACCGAGCAACATAGCCAGGTCCGGGTGCCGACCCGGCCAAGCAACATCTCCGAGTCCGGGTACCAACCCGATTGAACGGTTAATAGCACAAATGTCTCGAGCGTCCGACACTTAGCAAAAATTTGTTGATCGACCTAAAGAATCAAACTCAAGTGGATGGCGTAAGTATCTCGAGCAATCAACACTTAGCAAAAATTTGCTGCGTGGCTTAAACGTAGACCTTCAAAGAATAAGTCGGACACGCCGAATGAACAATACTTAGTAAAATCTCATGCATCGTAAACAAGCGAGTAAAGTAATAAGACAAGAAGGGCGGAGGAAAAAAGAGTCAACGTAACTAATTCAAGGCCCGTGGCCATCACAAAATTGGGCCCCAAGAGCCGAGTCGAACAAAACAAGATCATCGCAAAAATTATAAGGCCTTAAGGCCGAGTAATAACAAAATGATAAGAGATAGAGGCCCAATCTAAGTAAATGGGGGGGAAGGCATCCTCTGGAATCGTTGCTTTAATCCGAGTCGGCTTCACAGCATTAGGCGGAAGATCTGTAGGAAGATGGCCAGCTTCTATCAGTTGTTGAATGGCGCCCTTCACGCCATACAGGATCATGCCGCCAGTGCGAGCCGCCACTTGGTCGAGAAAAGGGTCTGACTGAATGTAAGCCAGGCGGGATGATTCAATCTGTGCCGACTCGCCCGACTTATAGTCCTCGAGCTCCTTCTTTAGCCGAGCAATTTCCGAGTCCTTACCCTAAATAGCAGTCTCCCGGGCTGCCAGCTGCTTCTCTTTGCTTACCAGTTGAGCCTCAAGAGCTTGAAAGGCCTCTTGTTGAGCGGCCAGCTCGGTCTCCTTGTTTGTCAGAGCGAGTTGGGTCCGATGATGGGACTCAGCCGATTCTTTCAATTTTTGCTGAAGGCCCTTGGCTTCCGCAGCTTTCTTATCCCAGTCGCGCTGGTCTCGGGCGCGACGGGCCAGAGCAGTTTTCTTCTCGGACTCTTCGAAAGCCACCCGATGGGACAGGCGCTCTATCTCCCGAGAGGCACTAGCCAGCGCTAAGTGCTCTTCCTCCAACCGAGCCTCAAAATCGGATAGTTGTAACTTCAGTATGGTTTTTCCGAACGCAGCTGATCCAAGCCCTCATCACCCGGAGGGAGGGTGCAATGAGCCAACTTACTCTCTAGTTCTTTTACTTTCATTTCGGCCGCCCGGCACTCCCTAATGTTCGTAATTAAGGCCTGGCCGACCGACTGGCTCATCGCCCAATGCTACACCATAATGAAAACACTATTAGTATAAATGAAAATGGAGGTGGATAAGAAAAAGGAGAGAACACCTGAGTGGCTTCCATAAAGAAACTATTGGCTAAGCTCATGGGGTTTGCATCAGTAGTCAGGGCCCTTCCTTGGTCCCAGCTGGCAACCAGCCGACCGTGCAGGCTAATCGGCTGAGGTAGGACTATCTGAGTCAATGTGGTTGCCAAAGGAAGCTGAATGTCCACCATCGGTCGGGGAGGAGAGTGCATCGACAGAAGAGCCTCTACTTCCTCGACGTTCGATGTATCCGTCGGAGGGACTCGAGGCGATGGGGCAGTGCCCGAGGTCGAGGCTCCCGAGCGATACCCTACCGAGGGCAAAGTCAAGGCGTCTGAGCAAGATAGGGTTGGAGTCGAGCCCCGGGTGCCCGACCGAGGGGGGGGCTGAGCTAGAGGGCACGGCCCAGGCACCGGATGAAGGGTGCTCGGGGCGAGGGGTCGTTGCAGCCTGACCTCCGGAAGCCGGCCCTTGGGTCGAAGATGTACCCAAGGAAGGAGTCACCCGACGATGCTTCCTCGTCAGGCTCTCGGCAGCGGCCTATTCAGTTTCTTCTTCTTCTTCCTCTGCTTGATCGGTCGTCTCCCATCCACCACTTGAGGAGTCGCGTCCGAGCCCCCGGCCGGGAGGTCGTCCGCCAAGTCGTCACCCCTTGCTATGGGTCGCTCGGGAGCCGGGACAGCGTTTACGGGCGGCACCGCCCGATTGACCATTAGCTTTGCAGCCAAAGCCTCCATGGCTTCTTCGTCCATGGCCAACACATCAGTGACCCGAGCGTTGTACATGGTTTCAGCTGCAACAGGGAGAGAGTTTTAGTTAGCATTAACAAGCTTATGAACCAGGTAGAGACTTACCAAGAGTGTCGGGCAACTCTGCCGGAATCTGACTCAGCTGAAAGAGATATAACATGCCCTCAATCAGCAGCTTGCCCAGATGGTAGCGGGTTCCCCCGAGCTTGGAAAAGGCAAATTGATAGCCGGGGTCCGAGCGAAGATTCTTGGGCACTGGAGGTTGGTCAGGGAGGTCTTCTACCCACTCGGTGGGCCAGGTCGGTGGTGGAGCAGACTTAACGTAGAAGAAATGGGACTTCCAACCCTTGTTGGAAGAGGGGACTTTTTCCAAGAAGGCAGATTTGATACGGGCTTGGAAATAGAAGTTCCCGGGCTCTTGCTTCTTGAGGTAGTAGAAATAGTTAAATACTCGGGGTTCTAAGGGGACCTCATAGGCGGTGAAGAGGATCACAGTACCACACAAGATCCTAATCGAGTTGGGAGCTAATTGGGACAAGGATACTTGGAAGTATCGACAGATCTCATGGAAGAAAGGGTGAAGCGGAATGCGTAGTCCGGCCAGTAATTGGTCTGAGAAGACGGTAAAGTAATCTAAGGGAGGTCCATGGGGTCGGTCCCGACGGCCTGGGAGAGCCATTAGGTGGTCCTCGGGTATTTGGTAGTCTAAATGTAAGGTCTATAAATGACCTAGGGTTAGTGATGAACGAGTGGTTAAGTACCACGGCTCGGGTGGAGCGAATGACTCGGCCATCCAAATGAGGTCGGGAAATATAGAGCAAAGACTCAACAAAGGAGAGGAATACCTAAGGACGAGGTTCGCCGGAAACGCTGGTCGCCGGAGATCAAGGAGGTCGGGCGGCGGAAATCAGACAAGAGCAAAAGGAAATGCAGAGGTCAAAGTAATGAGGGGTAAAACTGAGGGGTGAACCTATTTATACTATCGGCGGTCCGAGGAGGACCGTTAGATGCGGAAGGAGAAAAAGGCGGTCTCAGATCCTAACCGTCCATTCCCTGTCATTCCCTAGGTCTCGAAGCTTCGCCTGGACGCCGCACGAGCCATGCCGATGACGCCTCGGTGCCAGAGCCCTCCAGTCGGGATATGACACGTGATCTCGCATTAATTAGCTATTTGAAAGGCGATCTGGCATTTAAGGAGGAAGATTAGGAGTATGATGTGACGCGTGGGAAGGCGGGGAGGAGGTTTGACCGACCGGGTCGGGAGCCTAGTCAGTCGGACTCAGCGCCTCCTTCGACTAGAATTGAAGGGGAGACTTGTGATCCGGGTGAATGGTTTTTTAGACGGGTCGGAAGCCCGGTCGGGTCCGATCTAGCAGGGCCCGAATTAGGGGAAGCTAAGGCAGGTCGCCCTCGGGCTCATGGGCCTAGCCTGAGGCTTCACCAGAAGAGCGAAGGTCGAGGTAGATAAGGCCTCGGTTCAGGTTCAGACACTCAGAGTCGGTCACCCGAGGTCGGGCACTCGGGATCGGTCACCCGAGGTCGGGCACTCGGGGTCGGTCACCCGAGGTCGGCCACTCGGGGTCGGTCACCCGAGGTCGGACACTCGGGGACGGTCACCCGAGGTCGGGCACTCGGGGTCGGTCACCCGAGGTCAAAGAATCCCCAGTCGAGTGCCCTGAGTCCGCTCCATGAGTGTAGGCTCAGGATCCAGACTTACCCAACCCACGGAAACTATCAGTTAAGGCAAGCCGACCAAACAATTATACGATCACGAGGGCTACTGCATGGCTACCTCTGACATAATCATTACCCGACAGAGTCGCTTGACAGGGCCGCCGAATGTAAATAAGAACCAGAAGAGACAGTTGGGGGAGGGTGTTAGGCGACTGTGTCAGCCTCATACGGCCACTGGCTCAGTCTGCCAACTGACCCATCCTTAATGAGATGGGACATTTTTGACATGGCAGAGGGCTTGCCTCCCCCTATATAAACCCCCCTTTTGGGCTCCAAAAGGGTGATCGCTGCTATTTTGCAATCACACCACCACTTTGTGAGCCCCGTTTTGGTCCGAGCCGAGTGACATGAGCCTTGTCCTCATACGAGCCCGAGTTTGACCCCCCGAGATACAGCAGACCGGGTCGTCTTAGTCAGACCGAGTCATCCGAGTGAGAACCGGTCTTCGCTTGTCGACAGGATCACCAAGGTTAAGTTCTACCCAACTTAACACCATAAAACTGGTTAAGTTCTACCCAACTTAACACCCAAGTTCTTCCCCCTTGGATACCATTAAAGGATTGCCCCAAGCAACCTTATCTCTAGTGCCAACAAGAACTCAACAAAACCTTGAACAATCTAAGAGTTTGCAAGCACATTTGCTAGGATATACCCTATCCTAGAAAAATATGATTTCATGAAGAATATCAAATGTGCTTGACTTTTGATACATCCTTTATTTTCCTAAAAAGTTTGGCATTTGGTATCAACTTTCAAATCCATCTATAATTCCATGTGTTTGCCAAGGCTAACCATTATAATTTGACACATGGAATTGTCCTCAATTCTTTCCTTTTCCTTATGTATTCTTAATATGATCAAATCTCCTAACCCTAGATTCATACATTTAACAATCTTCCTTGAATTTCATGATATCCATATAACCTCATTTCATACAATCACCATTAAACCATGAGGCACGCCTTTATTCAAGGAGCATAAACAAGGATGTTAATTTTAAGTCCATATCCTATCATCCAATATACCTTTTCTATCTAACCCTTATGGATCAGTCGACTGCCCCTAGGGCAGTCGACTACTAAAACTCACAGAATGTTTTCTGGGTAAGATCAGTCGACTAAATTTCAGGGTTTCAGTCCAATTTCAGAAATGCTTAAATAATTTCATAAATCTCCAAAAAATCTGAAATTTCGTGGAGAGATTTGTAGAGACTATTTCTACTTGGAAAAAATATGTTTCTAAACAAACGTACTCCAATTCCTAAAATTGGTACGAAACTTAACTCTTCCTAAATTGTATCACTTAAACTCATCCAAAAAGTCCTAATTTAGGCCTCTCCTTGATATATCTTCTCATTTCTGACCACTAGTACTGAATTATATGGTATTTATCCATTAAACTTTAATTTTATCAAATATACTCTTATTTTCATCTTTTTCTCCCTAATTCCCCTTTTAATGTGATAATTCCCTGGGATTAAGACTTACCCTAGTTTTCCAATCCCTTTGGCATAGTTTATATCATTTCCTAGGAGAAAACCTCTTGAGATCCATTTACCATGGATCCCAAAGGCTCCTAGAGCTCCCCCTTGAGTTCTTGGCCCTAGCCACCTTCCTAGGTGACTCAATCTACACTAGACCACATCGGTGAGCCCCCGGTGATTCTTGGCCTACAAAATGAACCCTCTTAACCTTGGACACCTTGTCCTTGGTTAAGTCATTCTTTTTACCTTTAAATGGCACCCCTTGTCATTTTTTGACTTCTCATTCTTGTCATAATTATATGCTTCCCCAGCATGCTTCTTTTCCTTGGCATTGGAGACCTTAGACCGGTATCCCAACCCCGATATATCATAGTTTGGTTTTAAACTACCCAACACCAAATCCAAACCCTTAGATCCAACCTTGAATCTTTCTAGGGTCTTTTCCAATTTATCAAGATTTTCCCTTTCTAGATTTTTAACCTTAGAATCTACATGTCCACCTTGGACATTCCTAGACCTACCCATTTTCTTAGGCATGTGCCTCCCCTTCTTGGGGTTAATGTCTTGATCCTTAGGCCGAAAGGTCTTGGATTTTTCATGATGCATGCTTTTCTTAGGGTTATGATCTACCTTGTTAACCCTATTCCTATCATAATATTTAAATCCAAAATTAGACACTAGTAAGCATTTTTCATTGATTCTAGCATGCATGGAGGAATAATTTATACTATTTTTAATATGCATGGAGGAACTTAAATTTGCATTACATTTTAACTTAAGGTTAGGAATTACCTCCCTTGCCTTTGTAGTTTCTCCTTGATGTAAGTCTCTTTTCTTTCTTTCCTCCTTCTCTCATCTTCTTAGATGCTCCATTTTCTTGAGCTCTCCACTCTTTGGGTACTTCGTATGGTAGTGTCCTAGCTCACCACACGCGAAGCATCTAATTTTCTTTTTCTTCTCTTGGGCTTCTCCATTCCTACAACCCACGTTAGATTTAAAAGAACTTGAAATGGGTTTAGATTTTACCTCCTTTTTACCTAGTGGGCACTGGTCCTTGTAGTGTCCCTTTTCATTGCATCCAAAGCATATGATATGATCCTTAGTCTTTATTTTGGTGGAGGTTGGAGCTTCTTCTTGCTCTTGTATGGATGAGGGTCTCTCCTCCCCCTCAATTCTTGAAATTGATGCTTCTTCTTCTTCTTTCGAGGAAGTTGATGATCTCTCACACTCTTCTTCCTCTTTTTGAGCTATTGAGCTTACTTTCTCGGGTTCTTCTACTATTTGAGCTCATGTAGGATTTTCATGGAATTCTCCTACCTTTTTCCATAACTCATGTGCATTTTGATACTCTCCTACACCACTTAACACATTAGTAGGCAAAATGTTAAGTAATATACCAATTACCTTTTTATTCGCCTTTGATTGATCTTGTTGCTCTTGGTTCCAATATCTTGGTCTAAGCTTCTTCCCATGCTTATCTCTAGGAATTCCAAACGGTTCTTCAAGAGCAATCCTAAGGTTCCACTCCATTCCGAACCATATTTCTATCCTTGTCTTCCAATATCCGAAATCCTCATAGTCGTAGGGAGGTGGGGTGTAGATATCATCACCCAACTTATCTTCCATTGTTTTCTCCTCTAGCTTTCTTTGCTTCCTCAGCGGTTAGTCCAATAAGAGCGGTCCTTCGCTCTGATACCACTTATAAGATCGATGTCGGTTGCTAGAGGGGGGTGAATAGTAATTTTCGAACTCTTATACCTACGTGGTTAGTTGCGCAAGCGAAATATACAATAAAACAAGACTAACAACTAAACAATGTTAATAATACCTATTTACGTGGTTCGGAGATGAAGACTCCTACACCACGACAGTCTGTGAGGTGAGCGATCCCTCGATCCTTCGGCGGATCACTCCCCGGATGCCCTCCGGCTAGCTCGTGTAGCTCTTTCTGGGTGGAGAAATCTCGCCACAACCTTGAGACACAACCTGAGCACTTAGACTACTAATGAGCTCTAACTAAGCTCATTTCGTCAAAAGCTCCCAGCCGAAACCGAGTTCTCTTTAAATAGAACTTAAGCTGAAAAACACGCTGGCAGTCGACTGCTCCCAGGGCAGTCGACTGCCCCCACCCAGATTCGACAGTTGACAGCCCCAACGTTCAAATTCTGGCTACCACCAGTCGACTGCTCCTAGAGCAGTCGATTGGTCCAGGGTCAAATACACACTGTGAGTTTTGGCAGTCGACTGGACAAACCCCAGTCGACTGCCCAGTTTACAACAACACTCCTACTCACTCCGTTGACCCTCCTCCACGCGTGCCTTCAGGTACACTCCCTTGGCTTGCCCCTTAAAGTCTTCTTCCACCGGTTATCGTCCCTCGGATGCGCACACAAGTCTTCCCTTGGCTTGCCTCCATGCCACCCTTCACGAGTGCCCTTGAAGTCCACTTCTCGGCTTGCCCTTGGAGTCCTCCTCCCTCGGCTCTTGTCCCTTCATGACTTGCTGACTCTTCACCAACAGCCTTGACTATTGCCTTTGCGCTCTCTTCATCTTCGACCCTCGTCCCTCGGATGCACACAAGCCTCCAGCTTGTCTCCATGTCATCCTTCACGTACGCCTCGAAGTTCGCGCCCCTCAGCTCATCATCCCTGCTATGCTAAGGTCCCTCGGGTGCACACACGCCTCCAGTTTGTCTCCATACCCTTCACCATACTAAAGTCGTCCAGCAAAGTCAATATGTGTAAACCTGCAATCCTGCCACTCAATTACACATATTAGATCACAAGGAAAAATCTAACTTAAACCCTTTGCTTAAACATCAAAACTCATGGTCACTCCGGACCATAGATTGCCTCAACATCGGCCTCACTATGTCCTTTTTTTTGGTAAAATTTCTCATTATTGACAATATTTTGTGATGTGCATAAATAAAAATTGTTAAGCTCTTTGTCTTCTCAATCACTCCTTTGAAATTAGGTTAGTCCCAATTCCAAATATAAGATTCATAGTGTGAGTTGCACATGAAGTTCAAAATATATATAGCCTCTTCTCCTTCAACAAATCTTTTGCCGCCATATTATTTAAAGCATTGTTCTTTACCACTTGAACTATACTTTGAGACTCAACTTCTTCAATGCACTTGTCAACATTTTCAAATATATAATTTTCGGTGTGTGCTTCATTTGATGCTTCTTTAGAAGAAAGGAAAGTTATGCCTTCTTTACAATTGACACACAAATTCATGATATATTTTTTTGGTCAGTCCAAACATCGGTCAAAATTGAGCAACAATTTAAAGCACGTTCCTCTTCTTACTTCTTTAATAGACTTTTTGTTCTATCCACCTCTTCCTTTAATAAGGACTCTCTTAATAAGTATTCAGTTAGAGGACGATAAATCGGGCCAAATTGATCAACCGCTTCCGCAAACCTCTAGAAGCTATCATTGCTAATGACATGAAAAAGAATACCGGATTCATACACCCATCGAACTAAATATTGGTGCACAATGTATGCCCTTTGCTTCCAAAGTGCATCAATGATATTTTGTTGTTATCTTGTCTTCTTACTTCCACTCAATGAAGATTCAGGATCAATGATTGATGCAAATTGGTCCATAAGGCCAAGAGTATGCGGGTTTCTTTTTGCCCCTAGACTTCCTTCATCTTCCTCATTTTCTTCAAGAACAATTTCTTCTTTTACCTTCATTTCATTCATATTCTTTTGTTTCTTTATTATTCTTGCTTCTTTAAAGGAATTCTTACACTTCATTTTATCCTCATCCGAAGACTTCTTACATGGGGCAACATTTCCTTTGATATTCACAACATGCTGTTTGATCCTATAAATTCAACTAATAGTAATTTTGCAACACAATTTACATTTTAACTTATCCAAATTTTTTGGATCAACCAAGTCCGCAAATTTCCATTCAACATCATTCGAATTATGCTTCAAAGGGATATTAATCGGCGGAATTAATTAGATATTTCAGAAGATATAATAACTGACATTTTATTATACAGTACACAAGTAAAAAAATTATCAATTAAAAATAATTATCAATACTTCAATAATAATTGTCATTTTCCAATAATAAGAGTATTTCATATTTTTTATTTCATCATAGATTATGTTTCAATTTTTTAATTTAAATTTGATTATATGTTTATGTTTTCATAGGTTTTTTTTAATGTGTTTTAAAAATTAAATGTTTTTTTTACTATTTTACTACAGAATAAATATGGATAACGGTTAAAAGGAACAATTCATTTTGAACAATACATGTCTTTCACATACAATAATAAAAATAAGTAACCTTTTTTTTTTTGAATGGTAGTCCCCAAAAAACGTACTTCTATGTCAAAAAAACATATTCGTAAAAATATTTGGAAGAAAAAATGAAATTTAGCTGCAGTAAAGGATTTTTCTTTAGCTAAATTGGTGTCTTATTCACATGAAAATAAAAAAACAAACAATAAAAAAGATTGAAGAATCAAGCATGTTCATCTTAGATAAATTTGAGGTTAGAGCAAGAAGCCATTGAGTTGTTAGCATGAAAATAAAAATAAAAAATAAATAAAAAAATACCTGTCGCACGCAGGAATACTTTCACTGTCGTGAATTGCTGGGTTGGGACTTGAGAGAGATGAGAGTTGAGAGAGAGAATGATGGGGACGCGAGCAGTGCACGTGAGAATGGTTGGGTCGCGATGCGAGAATGACAAATCGATTTAAAAACGCGAGGATAACTTCCTCTTTGATAGAGAAGAAGAAAGGAGGGGGGGGGGGGGGGGGCTGCGGCGGCTCGTTTCTAAACAGTATACCCTGACCTAAATATATAAAAAGTAAAATACTAAAACGTAATTATATAAAATCCTTCTTCGCCGCTAATCGATTATGGTTTGAATCGATTGATTAATCAATTTGGCAGTATTCTTTTTCTCACGAAAAAGTCTTCCCAATCGATTGACAGTGTTCAATCGATCGGCTAATCGATTTGGGAGGTTTTCGTGACAAACATAAACCTGCTGAATCAATTAGCCGATCGATTGAACACTGTCAATCAATTGAGAAGACTTTTTCGAGAGAAAAAAAGATGACCGCCCTGCGACTAAGTAGCGCCTAGCAGCCTAGGCGGACGACTAATTCAACGATGCCTATCGGCATTGTTTTTGCAAAAGTCGGGGCGATGGGTAGCCACCCACCGCCTAGGCGGTCTTAGATGCCGTCCCTTTTTAGAACACTGAAGAAAATAGAAGTTGATAACATATGATCTATAAAAAATAATTAACCAGGTAAGATCTATAAAAAAAATATAGAGAGATTTTTTTTAATTGAGGAGAGAGTGATAAATTTTTATGTTTTTGATGTGACAGGAATGACATATTGGAGATTAAAAAATATTTATATATAACTCTAACTATTGGAAGTGCCCTAAAGATCCAACTGGATGGATTTAAAGGCAAGAAATATCAACCACGTTAAAAACTTACAAAAATATGAATATAAGAAATTATGAGGAAATGCAATTATGTATTTATTTTTAGATAAAATCATGGTCGTAGCTCGGGCTGGGCATCACTAGTTCTAGCAGTCCAACAATTTTTAGACTTATATATTTAACTCAAATCCAGTAGCCCGTCAATTTTTAGACTTCTTGCCCACTGCAGCCTAGCGCTCTAAAAATTTTTAGGCTTATATATTGAGCTCAATTCTATCAGTCAATAATTTTTATAACTTATATATTAAGCTCAAATTCAAAAAGCGCTTTCTTTTGTTTGTAGTTTTAAATCATAGAAGACATGGTCATAGAATAGGAAGCAGCAGGCCACAGTTGAGGATGCTCGTTATATTAAAGATTCAATTTTTAGGGGGCGTTTGGTATATATTCGATAATGAAAATAATAATAAATTTTGATTGAGAGGTTTATGTGTTTAGTGATAATCTAGTAAGGATTAGTTATCAAATCAAGGGTATCATATCCATATTTTGATTCCGATTCTCGTATACCAAGTATCATAAATGAAAATGAAATAGATTTCATTTCTATTTCCGCCTTCTAAACCTGCTTACCAAGCGCCCCCTTAGATGTGCATTCAATCAAGATGGTAAAAGATAATTCGTTCGTCTCAGCGCTTCCGTTAATCCGTCACAGGGCCAACATGGAGGAAAAAGTAAATCATGAGGACTACTAGCCTGAATATTATAGTTAGTGCGTGGGAGGAGACACATTAGCTTTGTCAGGTTTTGACCTTCAGACCTCGAGATAGTAACACCCACACATTAACCATCAGTCCTTCCCGTAGGGAAAGATGTGTATTCAATCAAGAACCCATGTGATATGGTGGTGAAAAGGTGATTCGTTCGCCCCTAACGCTCCAACACGAAGGAGGTAAATCACGGGGACTACTAATCTGGATGCTGTGGCTAGTCTGTGGGGAGGGCGGACATACTGATTTTGTCAAGTTTTGACCTTCAGACCTCATGATGGTAATATCTACGCATTAACTATCAGTCCATCCCGCGGGGAAAAGAACTATGTGATATGTAAGGGTGTCAATTAGGATGGGTTGGGTCGGGTCGGGTTGGAATATTTTTTTTAACTCCCAACCCGAACCTGATCCGAATCCGAATTCAACTCGAAATGTCCAAATCCGAACCCGAACCCGATCCGAATAACAAAAAAAAACTAATTTAAAATGATTTTTTTTGACTATTTTCCTTATATTTCTTCACTTTTATCTCAATACTCCATCATGATACTAATATTGATATTAATATACACAATACATCTTAATTTTCAAAATAAAATTTGATTTAACTAAAAAAACTCACTAAATATTAAATTCGGATAAACCCAAACTCGATCCGAATCCGACTTGAAAATTTTCAATCCGAAACCCTCAAACCTGAACCTGACCTGAATCTTAAAATTTCCAATCCGAACTCGATTTTTTTCAAGTCAATTAGGATTGGGTCGTTGGGTCGGGTTTATTTTTGACACCGCTAGTGATATGGTTGGAAGTTGATGTTGTTGCGTGATCGATGATATAGGCACGTGAGGTGAATGATATAACTTTTTGCTCCAAAAATTGATGTTTGAGCTTGATCTCGAGTTAAGTTGAGATTTTTGGGGATTAACTGAATGCAAGTTTAGTTGCCTAAAACTTATTGAGTTGATCCGGTAACAAAATATTGCATCATATTTGTCTAACACGTTTTAATTTTTCTTAATATTTTTTTAAAAATACTAAAAAAATAAATATTTTAAATATTTATGAAAAAAATAAATATTTCTTAATATTGTAAAATAAATATTGTTTTTACATTTATCAGATTTTTATTATTTTTTAATTTAGTAAAATTTTATTATAAAATATATTTTATTAAAAAAATTAGCCTGACGAGCTCGAGCCTGAACTCAAGCGCAACTCGATGCGCTGACCCGGACTCGAGTGGACAGACTCGAGAGGCTTTTTATAAAACCCTACGCCCAATTTCTCGCGCTCTTCCCCTCACTTATCGTCGCTCTGAAGCCTCGCGGAACCCTACCGCCGAGGTCCTCCTTCGCCGCCGAATTCACCGGCGAAACCCTCGCTTGAATCAGAAAATGATCTGCGCGAGTAAGATCCTCTTTCCTTTGTCCATCTGCAATCCGTATAGTATCTGTTTTTGCTCCTCCGGTGCAATTTAGGGTTATGACCACGCCTTCTCCCTCTTTTCCTTCTAGTCTCCGGCGAAGTTCCGGAGGAACCGGTTGTTTCTAAGAGATCCGGGCTTCTCTTCGAGCGGCGGTTGATCGAGCACCACGTTGCTGTATGTTTTCCTCCGCCTCTTCTCCCCGTTGTTTTTCTACTTCTAATCTTTCGTTTATGAAGGTTGAGAGGTTATTAGCTCTCTGGTATACTTCAGTTTGTCATCCTACATTTGACTTTTTTCCCCTGCTATTGCTTTTTTAAGAATCATGGAAAATGCCCCGTTACCAATGAGCAGCTGAGCATGGACGATCTCGTAGCTGTGAAGACAGATAAGGTTCATTATCCCAATTTAACATTGCCGTTGGTTACTGTTGTTTTTAACTTTTTATGGTAGAAAGTGTCATAGAGTTGAATACTTTGCGGGAAAGACTATATAATTTTCAGAAACATAAAAGAAAAAAACATTAAGAACTTGTTTGCTAATTTGTGGGTTTCATTTTAGAATTAGTGTGTTGGACACTAGAAACAACATTGTTGACAAAGAATTAGACATGCCATTTGCTCGTCTAGTTTAGGGTTGGAAGATGGCGTACTTTACTTTTTTCAGGGAGAAGAGCTAATTGAAAGGAGGGGATCTTACTGTTCCATGTCCCTCTACTTTCTATTTTGAAACTCATTTAGCAATTCAATGTGCACTGCCTATAGTACATGAATGCTTCATTGTCCTTAGAATGTTACGGTACCATACTTGAATCTTTCCTCTGTATAATACAAATGCCAGTCTGAACACACTTCAGGTGCTCACACAGTTCGATTTGTTGAATGACTAAATTTACACCTGTGTACCTGCTACTACTACAAGGCTCCATAATAATTGTGGTAGGTACAAGATTATGTCTGCCAAAATTAGTTTGACAGGGCAGTCGTGAGATAGTTCCAATGTAAATATCCTGAGTATTTTTCAATTCCAATAGATTGTCATAGATGCCATATATCTAAAACAAAATTTTGAATTTGTGGTGACAATAACTTATCATGTAGTCTGATGATCCTTGCACTGATTCAGTTAGCCTTGAAAAGATACAATATTAATGTCACTGCATTAATAGTGTCCATCCTTTCCTACTGACTAATTTGTCTTGTTTGATTGTTCATTGTAGTAGGAGGATCAACTCTACTTTCAAAATACCATGTGCATAAACTCCAATTAATCCCATTTTGTTTGGTTGAGAATTTTTACAACCCCATGCGATGTTGATTCCTTACCTATGCTGAGAGGATATCTGATGTACTATATTGTCTAGCCACACTTCCCCTTCTTTCTACTTTTGATGTTTTCCTGCCATTCATGACATAATCTTTGTCCTTGTTGGACAACATAATTATGGACATAACACAAGGTTTCTAACCGGCCAATGCATTAACAGCATGAGTACAGTATCGATTGTTTAACTTGCTAAGATTTACATGATATTTTCTTCCTTAAACTACTTTGTTTTCTTTAAGCCTTTATTGACACAAATAGACATGTGGACCATCTTGTATCTTGCTCTACGATGTTCTTCCCATTATTTCTTGTATTCATTATAGAAGCTCTTTTCAGTTAAAAATTCTTGATAAATATGCTAGCAATTGAACATCCTACTGTATGTCTAATTCTTAAGAAATTACTGAGGTACTGTCAAATGTGCATGAAAAAGCCAGGCATTAGACAAATAAGATACATGAAATGCTACAATCATTGCAAGCTAACAAATTAATGTATGGTACTGAACAATGCCATGCTTTACATTTTATTGTCTTCTATGTTCTATTTTTTTTTAAATGTTCTTCCTGTAGGTGGCGAAGCCAAGACCGTTGCAAGCTGCTAGTATTCCTGGGCTGCTTGGAATGTTCCAGAATGTGTGTATTCTGAACTCTTTGTTTCAAATATGGATTGCAATATATTCTTTTAGTTACCTTAAATGTCTATTCGGTATATCATTTGAATGCAATAACTGACTTTTTCCTTGAATTCTATGTGTTGCATGAATTTTAAAATAATCTGACCTGCTTTTATGTTCTTTCTAGTAAATGGGTGGGGGGGTGAGTTTCTTCTTTCTACAATGCAATCTTAATCTTTGCACGACTTGTAAGCAGTGTTCTGAAAATCGGACCGGACCTGCCGGTCGGACTGGTTGAACCGGGAACCGGTTAGATTTCTGGTCCGAGTTGACTCTGAAAACCAGCTACTCAAGAATCGGATGCGAACCGTTCTGAACCGGCCGGGAATCGGTGAACCGGACAAACCGGAAAAACCGGTCAAACCGACTTGGTTTATTTTATTTTTTATTTTTTGATTTTTTTCCCCCTTTTGCAGTTTTGCTTTCTTACTGAAAATGAAAATTGAAAAATAAAATGTCAAAAACCAAGTTTGCTTTCACCCAAAGTCCCAAACGACAAACCTATTGTTTGCTTGCAAGAGAGTCACCGCCGCTAGCCTCTCGCCACGTCGCCCTGCCTCTACCAGCCTCGCCGAGCCGCCCTGCCTCCGCTAGCCTCGCTTCGCCGCCGCTAGCCTTGCCCCGTCTCCAGCCTCGTTGCGTCGTCGTGCTGGCATATGAAGGCAGCAATATATGACATATTTGAAAGTGTAATTTTGCATGTGCTTTACTAGTGTCCCCTGTTTATGTGTTTATAGGTGAACAAATGCTATTGTGATATAGTTTTAACTTCTAATAAGATTCTTTAATTCTTATCCAGATTTCTTGAATTCAATGGTTTTAAACTTGAATTTTTCTTTGAAACTAATCTTTTTTTCAAGAATACCGTATTGAGTTGCTGACAAAAATATATCACATGCTCGACCTAGTTGATCTAATCTTGAAGAAAGTAGTTGGATAAGTTGTTAGTTTCATATATTTATATAAATACGTGCTTTATTATATATCGGTTATATGCCGGTTGGACCCCCGGTTAAACCGGTTGAACCCTTTAACTTCTGAACCCTTGCTCCGACCGGTTCGATGTCCGGTCCGGTTCTCAGAACCTTGCTTGTAAGTTAGATGGCAATGATTGATAATATTTAAAAGATCTTTCGAGTAATTTCACCTCTTGAATAGTGTCAGTTTAGAACTTAATCCTGCATATTATGCATCAATTAGTATAGATTTGATTGTGTAGCCTGATCATGTGCTTGTATCAGTTAGTTTCCATGGCCTGTCCTAATCCTAATTTTCTAGAATAATGCTTCTTTATACTTTATAGCCAATGTATTGATCCTTAAATAATTTAATATTGTTTTTCTTCTGCTGAAACACAGGAATGGGATGCTCTGATGCTGTCTAATTTTGCACTTGAGAATCAATTACACACGGCTAGGCAAGAGTTGAGTCATGCTTTGTATCAGGTATGAAAACTCTTAGACAAGTGCATCTTTTGGTTGTTGACCAGCTGCTTTATGCATCAGATGTTTTGTTTTTTCCTTTTGCGCATGTTGCTATAACATATTTTTATCTTTAATCTGGTCATTTACTTTTCTCATTAAAGTTTGTTGTATGGATTAAAGCTTGAGGATATAGAAATTTTAATTGCCTATGTAGTTTCCTAAGTTTCAGATTAAACTGAAGAAAACATGCTTTGCTCGCTGGGAAATGAATATACTGTCTTACCCCAAAATTAAAGGCAATAAGTAGTAAAAGATATCTGCAATTAAGTACACTCCAAAGTTGGATGATGTTCAAAACTTGCTCAGAGGGTTGATTAAACGTATTTAGGTAAGTTAGATGCTAATAGTTACTTGAAATATATCCTCATGTAGCATTTTGTCTGTAAGCTTTACTTGGAAGGCTTTACCTGGAAGAATTTCCATTCTTGATTTGCTTGCATGTATATTGTCCAATGATTCATAGTCTTGCTTTAGGAAGCAGCAGTATTCCTTGATCACGTATTGATTATATAACATGCCCAGTTCCCTAAAAATAATCATGTTGGTTTGGATCACATGCGCCATGCAAGTTTACTTTTGTATTAAACAATTTTTAATATTTGGCTAAAGGACCTGTGCACATACACCATGGACTTGTAGCCAGATGTTTGAGAAAGATTTGAAACTTATTTGATTTTGTTAACAAGGGCAATCATACTATCGCTGCTAGTTTTGATTAGTTTTGTAGGATATTAATATGTCAAATAGAATAATCACATTGCTTATGTTCTAAGGACAACTGTTACATGAGTATATATAGGATTTTGGACAAAACACTAAACCTAAAGTAGTATTCAGAACTAAACCTTCTCTTCTGTTGCCACTAATACCTCTAATGCTCCTCGTCAAGCTCAAGCATATATTATCCATGTCTAGCTAGTTATATGAGCTAAATATCTCTCATAGGTAGATTATAAAATAAGCACAACAATAATGAAATAAGAGCATGATATTTGCATGTAAGCAAAACCAAACTTCTGTGGTTGAAGTTGCGTATAATCAATGATGACATCGACATTGATCAGTAAAACCCTCAAGATGGTTGAGTACTCAGGTAGTAGGATCACAAGTAGAGGCTACAATTGTTGTGCTTGTGTTCGTGGGAGACACAATTATCAGATGGCAATTCTCATAGTAGTTTTGACAGTTGGGTTGTGAGTAAAGTTGTAGTCTCATTTGCTTGGTTCTTGCATTGCTTCTTAGCGGTTGGGTTGAGCAGAGGGGTGCTTCCCTTTGCCTAATTCTGACGTTACATCACGGTAGTTTTGATGGTCAGATGAAAATCTTGCTGCCTTCCGCTTGGTTTCGGTGTCATGTTAGAATTGCAATTGGGCTATGAGAAGAGGTGTCCTCTCTGCCTGCTTCTGGCATTATATTGTAGTAATTGCAGCAGTTGACTTGTGAGAAAGAGGTGTGCTTCTGCTGCTTGGTTCTAGTGTATCTTCAGCCAGTTGTCCGTTGGTTGGTTCACTGAAATTATACTCCTCACTATTTGCAATTCTGCCATGCAGCTATTATTAGAAAGACATTATTGAGCTTGATGAACATATAACTGATTCCACCATCGAACAACATAGACGAGTGTGAATAAGCCATCAATAGAGGATATTTCAACGTTCCAAAATCTATTGCATAAGAAGCAGAATTGCTGTTTCTGGAAACAGTATTTGAGGCGGAGAGAAAAAATGCCATTGATCTTGAAGCCTAGTTATCTGGATTGGAGATTTTCCTTGTAGCAGAACGGAACTGCTCTGGCTAACAACAGGCAATCACTCAGTTGTTGTAATAGACAACTGTTCTCACAATCATCGCAATTAGCTGCAAATCATGGGAGGGATAGGTTGGGTAATATATTAAGAAGAAGCAACATCGAAGGATACTGCTGCCGTGCCCTCGCAAGTGGAGAGAGGTGTGATTGTGTGGTCACAGGAGTTCTGGTGTTGCCTCAGGAAGATGGTGGCTTGAGGTGGAAGGATTGCATGCAAGAGAAGATTTGATTTAGTGGCGTGCTCATGGGACATCTTTACATTGCTGGAGGCAGTGGTTGATGGAATTGCCAACTATTGGAGAGATTGTGCACTGCATGTGGACGGGCTCCTAGCAGTGGAGGAGATCACTCGTCATGTTACAAAAGACATCGTGCATAATGTTGCAGATGTGTGATTGATCCCGCTTGGGAAGACACTGTTCTTAGTTGGGCTTTGTTGCAAACAGAGTTGATGTCAAGAGATACCGTAATTGCATGCAACCGGTTGAGCAGTTCTTGCTGCTAAAAATGAGCGAATAGATGGCTCATCAGACTAGGAATGAGGAGATAGAGAGGAGGAGAGAGATTCAAGAGGGGGAAGTTGGCATCCTCCCTCTCAAGGGAATACCTCTTTAGAAAACTCTAGTTAGGATGCTCACATACCATGTAGAAATTAGGTCAAATTGAATAAGGTATATTGTATATGTTTATGTGTAATCACACAGTATATATAGGAGTCTGGAGATAACCTTAAACCTAAAATATTAATATAAAATACTAATACGAAACTAAATCTGCTACCCCAATAACCCTATTAATTGTACCTCTTAACTGTTTTTAGTTTTCCTATGATCAAACTCAGTTACTCCACTCAGTTAACCTGTGTGTATCTTGTTTTTTTTTTTTGTCGTAGATTTTATCCAAATGAGGTTATTTTCAAAATTTCAATGGTCTTGTCATTTTGTCACAAACATCACGTAATGAAATTCCTCTTCAGTCTTTCTATGCCTCTTCATTCTTGGTGAATTAGCAGTTATTTTTCACATGAAACTTAGTCTAAATTGCTGAATTTTGGGTTGATTGTACCAATCAGATAGCTTTTTCAAATTTTCATGTTTGACACAGTGGGCTTTCTAGGTTAGGTTCTCGATGTAGTTTTTTTAAGTGAAGTTGTTCATTTAGGTGTGAATGTCTAATTCATGTGGTAGATGTAAAAGATGGTGCTGTGGGGTCCCTTTAAACTCCTTGTTGTAATTCCTATTGCCATTGTTTACACGGAATTGGCCCTTTGATTATCTACCTTTGTTTTTTTTTTCTAAACTAATGGTTTTGTTGTTATCTGGAGATGATTAGAGGCGCCATTTTCTATTTAACATATCAAAGATGTTACTTTACTTTTCCTCCCTTACTTGGTTCTTATGTGATGGTTGACAATTATTTGTTGGATGTACATGCTCGAATGTTCCATCATAATAGTTCTGTTGCATTCTCACAATAATAACTAGATACATCAAATTCTCCATCTTATTATTGTGTATTTCGTCCATCTTTTTTTTCTTCTTGTTTTTTTTTAAATTTTCCAACTGATTTATCTGTTTTGTGGGTCAAATCTATTTGTTTAAATTCCAAACCATCTAAATATCTTAGTAGTCCATGTTTTCTTCAGAAACCTCCCTGTTGTTCCCTGCATCAATATATATAGCACTTTCACTTTAGTAACTAGTCAATCGTTCTTTTCCACCTTACCCATGTCTTTCTACAGTTTATATTGTTTGATCGCTGTAGGGCAGATAACTTGTTCTATACTAACTGCATTATGCTCCAGCATGATGCTGCATGCCGGGTTATAGCTAGACTGAAGAAGGAAAGAGATGATGCAAGAGTGCTTTTGTCTCTGAGTGAGAGACAAATACGAGCTGAATCTGCCGATGCAGCTGTTGTCAGCAATGGGAAAAGAGGTTCTGAAAACCCTAAACACAAAATCTGAAATTATATATTTATAATAGAAATTTGTTTCATTGCCTTTGATTATATTTGCAGCTACAGAAAACGAGTTGGGTCCTGTTGCGAAGAAACTTCGTCCCGGTATAAATCCTTCTATTATTGCAGAACTTACTGAATGCAATGCTTTGCTTTCTGGACAGAGGAAAAAGCGCCAGGTAATTTGTCTATGCTTTAGGTTATGCTCCTCCATGAAGTATTTGTTGGTGAAAAGAAGCAACACTACCATCACCAACAAACTATAAACCTCCCAAATATTTGTTGGTCATATTTGTGTTGAAAGGCAAACATTTATATGGATCAAACATTTGGAAAGAGAAACTTATTAAGAGGAGTGCATATGCAGAATCTTGTGGTTTTCAATTTGGTTTGTTTATGAAAATGTAACAACAATACATTACATTTAAGGCATCTTGAAACTGCATCTTATGTTTTTCTTGTGTTAGATCCCAGCTACGCTGGCTCCTGTTGATGCACTGGATGGATACACTCAGGTTGCTAGTCATCCACTTCACAAGTCGAACAAGCCAGGGATTCTTTGTATTGATATTGATGCTTCCAAGGTAGGATATTTCAATGATTGTTTATTCAAGGATGTTTATATAATATTATAATGGTTTTTACATTAATCTAAAATGTCCTTTTAGCTGTAATTTGTGCAAAACTTTAGAGTAGTTACTCATTAAACTCATTTTAAGTATTAAAAGTTTGATGCCTTATTGGTTTTCTTTTTTAAATTGACCTATTTATAACTCTTTCATTTTCCTGATGTAACCTTAAGAAGCATTTGAGAGCATATCTAAGCATCATTTGCTGGTGTTCTTGTGTTAGTCACTTAGATCTGTCAATGCTCAATAAACTAACTAAACCTCATACGAAACTGATGCATGTTCAAGATATGCCTTCTTAATTATATACTGTTGTACTAATGCAGTGGTAGTACTAACTAACAGGACATAATTGCTACTGGTGGTGTTGATTCAACTGGAGTTCTTTTCAATAGGACATCAGGTCAAATCTTATCGACACTCACTGGTCACTCAAAGAAGGTATTTGCCTATGCCCTTGATAATTTCTATCATTCGGTCTCATCTGTTATCTTATTTTTTCCCTTTTGTTGGGTACTTATTCCTTAATTTAGGTCACCAGTGTCAAATTTGTTCCTGGTGAAGAACTCGTTATAACTGGGTCAGGTGACAAGGTTAGTGGGATCAATATTTCATTTTCATTCTTAGGTTTAGTTTGAAGTGTCCATTCATTATCGTTATCCTTGTTATGTATATATCAATTCTTTTTTCTGCATAACTAGCATTAAAGACTATACCTTCTGTTCTCTGTAAAACCATGTGTTTTTTCTTCACTTTATATTTGCTTTATTTACCTTGAGCACCATAATCGTTTTAACTTGTGCTTTTGTAGTCAATGGAGAATTTAGGACTAAGTTTAGTAAAGCAAAACCGATTTATGATTGGATCTTGAAGAGGGCATATTTATACTATATAAAAAACGTCAATCATACAATATAAATTCATACTATATAACAATCTTGAAGAGGGCATATTTATTAGTAACATTCATATTGTAAAGTGTTTAAAACTTACAAATATATTTTTAAGTTGACACAAGTTACGTGCTGCCACGTGAAAAAATATAAAATCACAAATAAACAGGAGAAAACACTAATTACATAACAATGATGAAATATTTCATATTTCACATTTGGACCTAGAAAAACAAAAATTACAACAAAAATATAAAATTCAATGATTGATAGTCATTAGTTCCAATTACAGTAAAACACATAGCTACTTTATATTAGTGTCATAGTACAATATCAAAATATAGATGACATAATGTCAAGTGCAACTTATAAAGTAAATATTTCCTTAGATCCACCTGGATCCTTGGGTTGCTTAGACTGTGCAGTGGTTCACTTTTTTAGAATGGACGACACCAATCACAATAATTATTCTTTAGTGCAGTAAAATCACCAACAAGTTTTTATGTTTTAATATCATCAAATAATCTAAATAAGTTTTATTTATTTATTTATATATCTGGCTTGCCTGTTTGCATAGGCTCCTGCCTAGACATCCATAATGCCCAAAAGTATTGCATCTCATACATGCTATCTGTTCCCTTGTTTAAAATGCCTTGATGACTGTGGCTACAATGGTTGCAACAACAAATTCTATTCATTATTTTTGCTAATACAAACAATTATATTATACCATGAAAATTAGATGGAAATCTATTAATGTTTTAGATGTGTTTGTAGGGTGCATCACTTTGTTTCAATACATTATTTTGGGATTCAAATGAAACATTGAAAAAAATATAGCAGCCCATTGTGATTTTTTCATTGGTTCACGACAATCCTTTGCTATCGTTCTTATTGCATTGATTATGATTCTGCAGACAGTACGCATTTGGCAAGTGACTGATGATGAAAATTTTGATTGTCGTCATGTGTTAAGAGACCACACTGCTGAGGTAGCTTATGATTAAATTCCATCTATCTTTGATGATTTTAGATATCAGTGGGATATTTTTTTTCCACTAATCCAATCAATTTCATTAATGAAATAACTCTTCACTATTTAGGTATTTAAGATTGTCTATTCTGTATCCTTCTGCATGTAGTGGTTTAATTGGTAAAAGTTAGTTTTATCAATTTTCTTGTGGTTTGGCAATTAGCTTTTATTTATTACTTTTTTGTTCACTTGATTTCCTTGGAATGATTCAGGTGAATTAAAGAATATGTTCATCAGATGAAATGTGTCATGCACCCGATTTGTTTGTTTAGATTATTTGCTCTTACCAGTTAAAGTGGCCAGTTAAAGTCACATAATTTGCCAGGTTCATTTTCTGTGTCTAGAATCTTGGATATCTAGTTTGAGATATTTCTAGTTATTTGGAGCAGTTCTATGCTATGTTACAAGGTTTATGAAGTCATCAGTCACGTTATGGTTGAGATCTAGTTGTGTTAGTTTGATACTTGTGGAAATTTAAAGTTCTTTTTGCACATTCCTCATTTGCTCAATATTGAGCTAGTTCCTTTAAAAATGAATTAAAATTTATGATATTCTACATGGTGGGCCGCTTTACATAAAATGGCTAAAAGTTATTTCCATCTAACTTATGTTGCTAGTGTATAGGGTTGGCGACAACATTCTTGTCTTGACATTAGTTCTGCAAATAAAAACCATAATTAGTATATATCTTCCATGTTCTCCTTCCTTAACTTTGATTAGCTCAAGAATGTCCCTTCTTTTCCACCATCTTACACTTTAGTAGAGAATGCACAGATGTGTATACTACAAGAATTTAACAGCTTTCTTGTGCTTGCCACCTGACACTTTAAGTACAGAATGTTCCGGTCATGAGTATAATATCAAAAAATCTAATAGCTTGCGGATTTTATTTTATTTGTTAAAATCTTCCAATGGCATGCAATGTGCCGTGCTCATATGCTTTTGGTTTTAGAATAGCTCAACAATCTGTCTGTTCATCCGTCTTTGTGGCCTTGTGGCTACTAGATTGGTTGCTGCTAACAGTCAAAACTGGAGGTGAGGGGTCTATGGTGGGGAAATATTCTCCTATTTGGGAGAGATTACTGTCCTGCAAATACCAATGGAAAGGATTCCAACAAGATCTATGAAGGACCATGATCCGATTAGCATTCTTAACTGTCTCTGTCCTAGCCTTCTGGCTTGGCAGTTAAAATGAGATGTACTTCTGTCTATCATTTCATAGTTTTTTTTGTTTCTTTATTACCCAATACTTTTAATGCGGCTTTGTTGGCCATACATCTAGCATATAACAAATCTCTTTTGACCTTATGGCTAACGAACAATCACACAAAACTTCACCATCTTCTTGTTGAGTAATTGGATTTAATATTTCAGAATCCTCGTAGATTTTGTTTGTCAATCTAGTTTCAACTATTCCTTGATATTCTCTTTTAGTATTGCTAATGGTGCACGAGGATCACACAATTTTGCTGGCTTATTATTTTAAACACCTATCATTTCTCATTGTTGAATAATATTTTCATCAATTTTTCTGTTGATATATTGAATTTCTCATTTTTTTGTTGATCTGAGATAACCATTCCTTCAAATTTTATTTTAGTATTGAAAAAGTTACAGTGCATTTCATTCAAGTTTACTTGCCTCATGGTTTAGTTTCTAAAGTTTTTCTTCATCTGTCTCCATAGTAGATATTCCAAATTTATTTTAGCAAAATTTTCTTCAACAAACGCAAATATGATTTGCGAAGGATATAAACCATACACATCTCACTAGTGACTAGTAAGTTCCTTTAACAATAATGAAAAAATGATGAACCAGGCAGCAGACAAATTGAACCTGGGATGACCGGCCCGGCCCCACGGAAGTTTCCCACCGGTCACCAGGGTACATCGGGAAGCGCTCGCGGGGGCAGTCTAGAAGCCCAGCGTCCCAAGGTTTGCGCCCCATTTGGAGGAAAAATTCCTGCAAAATGCGCCGTAGCTGAGGATCGAACCGAGGATGCCTGGGTTAACTACTAGCGACCTTACCGCTGCACCATAGCCCCGGGGGCTCCTTTAACAATAATGAGGACTTGGAGTTAGTGGCTCTAATATGGATATCAGACTTGTCATATGACAGTCATTTTTTGGAAGCTTCCTTAGTTATATTTTTTGAATGAATCTATGAATTGGAAACTTCCATAACATGAAGCTAATCTTTCCTATACCTCTTTATCTTGGAACTTTGTTGCCAATTTCATACCTCATCTCAACTTTGTAGTTAATATTTTCATGCTGCCATAGGTACAAGCTGTCACACTACATGCTACAAATAAGTACTTTGTTACTGCTTCTATGGATAACACTTGGTGTTTCTATGACCTCTCTACAGGATCTTGCCTCACTCAGGTATTTCTTTCCCATACACTTATTGTGTTACTTTCCCTCACATTATCCTTGTATGTAGCCTCCACTAATTTTCTTCCTCCATCTTCTCACAATTCACTTATATGCTTGTCGTCCTAAATGCTTGCAGACATTTATATCACTTGATTATAGATAACAGAAAATATACATATGCAGGTTGGTGATGCTAGTTCAGAGGAGGGCTATACTTCAGCTTCCTTTCATCCTGATGGTCTTATTCTAGGAACTGGCACTACTGGAGCCCTTGTCAATATTTGGGATATAAAATCTCAGGTACGGACAGTTTCAAGGGTGATAACTTATTAGACACGAAGATAGTTTGATTTCTTCTAATTGCCATTTGGCTAATGATTTTTGTGCAGTCAAATGTTGCAAAGTTCGATGGACATGTTGGATCAGTGACTGCTATGTCATTTTCTGAGAATGGCTATTTCCTAGCGGTATGTCTCTTTTTGGAGATGCTTTAAACAGTCAGATGCTCATATTGCCTGACAGGACGTGTATGTATATTACTTGACTTGGGTCAGACTGCTGCTGTGGATGGTGTTAAGCTTTGGGACCTTAGGAAGCTAAAGAACTTCAGATCCTTCACTCCATATGATTCAAATACTCCAACAAACTCCGGTATGCTAATACTTTACCTGTTGCCTGAAACATTTCTAGTTTAGTAGCTGCTACATACAACAGTTCATACGGCTTGTCATGATTTAATTCACAATATGATTTATCAGCATTTTTGTGCTCTTATGTTTTTTTAACGCAAAATTCCACCATACATAACTTGTGTGTCGTTTAAGTATCTTTCAGCTCGAGACTTAGTTGTTTAAGATGGAGAAAATAGGAATTTTATTATATATATTTTAACTTGCCAATGTAATAACTGAGAAATATCATCTTTGTTGCAGTTGAGTTTGATTTCAGTGGGTCCTATCTTGCTATTGCTGGTTCTGATACAAGGTTTGTATGCCATTTAGGATTTTATATATTATAAAAAAGACTAAAAATTCATCAGGATTCATTTTTTTTTTTTGAGATTATAGTATCACCCTTTATGCAATTTGCAGAGTGTACCAAGTCGCCAATGTGAAGCAGGAATGGAATCTTATCAAGACATTCCCCGATTTATCTGGAGCCGGTATCATTTTTTTTTAACCCTTAAATGCACAATATCTGAGGTTAAGAATAACATGAGAGGTTGTGAATTTTTAGCTACCGTTATATATCTGTATAGATACCTAAAACGCAATGATGCTATTCATATTTACTCTATTCAAACCCATCTTATAGAATGTCAAGATTGGTATTCATGCTGTCGGCCCGAGGGGCTGATGAGATACCTGGTTCTAGTTTAAAATTAAAAAAATGGTATGCATGCTCAACTAACATGTCAGGTCTCTGCCAACACCTGTTAAAATTTGATCAGTTATCACTTCATAAAATTTAAATGTGTATGTTATTACAAGTCACATTATTATTTTTGGATATCCTAAAGTGTTTAAATCATAGCTGTACGAATAAAAGGTACTCATACTTAATATCTCTGTAATGGGCAAGTGACTTGATAATATATCCATTCCACTAGGAAAATATGTGTGATGTTTTTGTTCATAATCAATTAATTCTACTTTGGATGCAGGGAAAATTACGTCCGTGAAGTTTGGAGCCGATGCAAGATACATGGCAATCGGTTCCATGGACCGCAATCTTCGGATATTTGGAATCCCAGGCAATGAACCAGAGGAGCCAAAATCCCCGGCGCATTGATCAAAGCCCAGCTTAGGTTTGCTTCATTTATCTTACTCTGAAGGCTTTATCTATAGCTAATTTAACGGAGCAGTCTCAAAATCACTTAGGACTCTCATCTCATCATCCTCGATCATTATTTTTTGTTTATCCCCAATGTGACATTGTAAGCAAATGAAATTTGGAATACGGATTGGGTTTGGACGATTCAAACTTGTATTATTTGTTTTAATGATAGCCATAATTTATTGGTGAGTAATGCTTAAGCAAGCAGATTATGATCGTGCCTTCGATATATGGAATGCTTATGGTAGAATTTAGCTTCCAGCAACGAGCGTTGAAAGGATAAAAATGTTGGACCAGGTTTCATATGAACTTGGAGTCCTAATTCGATCTTATGAAATTTTTTTATCAATTATTAAAATAAATTAAAAAATATTTGCAATAGACGATTTAAAAATTTAATGTCATAAGATTGATTTGTGTTTTATTTGAATTTTTTTATAAAAATATATTATAATTAGTGATCGAATCGTAAATATCTAAAATAATAATTAATCGTCCTATTATTGTATTATAGCGTTGAAAGGATAGGTGATACAGGAAGCGGATGCAATAATCTGATGGGTTAATACCATTTCAGGTATACCTGACGATTAATGCAATAATAATCTTAACAGAGTTCGAAAGAAGAATCACAATAGTGAAGAAATATAACAAGGTTTTCTAAAAAGAATTAAAAAAATGCATCAAAAATCGCCCAAACGGCTTCCCAATACAACTTTCTTTGGAAGAATGTTAGGCGAGGTATCGAGATGAATGAGCAAATCCCCACAACTGCAACAGCAATGTTCGAACGTTAGAGGCGCAAGGTTTTATGAAAGGATAGAAATCTCAATGCATAAAAGCTAAGGCGGTTAATTTGGTCACTACTGTGCTAGAAAAACTCTCGTCATGTGGCAAAACATTTTCGAACAATAGTTTTTAAAGATGGGCATAGAAAAGATATCATTGCCTCGATTTATCATTAGCTCAAAGTATCAAGGAATTTGACATGGTAACTAGTAAACAAGCATACAACCATAATCAAAACTTTTTAAAACACCTTCGAGTTTGAATATCAAGTGTAGCTAGAAATACAAAACCGAATATCCATGGTCTACCGTACCAACCTTTATAATATTATATTAACAAAAAAATACAGACAGCCAAGTAATATTGCTCTGGGATTTACCATTTCTTTTCTCACATTTTTCATTCTTCCCACTCTATCAATTTACTATTTGTTGGAATCAGGAATTTAACTATATGTTCTAATCATTTGTGTGCAAGTACACTATTAGCATCGAATTTACATATTAAGTATGTTTTTAAAGCCAGAAGATGAAATCAAAGCGAACAAATCTATGCACAAGAATGTTGGAACTTGAATCATTGGATTTAATATTACCTCAACATTCTTCAGCTCAAATTCTGAATTATGAGCCAAGCAAGAGTTTCCAGATGTTTCACAAGGGCCACTGTTTCCACGTAACCTTTCAATAACAAACAACGCATTGTTTCCAAAACAATGTTCAGTTTTCAGTAATCAGATGGTATAAAGCCAGAATAATTATTCACAAGAAAGAAACTAAAAACAAGTCACTTACAGATCTTCCTCAATGGACAAAGCAAAGCTTTGCTCCCCACCAAATGCCAGTTGATCATTCAAGCACAAGTAGTAAAACCTATTTGCACCTATAGACAATGTCTCAGAGCGACAATAGTGAAATATTAAACAATGCGTGAGTCATTTGCATTTTTCACTAAATCCTTTACACGACATTTTACAAGTTATTTCAATATATTGAATCAAGGTGGAGGAGAGGGAGAAAGGAATGCTTCTTTGTTGTAAAAAGAAGAGTTGTGGAGGGTGGCGAGGGAGGGTAACAACGATAGGTTGGAGGAAGAAGGGTATGATCATTGCTGTTGCTCCTAGGGCAGCTTAAAGATAGGGAGAGGAAAACTTCAGCTATTACAGGAGACATACGTGAGTTGCTAGTGAAGATAGGGCAGGGAGGGGGAAGCTTCAGATGGGAATTTGAATTTCATTTTCATGTTGAGCATTGGAGTGCAATTTATGATGTGGCAGATCAGTGGTTCCTCAAAGTATGGGACTGCATATGAAGCAAATATGCGTTAGAAGGGATTATTAGTATGTGACAGTCAGGGTAGGGATGCGGTGGGCAGGAGAAGAGAGAGGATACATAGGCTTTGATACCAAGGTAAAACTTGGGTATCTCGATGTTATTTCGCATAGGGTTACAATTCATGTATTTATAGCCTCTAGACAACTATTATATCTGGCATTTTTTTGGATATCCTAAAGTGTTTTTTTTCTAACATTATTCTCGTCAATTTTGGTCTGAGCAGTTTCTTTATACCTGTTATTATTTAGTCTGATCTTGAAAAAGGTTTGGGTCAAATTCTGTTTTAGAAATTAAATTGCGCAAAACACTTAGCTACTCTTCAGAGGCACACAATAAATATTCTTCAGAATGCAATATCTTTACTGGAGAAAGGAAAAATCTTTCCTGAGTCATCACCAAAGATATGGGAAGACTTCGTGCACTCTAACCTAGAACACTAGTTCAATATTGTTTCTTTAAAATTCTAATCTGATATGCTCGGGAGAATAAGGAGGTCTTAATATGGAATGGCTGGGTGCGCGCCAAATAAGAAAGAGAATGCAATTTTGATTCTAAGACCTCTAATCTAATAGACTCAACGAAAATCAAAGGTGGTCCCAACAAGAAAGCTTTGAGGGGAATATCATGCAAAAGAAGATGATGAATTGAACATTATACCTAATGAAAGTTGAGATAAAATTGGGACTCAAAGAAGACCTGCATGTTCAAAAGAGAAGGCATGGATGCTAGGGACGGTGTCCTGTTCTTTTCTTAACCTTGCATTGAGGGAAGTGACAAAACAGCTGGTGGATTAGACAAAACCTAGACTTTACTACCTCATCAATGCCTTTGTTCTCTAGGATGAATATGTCAATGAATTTGCACTGAAAACTCTAATGTGATCCAAGTCGGACCTGTTGTGCCTCTTCTTAAAAAACTTTTAAGTTGCTTAGTCATTATCATGTAGATTCATGACTATTTGACAAGTCATATAAACCTAGGTGATAGCTTTTTGTGTCCCTTATGCAAGTATAAACATCTCTCAAAATCCAAATCCAAATCCGCTTGATGAAGTTTTCGGTATCTATGATGATAACAATCATGACAGATCAGCAGCTTAGAGCAGTAATACTTGAAGATTTGCGGCTCTAAACATTTGCAACACATGGAGGTTGACTTTAGACACCTAGGCACCTAATTTTCTTTTCTATTAGTGCTCAGTAGCAATGTAGTTGTTTTTTATTGGGGTAGATCTCATCAGATCGATTGATATTAGATAGATTCTTGGTGATATGTAGCGAGTTGGGCTACAAAGTGGATCTAACATCAATTGTGTTCATCTCAGCAGAGGCAATCAGTAAACCCTTTCTCTCTCTCTTTGATGTATGGCTTGATGTGTTCATTTGAATGGTTTCGTATTGTGGTAGGTGATGGGGCTTGATGATCTTTATAAGAGATGATTCTTGAGGTTAGCTTATAGATCATCAATTACTATACCTCCCTTCAACCTGGCTCCTCCATTCAGGTTAACCTAATCCACTCCTTTGTTGAATCATGATTTGTGGAATGCTTTCTGAGTGGATTATGTTAGGGTTGGAGGGATGACACTCTTTTCTGGTACAAGCTGCTACCTACCATGATCTCCTTTGAGATGCAAAAAGCCTTCCTCCTTTGGCACAATGGTGTTTGAGAAATTTATTTCATTCGGTATCATTAAATTCCATGTCTTTATGCGCGTGTTGATTATTAGCTTCTAGGGTTGTATGCTTTGATATATGCATGTTAGTTGAAAGGGATAAAGATGTACATATGAGATCAAGAGATAATTCCTGTAGAGATTACACATGCTTGCAAAAATAGCGGTTTGATATATTTGAGTATCAGTTGATGCATGACATGCTATGTTCATAGTTTTTGCTATCTAGTTAAGCTACTCTTTGTTGATTGCTAGTTGAAGCATGATATGCTATACAAGTACATGTTGTTTATCATATCATTGTATTTAGTTATTCTTTACTTGTGCTCATTTATATCATAATCATGTTGTAACAATTAATGCTCAAATATTCTTCTGTTGTACCAAAAGATGCTGATATACTCTGTTGTTTTTCAAGATAAAAATTATGTTATAGATATTATACAATTCTTTTGGATACTTATAAAGAAATAGTACGTGCTCATTTTGTTTACTATGATTGTTATATAATATGATACATGTTAGGGTAGAGATGGTGATGAGTTATAATTATTCATGCATGTTAGTTGTATATTTTGGGTTAGTTATAAGAATATCATGTCATACACATAACACTTATGTGCTATTATGTTATGTCATAATTCCTAATTGTATGTAGTTAGCTTGATGTTAGCATGCTGTGTCCTACATCTTGAGTTGTAACCTCTTGTCATGCTTTACTGGTTTCTAGCCATGTGATTAGGTTGAAAGGCTATATATTGTTGGGTCTGTGAATGTTGTGCTTAAATAAACCATCGAGCTTAGCTCCTCAACACGATTTGGACACCATACATATAGCACTCTCGATTGATTACTTATGAATTATAGCATCGAATGCAATATATTTAAGCTGTTGTCCATTGACAATGGTACTGATGCTTGAGTGGGCATGATCTACCATTCTATAGTGTCAATGTGCAAGGGGAAACCAAAGGGGTTCTATGTTCCAATTTACTTGCTAAGATGACATAAAATTACATTGATGCATAGAATATATGTTTTGGCAGTAAAAGAGTGGTCAGAAGCATTTGATACTCATCGTGTTGCATTTTATATTTACTGCCTGTGTTGCTTCGACACCCGAGCAAAGTTGATGTTGAAGAAAGTGATGTATCATTATAATAGTGTTTGCATTAATGTATTTGTACTAATTATTTTTCACTGACATGTGTTAATTGTGGTTGGAAATCTCATACCATGTGAGTGACACGGTCAAAATATATTACTGAAATTCAATATTACTGGATGTAAATAATTTATCATGTGATATTGACATTCGACATCTAGTGACATGCTACAAATTTACATCAAGATGAATTGGAATAGTATATGTTATTATTTTAACTTCTGTCCAAACAATTCAATCTAAAAAGTATATCATTCTAAGTAGGTCAAATTCTGAAATTAGAAATGTAATTATTTTCTCCTTTTCATCTTTTTCATTTCTTTCCTTCTCCCTCCAATTTTTCATTGACAGCATTCGTAAACACTGACACAGTACTATAGATGGTAGAGTTGATATGACGGTACACAATGGAAGGATAAAGATATAATTCTTACCTAGAGGAAAGTAGTCGATACTCACTCAGAGAAAAGAAAATTGCAAATTGTATCAACTCCAAAACTTGTCTATTGCATGAGATCCAAACCTTCATTATAAAATAGCAGATTTTTTTAACAAAAATCCTAATTCTTCCAATAGAACTTGACTGGCACTTTCAAAAGGAAATAAAATAACTTTTAAAAGTTCTAACAAATTTAAAAAAAATCAATCAAGTTTTGTCTCAAAAGATTTTTCCTCTCTTTTATCACCACCCCTTTTATTCCCTCTCCTAAGAGAATTGATGTTCTGTGTCTCTCTAAAAACATTCAATATTTATCCTCATGTATGTCAATCATCATCGAATCTGTGTTCTGAGCAAAAATACTTCTAATGGCTTCTATGGTTCCTTGGACTTGTGGCAATCATGGAGATAAGTAATCGATGAAAATTTCTCTTAGTTCTCGAGTACTAGCACACAAACTATTCATCAAAATGACCTAAGGAACACTTAAAAAGCAAATGCGGTTTTCTACACATGTAATCCTTCTAAAAAACATCAAAATCAGTGCTAGTTCAGATACGGATGCACCGCGAAGGATCCATATATCGATCACAATCCATTTTTTCCCTCAACATTTCAAGAAACAAAATATACTCGAGCCAATCAAAGCCAAGTCGCAGTTGCCAATTCATCATAGAATTTTTGAAGCCTAGTAACAGATAAAAGCTAGGGCTATAAGTGTTCCGCTCTTCAAGTTCAGACGCTACAATAAAAACAACGCAATGTACCATAGACCCCTAATACGAACGGATCAGAAAAACTCATAACGAGAAAAGGATCGAGAGGCGCTACCTTGTCCTCCATAGTGATGGGGAAGAATCTCCAGGCCGAGTAGGAAGGGAAGAAGGGAGATCGGCGAGGATCCGGGAGAGCTTTGCTGCCACCTTTTCCTTCCATGAGAGCGTCGCCGGCGGGGGCCAGGCCGAGGCGTCCCGCGATCGAAGTCCGACCGTAAACCTAGATTGACAAAGCCCCTTGTCGCGAACGAGACTGTTAATTGTGTTGATCTGGCGTCCGGGAGGCCATGGGCAGTCCGATCGTATATACAGGATGGCGAAGCCGTTCGAAACGGTACGGGAATGGAACAGTAACGGGGAAGCGAGAAGAACCGACACGGCACCGAATGCGTTACCTGAATTGCATAAGACTATCATTCCGTTCCATTTAAGTTATATGATATACTTTTATACAGTGGTTAAATTTATTTACTCACATCTTTATTATTTAAAAATGTTATAATATATATTTATTAAAGATCGAACATATTTAATTCAACCCAATTAATCTCTAAATATAAAATATATATTCAGAAGTACCTCAATTTACAACAGACAATCAAATTCTAAGATTTATCGGGTTCAATTATTTGTAAATTACCAATAAATCTATAATTATATCTTAAACTTATCGTATCAGAAAAAATTCATTTCTATTTTTTACATGTAAAATTTTATTTAGTTTAACTCTTTAATATATATATTAATTTATCTAATTACCCCGTTATATTTTATACAAAAATTTCAAAACGAAATATAATTCATTTTGAATTCAGTAACATATAATTAGAATCTAATATATTTTCTATCAAATTTAGTACCACCCTTTTCCGAATACAGAAGTTCGAAAATAAGTATAATTTTTTTTTTCTAAATTTAGTATATTTAAATTAAAATTTAATATATTTTCTATCAAATTGAACACAATTTTTTTTCTGCTTGACCAATTGATTGGAGGTTCATACCAATTGATTAGCTTATGATGAATTATAGACAGTACTAAATTTGATAAAAATATATACTAGATTTTAATTAAATGATGTTGAATTGATGAAGAATTATATTTTATTTCAAACTTGTTGTACCAAAAAAATTAAGGATAATTTGGTAAATTTGTAGTTGAAGCACATGAAACTTTACATGTAGGGAACAAAAATAATTTTTTTTAACGCATGGACTAAAAAAAAGTTGAGTTTATCTAAAAAAAATTTAAGATAATTTTTCTTTGGTATATATATATATATATATATATATATATATATATATATATAAAAGTAATTAAAAACTGTGATTGTGAACAGTAATTATGAACATTATAGGATGAACAATACATAATTTTTTTAATATGTATATACCCTCAATACCAGTGAGCCTCACTCGTAGGGACTTCACAGTAAGATAGATTGTTGCCCCGGCTTTTTCAGGGATGGGCAGCTTGCCCTTTCTTACCCTTTTCTTAGCCCGCACAGATCTTATTTAGTTAGAGTGCTACGAAATCTTTACGATTACCATTCACATAGTAGTTACTAGGAAAAAGATTGAGATATGGAAAGGATGGTAGGTTCACAAAAACAAAGAAGTTGGTAACATAATCATTTGCATTAAGAAGAGCTTATATTATAAGCCATCATACAAACTGAGAAAATTAACAACATAGATACAGATAATCGATGTACATAGTAACATACTAGCAAGCATATAGTATTGGCATATTTTACAGGACATATTTTACATGACGGACCTTATGGATTTACGATGGTGGAGGACATAATTGGGCAGTAGGAAAGCACTTACAAATTCGGAGGGTTGGAACTTGAGCGAGACGTGCTAATTTATAACTTGAGCACTTACAACCAACTGGCCAAGTTGGGCCGGTTGGTTGTATAATTGATTTCGTATATATATATAAAATTAACCTTATCCTTATGTACTTATATGGGCTCGGAAATTGAATAAATAATATTATTTATTTTTATTTTTATAACTCCGAGGTTAAAGAATTAGATTTTAATTATGCTCGATATATATTTAAGATACTTAATAATATATTTTTTTAAATTCAGATTAGACTAATCAAATTTTACTTCTAAATTTTAAACGTAAAAAAAATTTAATATTAAAAAATTTTACACGCTAGTTAGAAATATTATATATATTTAAAAATATTAATTTAAAAAAATTGCATAAAATTAATTCCTTTTATTCGGGCGTCTAGATCACTGTAACACGCAGCAAACTCACACAGGATATATATATATAGATATAGATATATGATGCAGACCTTCTGCAGTATTGCATTGTAAACCATTGTCCCGGACGCCTGGATCAATCCAAGCGTATCTGATATTTTTTTAATAAATAATTTCTTAATCATATAATATACTCAGTGAACCTCTAAAATTTTTTATTTCAAATATTATAACTTCAGAGGGTTGATTAAATCGTAAGAGAATAAAAATACTTATTAACTTAAATCCACTATAACTCAACTCCTAAATCCTAAAATCTTAAACGCTAAACACATATAATATAACTCGTAAATATCTAAATTTTTTTATTTTGAACATTAATTATAACATAAGAGAGATAATTAAATCCTAAGAAAATTTTTTATTAGTTTAAACCCGCTATAACCTAATATTTAAATCTTTAAATCTTAAATCCTAAATATATATGAAAAATTAAAAAAAACGAAAACAAAAGAAAAGTCTACTAAAATGAATTCAATCCAAGGGTTCTTGGATTGACTCAGACGCCTTGTATTCAATATAGGCTGTTCTGGAAGCGAATGACGGGGATGACAAGTCACTAAAGCACAACCCATGGAGATGATGATGGGGAGCGGATGCAGACGCCTGCGAGATTAACATGAGTGTAAAGGGGATGCACTAGAAGATATTCCGGTGGAGCCCTCTCCGACGTTAAGTTAGCCCTCTCCGACGCTCAAGTTAGCACTCTATCACAAGTCCTTCCCGTCAAGTCTAATCAAAGGCAGTGTGACTGACTGATTAAACTGGTGGCATGATGAAGGGGAGCGAAGTATCCGTGGGGCCCATATCACCGTTCCTTCTCTCTTGACGACTTGTCGAGTCCTAGAAATCGAAACATTCATCCCTTGCCCCAAGGAAGTCCTTTGAGTTAATCCAAGAGTCCTTCCAAGTTTCAAGGTCCGGTAATGATAGTTGTCTATCACCCATTAAGAGCGCATGAGTATCTTAATGGCAAGAGAGCGTTTCAGCGAATAGAATGCTACCATGTGTGAGGATCTTTTCTACGTGATTTCCCTCTGATACGCTTAGCAGGGCTATACCAACCGACGACCATAATAAAGGGCGATGCCTCGAGATTGGTAGTTATCACCGTTCACGTATTGTGCCTTTATTCTTCGCACGAGAGCGACTCCTTCCCTATAAAAAGGGAAGGTGAAAATGGCCTTCCATCTTCTTGCACCGCTGACTATCAGAGCTTGGGCCTTCCGTCTCTATTGACTAGAGTTTTCCTTCGCTAGGACTTCTTCTTCATGCATAAGTCTCATTCACTTCCGTCTTCTCCTCTTCTTCATTACCATGGGCAAGGATGAAAAGGGAAAGAAGGTTCAAGATAGGAAGGAGAGGTCTGAGGAGGAAGGGACGTATCGTTCGGAGTGGTATGAAGCCACCTCCTCGAAGGTCAAGACAAACACATTGAGAGCCGCCTGTAAAGCGTATGACATTTCGGCGGAGTTAGAGGTTAAGGTCCCCAGGATAGACCAGTCTCCAGTAGAACCTCCCTTAGGAATTTTTCACCTTTTTCTTAGGACAGGTAGAGTTTGGTCTTCGTTTTCCTCTTCCTTCCTTTTTCATGGACATATCTGAGTACTTTGATATCCCCTTACACAAGATGACTCCCAACGCCTTCGCTCAGATGGGCGGTGCGTTTATCCTTTTCAAACTTTTCAACATACCTTTTGTTGGGTTTCCCCACGGAGATTCTGGGTCGCACATGGGAAACCACTCCATGTCCATGGATTAAAATTTTTAATCCTAATGAAGAACAATCTCTCAAACGTCCGTCTCATCATCGTGCTAATCGATTCGAGCGATCGCTTGAACAAACATATTGTTCTAGCAATCAATCTCGTCCAACCGATTAGCCGCGGAATAGACGATGAGTGTGTTGGACCTTGGATGACTAGAGAGGGGGGGGGGGTGAATGTAGCCAGACAACGAAACTTTAGCGCTTTTGAAGTTCTGCACCTCAAATGTTAGTAGCACAGCGGAAGCTAAAGAAAACAGAGTATGCAGAAATGAAAACTCTAAGCTACGAGCAAACACAAAAACGCTAACAAGACGATTTACAAGGTTCGGGGATAACTTGCCCCTATTCTTTGGCGTGCCCTTAAGGTGGGCGATCCCTTGATCGTCGGCAGATCAAGCCCCAGAAAATCCGGATAATAAGCAACCTCCTTCTCGGTGGAGTAACCTCTCCACAGCGTTTCAACAAGGATAGAGTATAAGCACAATGAAACACAAGAAAGATCTTACAGAACACTTAGAACAGCAAGAACTCAGACAAACTTCCCTCGAGCTCCACTCAGCGCAGATCTCACACAAGAATCCCCTCCTTCGCGTCTTCTCGCAGATGGACTCGCCAAGCTTTCTGACTCTTCTGCCCAATGCTCAAGTAATAGTTGGTTGCTTTAGAGATCACAGTTGCTTGCTCAAGAGATGATTAACGTAATCGAACAAGCACAAGAATGCAGTTAGAAGAAGTTGCAGTAAGCTCTAGCGAGAAGTCTCTCATCCACTTCTCCAATACGCAGCTTAAGTCTTCTCCACCAGCGCCAAGTCACCACCTCACTGCAGCCTCCAGCTACTCACCTGCCAACGCCAGCTACCACCGAGCTCTCCCTGGACACTCTGAGCTTCCCTCAGCCATGCTCCAGTCACCAGCTCCAGTCAGCAGCTCCAGCCGTTGCAACTTGAGATGGCAAATGGACAAACCTGCTCCAAGGAAAGACCTCCATTGACTCTCCTTGAGCATTTGAATCCATCCCTGTCACCTGCAGCTTAATCAGACCATTAGCACAACATATCACACAGAGAATTATGCATCAGAGATTAATAGCAGGGAAATCAGATGTGTTTAGATTGTCTGACAGTGCATTTGAATTAAAGTGATCGGTCACCGGACCGATCAGGACTATCCCAGACCGATCAGGCTCCAGCCTGATCGGTCCCCAGTGACAAACTTGGGATCTCAAACTCGTATGATCGGTCACCCTGACCGGTCATCAAATCGGTCACCAAACTGATCCAGAACTCAGCTTGCCACAATCCCGCCTGAAATACACTGGCTGATCGGTCACCAGACCGATCAGGATGATCCCAGACCGATCAGGCTCCAGCCTGATCGGTCAGGGTGAGAAACCTCGCGACATTTGATCATTCAGACTGATCGGTCACGATTTCTCCCTGATCGGTCCCCAGATCGTTCAGAAGCTGATCAACGGGGGAACTCAACTCTCTGTGTGCTCCCTGATCGGTCACCAGACCGATCAGGAGCCAAGCAGTGAGGAAACTGCCTGCTCCCTAATCGGTCACCGGATCGATCAGGAGCCGGGCAGTAGGTTCCCAGGCTCACTGAGTGCTCCCTGATCGGTCACCAGACCGATCAGTCATTGCTGGATCGGTCACCAAACCGATCCACGAAGGAGCACCGTGCCAACCTCTCTGATCGGTCACCAGACCGTTCCAGGCAAGGTCAAATCTCCTCTAAGTCATGAGAACAAGCCTCCGGCCTATCTCTGACTCGTACCATGCCCAGCTTCCCTCACTGGGACTTCAACCTAGCCCTCCAAGCTAGGACCTGGCTTTACTCACCAGGGTTTCAGTCACCCGACTTCACTCACCGGGACCTGGCTTCACTCACCAGGGTTTCAGTCACCCGGCTTCACTCACCAGGATTTCATCCAACCTAGTCCTCCAGACTAGGACTTTTCACCTAACCCTCCAAGTTGGGATTTTTCACCTAACCCTCCAAGTTAGGACTTTTCACCTAGCCCTCCAAGCTAGGACTTTTCACCCAACCCTCCAAGTTAGGACTTTTCACATTTAGCCCTCCAAGCTAGGATTTTTCTACACATAACCCTCCAGGTTAGGACTTTCCAACACCTAGCCATCCAAGCTAGGATTTCATATAACCTAGTCCCACTAGGTATGCCTAGTCCACGACCAGGACTTAATCATAATCATAGTCACCCTAAACTAAAATCGATGTTAACACCAAAATAACAATCAGGGTTAGACTGAATCAACAATCTCCCCCTTTTTGTTGTTTGACAACCCGATTTTAAGTTTAGGGATTTGAAACCAATATTCTCAAATTCCAGAATCATAGGGGAATCAGGATCCTCCCCCTACAACCATTAAACTCATAATAGTCCTAAACTTAACCAACCTCACTCTCCCCCTTTGTCAAACACCGAAAAGGTCTGGAGACGGGTTGTTAAGTTTAACCATACTCCCCCTCAACCCTAGAGGTATCCCAAAATAATAAAGGATATGATTTAATTTTGAAGGCATATGAAAACATATGATAAAGACATAAAACATGGCAAAGCAATCATATGATCATATGAAGTCATAAGCATAGCAACGCATATATCAGGATGGTAGTCATATGAGCAACTATATAAACCAACAGTAAGCATCAGATATGAAAATCAGGCATAATGTTAGATGCATCATACATCAAAACCAGACAACTAAGTAGATGCATATCAATGCATCAAAATCAAGGTAGATGCGGCACAAGGCCATAAAAGTTAAGTCATGAGGCATACAACCCGAAAGTCATACAATCCAAACAGTCAGATAGGCAATTCACAAGCAGATGCAGAGTATATCAACCATCGGCGAGGGGGGGGTCATCATTCATAGGGTCATCCATCGTGGCATCATCAGGAGCAAAAGACCCAAGTGCAGCACTACCAGAGGGCGCATCTCCCGAAAATGTGTGGCAGCGCCACTCATCATTCCAAGTCTGCCGTAGCGTACGGACCCCGGAGACATCAGACTCCACCGCGGTCAGTCTGCGATTGAAGGAGCGAAATCCCGACCGAACCTCCTCGCGATAGAGCTCTCGCAAATTAAGATCATGCTGGATCGTCCGATCCAACTCGGAAATCTGCCATCGTAGGTCCGGGTCTGGCTCGTAGTCGTAGTCGGCAGCAGCAGTGGGAGCCTCCTGATGAGCAGCTGGGGCTGCTGGTATCTGAGCATGCGCACCCCTAGGAAGCTCGCCTAAACCCCGCCTATCCTTCCATACAAGAGTCTGATCGTCTGGCCCAACAATAATACCAGATTTGGCAAACGCGTGTTTGCCCAATCGGCAATCCTGTCTGACCATGGGCACTGTCCTGCCCTTAGTCACATCAACACCTACTGACATAAGCCAGTCTGTGATGACATGACCGAACAACATATAGACAGTGCGACGACTGGGCTCACGATAGGAAATGATGGACTGAAAGATGCTCTCAATAATGTCAAAGTCAAGGCGGCAATGCATGCCATAGAGCATCAAGCAGTGGTAGGTCCGGATCTCGGTCAAGGGTTTTGAAGTGATCCGCAGGATACAGTTGGTGATTATCTTGAAGAGTACGTAATCAGTAGGAGAAAGTCGAAGGGCCGCAAAAGTCAGGAAATCGGGACCTAACTCATCAAGACCAGTCGGTCGAGGATGTCCGAAGAAGTGCTGGTAAATGCTATCAGGGGTAACGTCCGCAAAGGGAGGCAGCAAGGGGTCAGGAAGCTCAGGGTAGATGTATTAGGACCGAAAAGAATTTAGATATCTCCACAATGATATGATATTGTCCACTTTGGGCCTAAGCCCTCATGGTTTTGATCTTGGGCTCTCCCAAAAGGCCTCATTCCAATGGAGATATCTTTTTTCCTTATAAGCCTATGATCTTTCCCATATGTTTTCGATGTGGGACTATGTTTGTAACCTTGCAACCCCAACAATCCCCCCCTCAAACAAAGGACCACAAGCCCCCCTCAAGCGGAAACCCTTTCCGTTTGATGTCCGATCCTCAACCCACCAGGACTTTCTGCCCCTCGGTCCACCCGACCTACTAGGATTTCACCGCTTAGCCGTAACTAGGACTTCTCTGCCTGGTGTCTGGTCCTCTTGATCAAGACACGGGAGCCCACACATCCTTTATTCAAGGCTTAACCCACATGGTTAGATATGGATCATGGCTCTAGCTCGTGCTTCTTCCGGCGGTTAGTCCGGTGAAAAGCGACCTGGCTCTGATACCAATTATTAGGACCGAAAGGAATTTAGATATCTCCACAATGGTATGATATTGTTCACTTTGGGCCTAAGCCCTCATGGTTTTGCTCTTGGACTCTCCCAAAAGGCCTCATTCCAATGTAGATATCTTTTTTCTTTATAAGCCTATGATCTTTCCCATATGTTTTCGATGTGGGACTATGTTTGCAACCTTGCAACCCCAACAAGATGGAGTAAAAATTTGGCGATCGACGAGCGCCAAGATACTCTGCCAGGATGTCATAAGAAAAATCAAGGTCCCTCTTGGTGACACGAGTAGTAAACTCAAAGCCACCTTGAGGACCTTGTTGAAGGTTGTTGTAGAACTCCGAGACAAGATCATAGTTTATCGTCCGCTCCAGGGAGAGGAGAAAGCCAAGGTTGTAGAAGGTGACTATCTCCATGATGGAGGGACAGTGCTCGGATAGAAAAGGAACATCAATTGATCGGTAGGAGTGCAACTTAAAAGTTCAGGATTGAAAAGCCTGCTCGTAGGCAGCATTTGGAAAACGAGAATTGGAAGAAGACTAAGGCCTTCGGGAGGGCGCGGATGAAGAAGGGTCTTTGCCCTTTGAACCACCCTCCATAGGTTCTTTTCCCTTGGATGATCTTCTAATGGATTTGAAGAATTGATCATGGCGATAGATTTGATCAAGATCAGATAGGATCACGACACAAATTGATAATCAGATGAACAAGATCGAATTGATCATATGAACATAAGTTTAATCAAGGAACCAAGATTCGATTACGGGAAGAATAATCAAGTGACCATAAGACATTGATCAAATGAGGTTAATCAGTAAAATTGAAATGTCATGGCAAGGAAGGGTCACGACAAAAACATAGGGTCACGGCACAAGACACACCACAACACAAAATGAAGATCATGATTAGCGCAAACTCATAGTCTATGAACTGATCTGCAAGAAAAGCTAACAAAAAAATGCTTACTTAGGTGCCATTTATGATTTGTGAAGAAGATATTGAAGTCTGGAGAAACGCTCGCGCTTTCGGCGTAAGAAAGGAGTGCAAAACCTTGAGCAAGCACTACTAGAATTTTTGCATTCAACAACACATAATCGACAACGGTTTTTTGATAAAGTGTTGTTTTATGTCAATTTAACAACAGTTTTAGTATTAACCGTTGTTGTTGTTGGTCTGTATACGTAAAAAGACAACAGTAATAACAAAATATTGTCGTATGTATACTCAACGACAACAGTTATAAAATAACTGTTGTCTATAGGCGGGATTTACAACAACTGATGTGATAAACTGTTGTCTATTATGACAATAGACAACAGTTATATTAAACTGTTGTTGTTGTATTGTTGTGCTGTTCAAGCAATAAACAAAATCAACGGTGGATATCCAACTGCAAAAAAACAACGAACTATTGAATCCTCATTCTCTTATTTTTGCCGTGCCCTAGCTTCTCCGCCCGAACCCCACCCTTGCCGACCCCTCTCCCTCCCTCCTTTCCCTCTCGCCCGATGTCACCCTTCGCACACGAAATCGCCGCACAAGAAGTTCGTGCAAGAAATCGCCGCACAAGGTTTCGTCGCCGCTCCATCTTCATTTCGCTCAAATGTTTCATCGTCGCCCCTCACGGTCAATGGCGGGATCACTGGATTCAGCCCTAGGTATCTTTTTCAAGTTGTCCTAATGGTCATCTCTTATTTCCTTCTACTTCTCCTTCATTCTCTTCTTTGCCCTCTCTTCGATTCTCCACTTGGAGAACCCACCGTCTCCCTTGCTCTACCTCCACTTGGGAAGAGCAAAAGATGGTTGAGATCTGGAAGTAGCTACAGCCACGAACCTTTAGGATGAAGGTATGTTGCTTCTTTTACATCCTTTATTAGCAATAGAATCTAAATATGTTAGCTATGTAGGTTTCATGATAGCTTCTTAGCAGCTCTCAGCAATATATTGTATTACTTTCCTTTGGTGTTGCCTGAAGCAAAGAAGTTGTTGTTACTTAGTGATAGTTTGATAAATAATCACTAAAGGAGTTTCCTCTACACTAGTTTGTTACTAGATCCAGAAAGGAGTTCTTGCGGAGACGTGTCTTCTTAGCAGCTCTTGCGGAGATGTGTAAGTATAGCATTTAATTTTGAAGCTATATCAGATTGAAGCTATATCAGATTACTAGATCCAGAAAGGAGTTTCCTCTACACTTGTTTGTTAACAACAGTTTTGAATCCTATCGCATTAACAATAGTTTGTAGAAATATAAAAGTTGGCTCTACCGAGATTCAGATACATGGTCCATCTAAAAGAGAAAGTCTTCTGTCTTCTATCATTCAGGAGAATCCTGACCTTATTGTGGTGGATTATACCGTGCCTGATGCTGTAAATGGTATTGTTTTCCATTTAGCTTTTGTTGTTTAATATGATTTCTTTCTTTGCTAAAATCTCCAAGCCATATTTATGCAAGGAATTGTAAAGACATATGTCTCATCAATATTTAAGATTAACCTAGATTTTGCACAATACTATGATCTTTGCATTTTGATTAACATGCATAAATCATGCTTCAGTGAAAGTAACATAACTTTACTTTTAATAAACATTGCCTTTGGTAACAAGTTTTCAGTAACTTACAGAGCTAGGAAATTTTTGTGGTATTTGTCCTTGGTTTACAGTTTGTTTGATTGTTTCTTTTTTATTTCCTTATGTATCAATTTTTATTTGCATTAGTAAATTAATTTTATCTCAGTATACATACCTGTTTTTGTTAATGCAGCAAATGCTGATCTTTATTGCAAACTTGGTGTGCCATTTGTAATGGGGACAACTGGCGGAGACAGACATATCTTGTACTTCTCTTTTTCATTAGGTTGTAGCATTTCTTGCAGCAATGGAAATCATGGCAGATCAGTTTCCTGGAGCATTTTCAGGTTATTCTCTAGAGGTATATGAATACCATTTTTTCTAAGTCCTGAAGAGTGCTGAATGAATTGAAAGTAGATTACACTAGTGGAAATTAGATTAGAGATCATTTATATTGTGTTGCTAGCGAAAATCATAAGTTAATAAACAGGGTTTGCTGAATTGAGGATTTCTAATTTATCATTGTAGCTAGAAATAAAAAAGATAACTATAAGCATGTTTTTTCAGGGTGGGAATTCTGACCATGTATCATTTTATCATTTCAGATCAATGCTTATAAACTTGTTTGAAGTCTTGGGAGATTGTTGTTAAACTTTTGCTCTCTTTAGTGCAAATCCTTCTCTATTAGAAAAAGAGTGCCACAGAAGAGAGAGTAAGTTTCATCGTCCAAAAGCTACATTGGTATGTTATAAAAAAAATTTGCAAATAATTTCATTATGCTTTGACATTTTTTTGTTAGCTTTTCTACACACTTGGCATTTGAGCTTCTATTTAGGGCTTAAAGACAACCTCTTATATTGTAATTGCCAATGCTTAAGTGAGTTCCCTGGAACAGTCCTGCTGGCCCATAAACCTCCTTTGGCAGCTCCTTGGTGGTTATGTCCAAAGGTATTCTTCTTCAAACATGCATCGGTTCATTTTCAATTTTGAAATGTTCCATTGGCTTCATCTTTTAATGATTTATTACAGGTACTCTATATGCGCAGCAATCATACAAAGTGAGTGAGTCGTTTCCTTTCAAGTGGATAAATAAAAAGTGGAGGGAAGGTTTTTATGTTACTGCAATGACAACTGCTGGCAATAGGTGGGCTGTCGTTATGTCTCGCAATGCTGGTTTCTCTGATCAGGTCAGTTTCATTTCTCACGTTTTAAAACGTACTAGAATTTTTACATTCAACAACACATAATTGACAACGGTTTGTTACTAAAATATCATGCCAAATCGACAACAAATTTGTTACTAAAATATTACTTCCCATCCTTTTAGTAACAAATTTTTGCATTCAAATATCATAGTACTCGAAATAGTAGTGGACAGACTGGATTTGGCATGACTAATTGTATGATCGTATGAAATTAACATAAATATAAACACATTCATCCAATAGAAATTCCTTCAATACATTTTTTTTCAATATATTTTGGAGCTTCAGCAGTTCTGCCTAACATCCCTGATTGGATACAATTCTTCAATATATTTTTTTATTTGCCTAAACAGACACAGTTTGTGATTCAGAATTTGATTCTGAATCACAAACAATCAATCAAGAACATGTGTCAGATATTTAATATGGTCGTCTGAGTATTTTCCTTGAAAAGTGGTTGCAAGTCTGTAAATGTCTAGATAAGCCAAGCTAGCAGTTTCCTTATAATTGCAAGCGCTGATACATACATATTTTTTGTTTGTTTGTTTGTTAGTTTGTTATTTTTGTTATTTGTTGATACATATCTTCATGGATCATTTTTTATTGGACATATGCATTTAATAGAATAACTAATTAGAGTGTTTGTTCTCTTTTTTCCAGCTACAGGGACTTGTTCGTGATCATGTTCGAAGACCATTAATCTGACCTTCCAAGCTATAATTTTTGTGATTTGAACTTCATTGTAAGTTTAGTTGGGTCAGAATTATATATAATTTGAACTCTTATAATTTGGACAGAAGATACTTTTGTGGTTTCGTCTGTAGAAAGGTTGTGGTGGATCTTTATTGTAAATATGTTGATGATGTTTGATATATATAGTTTTTGTTTCGAGGTTAAATTATTGCCTTTTAATTGAAAATATAATGGAAATATCTTTGTTGTCAAATTGGTATGAAACTGTTGTCATTGATAAACGACAACACAGTAATAAACTGTTGTCGAATATAATAAAAGACAACGGTGAATTAGGTATACGACAACAGTTAAACACCGTTGTTAAAACTCATCTAAACGACAACAGTGAAAATCCTAAACGACAACAGTGATAAACTTTTGTTATTGATATACGACAACGGTTATAAAACTGTTGTCGAATATAATAAAAGACAACAGTGAAAAACTGTTGTCGAATGTGATATACGACAACAGTGGAAAACTGTTGTCAAACTGTTGTCATAGACCAAACGACAACAGTGATTCACTGTTGTCGTAGACCCCCCCTTTAACAACATGGCCTTTAACAACAGTGGTATTTGGCATACGACAACAGTGATTCACTGTTGTTGAATGCATTTTTTCTAGTAGTGAAGAAAGGAACTTGCAGAAGACAAGGAAAAGCTTATAGGACACCTTCTCAGGATCGCACACGCACAAGATCTCACGCGCAAGAAGAACTCACGCACAGGAGGAGAGAGGTTTTCGGCACTGAGGGGTTTTGGCGATGAAGAGTTTCGGCGCTTAGGGCACGGGAAGATAGGGTATACACCGAAGTTAATCGGTTGGTGGATCGGTCCACCAACCACAATTTAATGCGATTGAACGGATCACCGTTCGATCTGATAGCGCCCAGATCGATCAATCTCCGGCCTGATCGGACTGGCCTGGTCCTGATCGGTCAGGGTGACCGATCAGGCAGGCTCCTGATCGATCGACTGATCGATCAGGAAGCGAACAGTGGGTTTGGAGGTTTTTCCATGAGCCCCCTGATCGGTCTATGGACCGATCACCACAGGGTGCCAGATCGGTCCAGGGACCGATCCAGACCAACACAGAATGTTTGGTCAGTTTTTGCGATGTGTGTTGGGACCGGGTGCATGTTGATATGGATGCGAGTTCGTAATTTTAAAATTAATTACGTGCAGCGGAAGGTTTAGCATAAATAATTTTCCAAATTATTTAACCACACATCTAAGCATGCAACCTTATCTTGTGTAGACATGATCATATATTTAAAATTTTGCAGAAACGTAAACTAATTTACGTATTACCTCGCGTAACTCGAAGGAAGGGACGAGATCCAACCGTAAGCGTCCCTCGGAAGCTCCGCCTCTATTCGCATCCACGCCGAGTATCTTCGGGATGACTTCGCAAGGCCAAGAGTTTCGTGTTCTCGAGAACTACTAGATTCTCCGAGAACGCGAGAAGAAACCAAGAGAGAAGTAATCATATCGGAAAAACTCACCACCAAGGTTGGCCGGAATCACAATTCCGGCGAGGAGGAGGAAGATGACTTGCGCCCAATCCCAAGGTGATGATGGCCGAAGAGGAAGATCGTCCCAACGGAAGAACTTCGTCGCCTCGGTGCTTCTCCTTGTGCACACGGCAAGAAGAAGGGAGAAGAAGGGAGAGGCCGGCCAAGAGAAAGAAGGGAGAAGAGGGAGAGAGCCCAAGCAAGAATACTTTGATTATTTTGAATGATCTCCAAGCCTTGCCTTGGGTCCTTTATATAGTGGTCTCTCAACCGCCAAGTCTCTTTTTTTCTTATGGAATAAATTTTCATAAGAAATTTATCATATAAATTTTCTATGACTTATTCCATCATGCCAAGTCTTGATTTTATATCATGGTTAAAATCATATTTTAATTCATGATAAAAATCAACCAAGTATCTTTGTGGAATAAATTTTCATAAGAAATTTATCATATAAATTTCTTTATCATGGTAAATCAATCCATGATTGATTTTATAAAATAAAATAAACCAATCCATGGTTCATTTTAATTTCCATGAAAAATAAATTTCTTTATATAAATTTCTTTATCATGGTAAATCAATCCATGATTGATTTTATAAAATAAAAAAAACCAATCCATGGTTCATTTTAATTTCCATGAAAAATAAATTTTATATAAATTTCTTTATATAAATTTCTTTATCATGGTAAATCAACCCATGATTGATTTTATAAAATAAAATAAACCAATCCATGGTTCATTTTAATTTCCATGAAAAATAAACCAACCTTTGGTTTATATAAAAAATTTATATCATCCATAATTTTATAAAACAAACAACACTTGATTTATTTTATAAATTGAACCAAATAATTTGGTTCCCTCCCTTTGTTGTGGCAGGCCAAGCAAAGAGGGTGGGGACCCTCTTTGGCCGGCCTATCCAGGCCACGCCCCAATGAATTAAACTCATTTAATTCATCTATTAAGTCTTCAAAAGACTTAGCCATTTTACGCTTCCGATGCGTCTCTGAAAAATTCAGATTCGACTTATCGTTTGACTCAACCAAACCTAATCTCTCTTGATTGAAAAATCCAATTTTCAACTCGTTTTAAATCCCTCGGATTACTCGTAGTGCGTGTGACTAAATAGGCTTTCGATTTATGTTGGCCGTCTATAATTAACCAATTATAGAACGATCATGAGTGACACCTAGTAGTACATCATGATCCCCAATTAATCGAAAGATCAACGGTTGACCTCAGAAATAATTCTGAAACCCTTCAGCAGCTCTAATGAATCGTGCCTCATTCCCTTCAGCATCTTATACCCACTTGGTTCAGGACATGGTCTGTTTGTGTCAGTCCCCACTAGATGACTACGTCACACCTAGCCCAAGTAGTGTCTTTCTCGTCATTTGGATTTCTAATTACTCTCATGTATTTAAGAGACTCATACTCTAAACATGATATGCTCTGGCCAGAGGCTTTGAGTAACAATCCAACGATAGGCCTGGGTATACATCTCCTCGCAAGGAGTGGTGAATCCTTTGTAGGCTGTTCAAACATCTTCGGGCACTTCGGCTTATACCCAATCATCCTGGGTCCACACCTCCTTGGAGATGCTTGCTTAAGATGTCAAAGTATAAGTCTCCATGACCAAGATGACTTGAACACCGCAAGTCAAAGGAACATCGCACTTAAGCTGCAGTAAGAACTTCACTGACATATCTATATGTAGACTACCATATGAAGTTTTACAGCCAGTCACTCCAATGAACTAGTTCCCTTAACTAGCATTCATGTTTATCTCCAGACATCCCAATGTCACCAGCCAGTGAGAATCAGCTGATTAGAGAATAACCCATCCTAGTCTCAACAGAATTGATAGTGTCCGTATTTATCAATTCATCGACTAGGGACAATTTCAATACTTCACAATTGCACATGTAGAGATAATCACTAGTTATGAATTCATCACAAATTCTCTCATGCTGTGAATTGTATTGCGGTCATTCAGTAAATGAGTTTAAGATCTCAATCAAATACATAACATGTATACTCAAATAGTGAATATTTATTTATTAAAATAAATGATTACAATCATAAGGCGATTGCCTTAGGACACTTTTCTCATATCACTAACAATGTGTTCTGTGACCCCTCTGATCGATCTGTGGACCGATCACCATAGAAGATGCCAGATCAGTCCAGGGACCGATCAACCATATGCCTGATCGGTTCGGTGACCGATCAGGCTTCCTGGTAATTCTTGATACGATCTGAAATTTTCAGTTTTAGATTCCCAATCGATTTCGGATCAGATCTGATAAAGTTTATCGATCTTGGAAATGATCACTTGACTAAAATTGATCCCTAAACCAGGATTAAAGGTCTTTATGGGTTTACAAGCACTTTGCTCCACTGAGTCAAACTCAATCAACAAACATTCACTCATTTTCAAACAAGTTTGTATCAAATTCAAGTCTCCAATCAAGTTTCCTTGATTGAAATGTTCAAGTATGATCATGGAGCCAAGTACACATATGTTATGCATTGGTTTTCCCATACTTGGTCGCCAAAGTGATTTTTATCTCGTCAACTAAATTTCTCAAGGGATGCATTGACATTTTGAGAAATTGAGTTGATCCTAGCATCTCACCCCATTTCTAGCAAACAAAAGTGTTTTGGTAAACCTTATAGTTTGTGTGAGATGTCCCCAAGTTACCCAATTGTATCCCAACAATAGAATTAATCATGAAGGATTTTGAATGCATTTTGATGTCTATGAAGAGCGACACATTCCCAACTCCCTTCTTAAGAAGCTAAACTCATTTTCGGAGAGTGGTTTAGTGAAAATGTCGGCTGGGTTTGATTTGGACTCTACATGTGAGAGTACAATATCTCCCCTAGCAACATGATCTCTAATGAAGTGGTGACGTATTTCAATATGCTTAGTTCTAGAGTGATGAACTGGATTCTTAGTTAGGTTAATTGTGCTAATGTTGCCACACAACACTTGCACACCCTTATAGCTTAATCCATAGTCCTCTAGAGTATGTATCATCCACAACAATTGTGATACGCTCTCTCCCATGACGATATATTCTGCCTCGGTCATGGAGAGAGCAACACAATGTTGCTTCCGACTTGACCAACTAACTAGAGATGATCCTAGGAATTGGCAACCCCCACTTGTGCTTTTCCGATCCAACTTACATCCAGGATAGTCGGAATCGATCGGTATAGCCAATTAGATCAAATGATTCGGTACGGGGGTACCAAAGACCAACTCCAATTGCGCCCTTAAGGTATCTCAAAATTCGTTTAACAGCAATTAGATGAGATTCCTTGGCACAGACTTGCTACCTAGCGCATATACCCACAGCAAAGAGTATATCAGGTCGACTAGCTATGAGGTATAGCAGACTACCTATCATGCTCCGATATTGAGTCAAATCAACAGGTATACCACTCTCATCATTGTCTAATCTTGTGTTTGTAGCCATGGGAGTGGTTACCTCTTTTGAATCACTCATATTGAATTTTCGAAGCATCTCTTGAGTGTACTTTGATTGGTGCACATGGATTCCGTCGCGAGTTTGCTTGATTTCAAGTCCAAGGAAGAAAGTCAACTCTCCCACTAGACTCATTTCAAATTTACTCTCCATGTGTCAAATAAACTCATTTAAATAACCTTTGTTGTTTGAGCCACAAATTATGTCATCGACATATACTTGGGCTACAAATATATTGTCACCATCTCTACGTAGAAACAGTGTAGGGTCTATTTGGCCTCTAACAAAGCCGTTTTCAATTAGATAGGTCGACAACCGCTCATACCAAGCTCGGGGTGCCTGTTTAAGGCCACAGAGTGCCTTTTTGAGCTTAAATACGTGGTTTGGGAATTCTGTATTCTCAAACCCCGGAGGTCGTTCGACATAGACCTCTTCTCTAATCAAATCATTTAGAAAGGCTGATTTGACATCCATTTGATATAACTTGAAACCTCGATGTGCTGCAAATGCTAGCATCAATCGGATGGACTCTAATCGTGCCACGGGAGCATAAGTCTCATCATAATCAAGGCCTTCAACTTGACTGTAGCCTTTGGCTACTAAGCGTGCCTTGTTTCTTATGATTTCTCCCTTATGGTTCAATTTATTTTTGAAGACCCATTTAGTTCCAATGATGGTGGCCTTCTTAGGTCTATGAACTAAGTCCCAAACTTGACTTCTCTCGAATTGACCTAGTTCATCTTGCATCGCAATGATCTGTTAGTAATATGAGAGAAGTGTCCTAAGGCAATCGCCTTATGATTGTAATCATTTACTTTAATAAATGAATATTCACTATTTGAGTGTACATGTTTGTGTATTTGATTGAGATCTTAAACTCATTCACTGAATATCCGCAATACCATTCACAGCATGAGAGAATTTGTGATAAATTCACAACTAGTGATTATCTCTACATGTGCAATTGTGAAGTATTGAAATTGTCCCTAATCGATGAATTGATAAATACGGACACTATCAATTCTGTTGAGACTAGCATGGGTTATTCTCTAATCAGCTGATTCTCACTGGCTGGTGACATTGAGATGTCCGGAGATAAACATGAATGCTAGTTAAGGGAACTAGTTCATTGGAGTGATTGGCTGTAAAACTTCATATGGTAATCTACATATAGATATGTCAATGAAGTTCTTACTGCAGCTTAAGTGCGATGTTCCTTTGACTTGCGGTGTTCAACTCATCTTGGTCATGGAGACTTATACTTTGACATCTTAAGCAAGCATCTCCAAGGAGGTGTGGACCCAGGATGATTGGGTATAAGCCGAAGTGCCCGAAGATGTTTGAACAACCTATAAAGGATTCACCACTCCTTGCGAGGAGATGTATACCCAAGGCCTATCGTCGGATTATTACTCGAAGCCTCTGGCCAGAGCATCACATGATCTGAGTATGAATATCTCAGATACATGAGAGTAATTAGAATCCGTTGGACGAGAAAGACATTGCTTGGGCTAGGTGTGACGTAGTCAGCCTAGTGGGGACTGACACACATAGACCATGTCCTGAACCAAGTGGGTATAAGATGGTGAAGGGAATGAGGCACGATTCATTAGAGCTGCTGAAGGGTTTCAGAATTATTTCTGAGGTCAACCGTTGATCTTTCGAATTAATTGGGGATCATGATGTACTACTAGGTGCCACTCATGATCGTTCTATAATTGATGAATTATAGACGACCAACATAAATCGAAAGCCTATTTAGTGACACGCACTACGAGTAATCCGAGGGATTTAAAACGAGTTGAAAATTAGATTTTCTGATCAAGAGAGATAAGTCGAATCTGAATTTTTCAGAGACGCATCGGAAGCATAAAATGGCTAAGTCTTTTGAAGACTTATTGGACGAATTAAATGAGTTTAATTCATATGGTCTTTGCTTGGGTTTGGTCGGCCAAAGAGGGTCCCCACCCTCTTTGTTTGGCCGGCCACATCAAAAGGGAGAACCAAGTTGCTTGGTTCAAGTTATAAAATAAACCAAGCGTGGTTTGTTTTATAAAATTATGGATAATATAAAATTTATAAACCAAGGTTTTGGTTTATTATTTTCATGGAAATTAAAATAAACTTGAATGGTTTATTTTATTTTATAAAATTAATTATGAATTGATTTTCCATGATAAGAAAAATTTATATAATAAATTTCTTATGAAATTTTATTCCATAAAGAAAAGGGAGACATGGTTGTTTTTATTATAAATTAAATTATGATAAAAACTTGGCATGATGGAATAATTCATAGAAAAATTTACACGATAAATTTCTTAAGAAAATTTTGTAACGACCCGGAAAATTCTCTTAATATTTCCTTAAAATATTGAGCAGGTTTAGATAATTTTCCGAGGGACCTAGAAATATTAATACAAAATGTGGCTTAGAAATCAATATTTTTCTCATTTAAATTGAGAAAACTAAGTACTAATGGGCCTTATATGGGCTTTTAGTACCATAATTATTGGAGAATTTTAGATAAAAATTAATATAAATATAAAGGGATTTTAATGAGAAATATTAACATAATTATGGGAGAATTTTTAGTGAATTTTTGGAATTTTGGGGAAAATAATAGAAAATAAAATAAAAATAAGGCGCATGGACCAAGGATTGAACCTTGGACCTCTTGTACAACCATGCATGCTCTAACCAACTCATCTAGCAAGGCAATGTTATGAGAGAATGAAGTGGATATTGGTTAAGGCTTAGAAGAAGATGAAGGGTCATGGAGAGACTCTTCATTTACCTCCTTAATGGGTTATAAAGAGGGGGGTTTGGGAGTTACCTTCTCCCTTCCATCACTTTGCATTTTCTTCCTCCTCCTTCCCTCATCCTAGCCGAACACCATAAGGAAGATTTTCCTTGGAAAAGCTTCACAAGAGGGTCTCATCTCCAAGAGCTAAAGGCTTTCCAAAGTTACAAGGGCTAGAGGTGACTTAAGGTCTAAGGAGTTCTTTTGATTCTCTATAATCAAGGTGAAAAATCAAGAAACCCCAATGTAAGACTCCCTCACCTGTGGTGTAATGGCTTTTCCTTGATATAGATGTGATCTAAATTGTTATTTAAGATCTAAGATGAAAATCCATGAAGAAGAAGTTAGGGTTTCGGTCACTTGCAAGTTTCATGGCTAGGTTTAGTTTCTAAACTCTCAAATGATGGTTCTTATGATTGATTATGATGTAAGGGTTGTTAGTGGTGATTTACATGAAATTTTACATGATTATAAGGCCTAATGAATTTCGGCCAAGAACCCTAACCCATGGTTGGGCCTTGATCTAACCATTCAACACATAAGTTTGTTTTCCTATGGCATGATGGGTAGGAATTTGGTTTTTATAAGAATTTTTCATGAACTTTAGGAACCCTTGAAGTTTCGGCCAAGAGCAAGAACTAGGGTTAAAGGATTAGGGTTGGCCTTAAGTATGGAATCAAATGTTTCCTATGGCCTAGTATGTAAGTATGAGATGTTGTTTGGGAATTTAGGTGAAGTTTTCATAGACCTAGTGTTGGGACCGGGTGCATGTTCACAAGGATACGGGTTCGTAAATTTTAAAATATTTACGTGCAGCGGAAGAATTAGCATAAATAATTTCTCAAATTATTTTTAACCACGTATCTAGCATGCGACCTTATGATGTGTGGACATGATCATAAATTAAAATTTTGCAGAAAAGTAAACTAATTTACTTTGTACCTCGCGTAACTCGAAGAAAGGGACGAGATCCAACCGTAGCGTCCCTTGGAAGCTCCGCCTCTATTTGCGTCCACGCCGAGTTCTCTTCGGGATGACTTTGCAAAGTCACGAGTTTTGTGCCGATGAGAACTACTAGATTCTCTAAAGGCACAACTAGAAGATCAAGAGAGACGAAAGGAAACTAACCACCAAGTAACGGAATCAAAATTCCGGAAAGGAAAGAAGGAGTCGCGATCCGTTTCATCTTCTTCTGCACCTTCTTGTCGGATGAAGCTCTCGGCCACCCTTGGGATGTGCGTCGGCCCTAGGGGAGGAGAGAGAGCCGGCCCTAGAGAGAGAGAGGGGGGCCGAACCTAGAGAGAGAGAGTTAGAGAGAGAGGGAGCTACTAATCTATTGATAACTCAATTGAGGAATTCAAGCCTAGCCTTGGTTCCTTTATATAGTAGCCTCTCCCTTGCCATGTCTCCCCTTTAACGGAATTAACGGAATAAATTTTCATAAGAAATTTATCTTATAAATTTTCTTATTAATTATTCCGTTATGCCAAGTTTTATTATAACTAATTTTATAATAAAACAAATACATCTCTCTTTTTAATTATGGAATAAATTTTCATAAAATTTATTATATAAATTTTCTCATCATGGAAAAATCAATTCATAATTGATTTTATAAAATAAAAATAAACCATTTAAAGTTTATTTTAATCTCCATAAAAAGAATAAATTTATTATATAAATTTTTCTTTATCATGAAAAAATCAATTCATAATTGATTTTATAAAATAAAATAAACCAATCCATGGTTCATTTTAATTACCATAAAAAGAATAAATTTATTATATAAAATTTTCTTATCATGGAAAAATCAATTCATAATTGATTTTATAAAAATAAACCATTTAAAGTTTATTTTAATTTCCATGAAAACAAATTTACTTATCCATAAATTTTATAAAACAAATCGCGCTAGATTTATTTTATTAATTAAACCAAATAAATTGGTTTCTCCCCATTGGTGTGGCCGGCCAAACCAAAGAGGGTTGGCACCCTCTTTGGCCGACAAACCGAGCCGAATCCATCGCGAATTAAACTCATTTAATTCGCCCGATAAGCCTTCAAAAGACTTAGCCATTTTAAGCTTCCATTGCGCCTCTGATTAATTCAGATTCGACTTATTTCTCTTGATTGGAAAATCTAATTTTCAACTCGTTTTAAATCCCTCGGATTACTCGTAGTGCGTGTGACTAAATAGGCTTTTGATTTATGTTGGCCGTCTATAATCAACCAATTATAGAACGATCATGAGTGACACCTAGTAGTACATCATGACCCCCAATTAATCGAAAGATCAACGGTTGACCTCAGAAATAATTCTGAAACCCTTCAGCAGCTCTAATGAATCGTGCCTCATTCCCTTCAGCATCTTATACCCACTTGGTTCAGGACATGGTCTGTTTGTGTCAGTCCCCACTAGATGACTACGTCACACCTAGCCCAAGTAGTGTCTTTCTCGTCATTTGGATTTCTAATTACTCTCATGTATTTAAGAGACTCATACTCTAAACATGATATGCTCTGGCCAGAGGCTTTGAGTAACAATCCAACGATAGGCCTGGGTATACATCTCCTCGCAAGGAGTGGTGAATCCTTTGTAGGCTGTTCAAACATCTTTGGGCACTTCGGCTTATACCCAATCATCCTAGGTCCACACCTCCTTGGAGATGCTTGCTTAAGATGTTAAAGTATAAGTCTCCATGACCAAGATGACTTGAACACCGCAAGTCAAAGGAACATCGCACTTAAGCTGCAGTAAGAACTTCATTGACATATCTATATGTAGATTACCATATGAAGTTTTACGGCTAGTCACTCCAATGAACTAGTTCCCTTAACTAGCATCCATGTTTATCTCCGGACATCCCAATGTCACCAGTCAGTGAGAATCAGCTGATTAGAGAATAACCCATGCTAGTCTCAACAGAATTGATAGTGTCCATTTTTATCAATTCATCGACTAGGGATATTTTCAATACATCACAATTGCACATGTAGAGATAATCACTAGTTGTGATCCCATCACAAATTCTCTTATGCTGTGAATTGTATTGCGGACATTCAGTAGATGAGTTTAAGATCCCAATCAAATACACAAACATGTATACTCAAATAGTGAATTATCATTTATTAAAATAAATATTTACAATCATAAGGCGATTGCCTTATGACACTTCTCTCATATCACTAACAAACTCCCACTTGGCCTAATGCCAATCGCTACGGTATCCAATACCACATGCTCTAACATGACCCTCAAACTTGTTTTGAGACAATGCCTTAGTTAAAGGATCCGCTAAATTCCTTTCAGTGGGAATTTTCTCAATTTGTATATCATTCCTACTTATAATCTCTCTGATCAGATGATAGCGGCGAAACACGTGTTTGGATCGCTGATGAGACCTTGGTTCCTTTGCTTGTGTAATAGCTCCATTGTTGTCGCAGTAAACCGGCACTGCTTCATCAATGGTTGGAACCACACCAAGTTCAGAGACAAACTTCTTGATCCAGACTACTTCCTTTGCTGCTTCCGAAGCTGCGATATATTCCGCTTCCATGGTGGAATCCGCTACGGTGTCTTGTTTGGAACTTTTCCAACTTATTGCACCTCCATTCAAAGTAAATACGTATCCAGACTGAGATTTGGAATCATCCTTATCTGTCTGGAAACTGGCATCTGTATACCCACGTATTACCATATCTCCTTCTCCATATATTAGGAACACATCCTTAGTTCTTCTTAAGTACTTAAGGATTGTCTTGACAGCCGCCCAATATCCATTCCAAGATCCGACTGGTATTTGCTGGTGACGTTCAGAGCATACGATACATCGGGCCTTGTACATAACATAGCATACATGATAGATCCTATCGCGGATGCATAAGGAATCTTATTCATGCAAATCCTCTCGTCTTCTGTGCGCGGACACATAGACTTTGAAAGGTTGATCCCATGCCTGATGGGAAGGTAACCTTTCTTGGATTCCGACATGCTAAACCTTTTTAGCACTCGGTCTATATATGTAGACTGCGAAAGACCAAGCAACCGTTTTGATCTATCTCTATAGATTCTAATCCCAAGGATATAGGTTGCTTCTCCCAGGTCTTTCATGGAGAAAGTTTTGGACAACCAAATTTTAATTGTCTGTAAGACTGATATATCGTTTTCTATAAGTAATATGTCATCGACATATAATACTAGGAATACGACTGCACTCCCACTAACCTTCTTGTACACACAAGGTTCGTCAGGATTTTGTGAGAAATCAAACTCTTTGATTATCTCATCAAAACGGATGTTCCAGCTCCTTGATGCTTGCTTCAGTCCATATATGGATCGTCGAAGCTTGCATACTTTGGTTTTATCAATCGATGTGAAACCTTCAGGTTGTATCATGTATACATCCTCAAGCAGGTTTCCATTAAGGAAAGCTGTTTTCACATCCATTTGCCATATCTCATAATCATAATGAGCTGCAATGGCTAGGAGCATCCGAATGGATTTAAGCATAGCTACTGGCGAATAGGTTTCGTCATAATCAATTCCTTATTTTTGACGATATCCTTTTGCCACTAATCTAGCCTTAAAGGTAACAACATTACCTTCCATGTCGGTTTTCTTCTTGAAAACCCACTTGCACCCTATGGGCTTAATCCCTTCAGGTGGGTTAACCAAGTCCCATACTTGATTTTCGTACATGGAATCCATTTCCGACTTCATGGCTTCAAGCCATTTGTCCCTTTCTGAATTTTTCAGAACATCTTCATAACTGATAGGTTCATCGTCGTTCGATTCACTTATGAGAAATCCGTATCTCTCTGGAATATTGCGTGTCCTATCAGACCTACGAAGAGGTGGTGTAGTTTTAGGTTCAACTGATAGCTCATCATTATGAGTTATTGGTTGTGGGTCTAGACTAGGTGTCTCTGTAATGTCTATTGGAGTTTCTTGAACTTCATCAAGTTCAATGCCACTCCCACTGTTTTCTTGTAAAAGAAATTCTTTTTCCAGAAATACAGCATGCCTTGAAACAAACACCTTTTGTTCCAAGGGATGATAGAATTGGTAACCCTTCGTTTCCTTAGGGTATCCAATAAATAGACATTTATCAAACTTAGCATCCAATTTGTCTGATACAGTCCGCTTCACATAAGCAGGACAACCCCATGTCTTAAGGTGAGTTAAGTGAGGTTTCTTACTATTCCATGTCTCATATGGAGTAGTATAGACTACCTTGGTCGGGATTCTGTTTAGCAAGTAAACAGCTGTCTTAAGTGCATAACCCCAAAAGGATTTTGGAAGAGTTGCATGATTCATCATTGACCTAACCATGTCCATCAAGGTTCAGTTGCGCCTCTCAGATACACTATTATGCTGTGGTGTATACGGCGGAGTCCATTGGGACAATATCCCATTGCCCCTTAGATAATCTTGAAACTCTTGACTTAAGTATTCACCAGCCTGATCTGATCGAAGTATCTTAATACTTTTGCCAAGCTGTTTCTCTACTTCATTTCTGAACTCTTTGAATTTCTCAAAGGCTTCAGATTTGTGTTTCATCAAGAACACATACCCGAATTGTGAGTGATCATCGATAAAGGTGATGAAGTAGCTATAGCCTCCTTGTGCAAGAGTTGGCATTGGTCCACATACATCAGTATGTATTAGACCAAGCAATTCTCCCACTGGATTACCTTTTCCGAAAAAGGGTAATTTGGTCATCTTGCCTTTTAAGCATGATTCGCATGTATCAAATGAATCGGGTTCAAATGATTCCAAAATTCCACATCGGTGTAATTTGGTCATGCGTTTCTTACTTATATGGCCAAGACGACAATGCCACGTGTAGGAGTCTATTCGATTATCTATTCTAGCACGTTTGTTGCTAACTTCGATATTGAAAACGTCACCGGATAAATCTAACGTGTAGATACCATTGCACAAAGTTCCATTCCCATAAAGAACGTCATTTAAAGTTATGTAACAACAATTGTTACTAAAAGTTAAATGATAACCCTTTTCATTCAAACATGAAATAGATACAATGTTCTTTATTAACGAAGGAACAAAATAACAATTATCCAATTCTAAGACTCGTCCTGTAGGGAGCTTTAGCAAATATGTTCCGATGGCAACAGCAGCAATCTTTGCTCCATTTCCAACTCGCAAATTCGCTTCTCCCTTGACGAGTCTTCTTCTATTCCTTAGCCCCTGTATGTCATTACATATATGTGAGCTACACCCAGTATCAAGTACCCAGGTGTTTGAGGAAATAGAGTGACATTCAATAACAAAGATACTTGAAGAGGATGGGGCATCAGATGCCTTCTCTTTCAAGGACTCAAGATAAACCTTGCAGTTTCTTCGCCAGTGACCCTCCTTGCCATAGTGATGGCAAGTGCCTTTTAGGGTATTTTCAGTCTTTT